>CM065053.1:122018833-122428833 GCA_032883995.1 Coronaproctus castanopsis
AATATGAAATAATTATATATATATACATACAATCGCAGGGAAAAAAACATTATATAAAAACCTGCAGCATAAAAAATAAAAAAATAAAGTAGAAAAGAGGAAAGCTTTAAAATTTATAAAATAATAATTAAGATTAAGCGAGCTTATAATAAGTTATGCTTAATGCGTAAATTTTAGTTGCTTGGAATTGTAATTACCGATCGAGGAAACAGGCACATTATTTTGATATTTCAAAAATAAAATTCCTAATATAGGGTAATTTTAAGTAATCGTGAATTTGATCGAGTTTGATGTAACGGGGCACGTTTAAAATACATCTTAAACACCTATTTTGAACGATTTACAGTTTATTAAAAGTAGTTTTAAGCCTCATGCTGGACAGGCATAGGTTATTATTGGTCGGATTCATGACATGTAGATTATCATCATTTTGTTAACATTAAGGCAAGTTTCATGATTAAAAAGCGTGTATATGAAACAGATGGCTTTATTTGTCTTAAGACTAAGTATTGTTTACATGTTTAGTCAACGTCAATCTGCTGTCTAAACATCCAGACAGTGTGCCTGGTTACTCTAATCTATTTGAGCATCTTGAACAAGTAGACTATCTGACAACGTTGGTCTTCTACGGGTGAAAAAGGATGGCTTCAGTTTTGAATTTATATTAATTTGCCATTTATTGTAATAATTAATTGCGCTTTATTTCACGTTGCAATTTACTGTGAATAGTGTTGGGTCTATACGATTAGCATAATCTGCAAAAAGTGCGATTTGCATATTAGACAAAAACAGGAAAGTCCTGTAAATATAATGAAAATAAAAATGGACTAAGTACGCTATCTTGCGACACACCCGTTAAATAAGTTTTATAAGAACATAAAAAGATCTATCGCTTAAATAATTACGAATTAGTCGAATTAAATATGGAAGGAAATTTACAATCGATCATTTTACATACAAAGTATGCCACACGTTGTATCGAACGCTTTAGCAACATCGAACAGTACCATACCCGTGTGCTTATTTTAAAATTGTGTGTAATAAATTCAGCTATTCCGCATACTTGTTTTTATAGTAGAATAAGTAAAACGGAATTCAAACTGAAAGTTAGGGACGATATTATTCGTATCGACATACGCCTTTAAATAAGCAAAATTTATTTAAATTACTAAGTAGACTGATAGGTGGAATATTGGTAATTTGCGAAACATCTTTTCCCTGTTTTAATATGGATTTTCTAGTTGTGAGGATAGTGTTGATATTCGATAATACAATTTATTATGTTAGAAATATACACGAGAGCACAGAAATATTTCATCCGGATTAGTGAAAGCATTCACTTAATGTTCTAGGTCAAAGATGTCCAAGTGTAAATCGCAGACTTAATTGCTGTTTCATTGATTATAGCAAAACATTCGGGTATGTGAAACATGACAAATTAATTGAAATTTTGGAAGCGATTGGAATAAAGCGAAAAATTATAGAGAAACTTTACTAGAATCAGACTGCAAAAGTCGGAAGTGAAAAAAAGTATTGAATTTGAAGAAATACCAATTAAGAAAGGTGTGCGACAATGTTGCCTATTGTTACCGTGTTACTCTTTCATATATATTCAGAAGCAAACACTCATGGATGACGGTGGTATCAACATCGGAAGCCGTTATATTTCAAATATAAAATATGCAGACAATACAGTCCCAAACTCAGATAACATTGATGAACAAGAAATGGTTGATCGAGTGTAAACAAAGACAATAGCTTTCAAATAGGTGTAAGCAAAACAAAATGGTTAGACATACATAGAAGGAGCGATACTAGAGCCGCATTAAAAATTAAATTAACAGTAAATGGTCGGAATTAGTAAATTTCAGTATTTCGGAACCTAGTTTCATGAACCGATCAATCGATTGTGACACGATCACGCATAGAAAAAACGATAAAGACATTTTTAAATATGAAAAATCCGATGATCCGGAAGAATGACATTAATCTACAGTTAAGACTGTGGTATGTTATATATGGCCGGTACTTTTCGTTTATTATAATAAATTACGATTAATAGAGAACTTATTAAAGTTAAACGTTTCAGCTATCTCGAACAAAATCATAATTCGGCAAAAAATGTCGTGGAGGAATTTAAAAAAGTGAACGATATATGAAATAATTTATAGCTTACGTATTTAAAATAAATTAAAAAAAAAAAAATTTTTCTGTTTATTATTATTATCATACAGAAAACAGTGTAATGGAAATTCGCCACCATAAGTACAGAAACCAGGAAGAGGTAATTTCATACAAACCGATAATTTTAACTCCAATATTCTGGAAACTGTTTGAAAAATTATTATTAAAAAGAACCGAACCCTTACTAGTCGAAAATAAAACTATTCCGGATTGTCAGTTTGGCTTTAAGAAGCAGCATAACATCATCCAACAAATACATACAGTTCTTATACATCAGTATGTTTAGACATCGAAAAGGCATTCCATAATGTACGGTACAATGGGTTATTATTTAAAATAAAAAAAAAAACACAATTTTGCTACTTGTTAATCAAATTCTATATACTTTGAAGAAAGATATTTTCGTGTGAATTTCGACGAGTCGTATTTACTTCAGGTATTGCGCAAGACAGTGCACTTGGACCCGTATTGTATCAAACATATACATACGATTTTCCCATAAATGCCGATACAACAGCTATTTCGAAGATGATACCACCATTCTATCGTCGAATTATGACGTCGCATCAACATAAACGAGTTAGAAAAATGATACAAATCGTGGAAAATTAAAGTTAACGAATCCAATTGTACTTAAGTCGTATTTACTTAAAAAAAAAAAGAAAAAGAAAAAGTTGATAATTGTCCACGGAAAATCGATTTCGACTTAACTATTTGCGCTAGCAATTCGATCAGAGAACTTACACGGAGAAATCATATACAGGCTAAACGGAAACTAATAAACATTATATTTCACCAAATACATCGGCTAATTAAAGCCGATATTATCGTTACAAAATAAAGTACCATTATATAAAACAATCCTAAAACACGTATGGTGTTACGGAATCCCACTTTGGGGAATCGCGAGCAAATCTAATATAGCGAAAATTCAAAGAGTTTGTTGGAAAATCTTACGATTAATAGTTAGCACGCCCTGGTGTATAAGTAACGCCGAGATACACGAAGAACTGCGTCAGTTAAAGAAGATATTGAAACAAACAAGCTGCGATATGCAGATCGGTTAAAGTATTACAGTAATAATCTAACTCACATACTAGTCGTAGAACATCAACACTGACTTCCATTGGGAAGTTTTCTATTAAATTACTCAACACTGCCGTTCATTATCTCGAACCGAAGACAGACTGCGTACATTTAAAAATAATAATAATAATAAATACATATCTTAAATGTAGCCGAAATTGATACCAGCCTATAGGTCGCGTGCGATGCGTGTTCTATCATTTAATATAATTATAAAACGGTGCAATGTATCGTACAAAACTAATAAGGCAAAATTCCGACTATCGTTTAAAGAAATATATCGTTGAGATATTTTACATTTTATTTAAAAGATAAAAAAAGCTCGAAGTTATCGTCTATATAGACACAAAATTACTAACAGACTCTCGATATTCGAAAGCGAGACGAAGCTAAAAAATAAAATAAGCGAATAGCTCGAATTAATAAAACAAAAAAAAAAAAAACAAAAAAAAAAAGTATTCTTAAATGCCGGCTAAATATTAAAACTATCCGGATTATATCAGTCACAATCTCAAACAATAGTTGATTCTCTCTATAAAGCGAGATCATTAGGTTTGGTTCACACTATAGGTATGGTCACACTCGCATGAGTCAATCTCGAACCGTCAATAATCAAATTAGGTTGTATTATGATTTTAATAAAAAAATATTTTTAATTGTCCGTATTTAAGGTAATTAAATATTTAATTAATTATTTATATTTTCCGTCGAAAAATATCATTTAAGTTTTCTATTAAAGAATTAGCTATTTCTTCTTGATGAAGAAGATGATAATAACATTAACGCGAGAAAAAGAATACAGCGAAAAGACGAATGTGGGTACATTCAAGTTTATTGCAACGAAAAACATAAGGAGAATATTACACTTTCTATCATCATTTAATTAATGATCAATAGAAATTTTTACAATACTGTCGAATGGATTCTGGTACGTTCGAAATGATTTTAAATAAAATTACTCCAAAAATTCTTCAAAAAAATAAAGGATTTCTCGGTGAGAAAAATTAATTGTACGTTTGAGGTAAGTATTGATCGCAATTAATTAAAAAAAAAAAAAAAAAAAGGTTATTAATTTTATTAACTATTCGTTATTATTATAAAGTAACCGAAGTATTTTATTACATTTGTAGAAGTAATTTGCAATTTACTTGACACCACAGAGCGACGATTAAAAACTGACCGGTGTGGAACGAAGAGCATTTACACTATCGATACATGCAGGAATAGGTTGTCTGACCGGGCAAACATTTTTTTAGATTGATCGTGACTGGAGCGAATCTTGAGAGCGTAACCGTGTCTATAGTGTGAAGCAAACCTTACTGTTGTTCGTGCAAGCAATCGCAATAAAAATGATTAGCGTTAAAAAAATTACAATGGCAAACAAACAAAAAAAAAAACGCCACGAAGCTGTATATAAATAAACGACGTGAATAAGTCGTCGGAATTTGTCATCGATGAAAACTTACTAAATTATCGCATTTCTCCTTTTCAGATACGGTATATAACACGATAGCTACAATTGAAAATTGCGTATCATTAAATCGGAAATGAAATAATTCAGTTATAATGTGTTTTTTTATTATTATTAAAAAGATGAAACAGCCGTACTAAAGTGCAATTTGAAATATTTTCTATAAATAATGTTATCTACTTTAAAAACAATTATAACGGGAAAGAGATATTTCTGAATTTACATTACGCGGTTGCGGAATTTTACTACATTCGCTAAATATTTTCGATTCTGACCGATGGAATGTAGATAAAGCTAATAGCTTACAAAACGTTTACGTTAATTTTAATATAACAGTATACAACAACCGGTCGAGGATTAACGCGTTCTGACAGTATCGATTTTTATATGAATAGTCTCGCGAACAGCTAATATCGCATAGTATCGCAATTACGACTTAATGAGACGGTGCAGATTTGTAACACATAGTAGATTCAATTGTTAATCGAGGAATTTATCGACGTAGCTAAATAGTGTAAATTTATCCGAAAGTATAGGTAAAACGTTTGAAATTTCATACGAAAAATAGAGGAATTTATCATAAATTATTGTTTTTACGTTAATTAATAATTTATTTTATTATTTTATAAAATTAATGTTCGAACTTGTTATTGAAAATTTATTTATTAGCCATAAACATAAAATACCCTGTATAATATTATTTAAAATTATCAATAATTTATGTTTTAGCCCTGAATACGAGCAAACACCTCCCTCAACCGAGTCCACTCTAGCCTGTCGTAAGCAACCATTTTTATACTGCTTATTTCTCAACATTCTAGCGAAATCATCGCCCTATTTGATTTCAAGTCTTCCTATTTTCCTTTTCTCATATATAATCCAATCTATTATTTTTCTAGTCCATCTCGTCAACATGACCTGACCAATTCCGTTTCTTTATTTTTATTACTCATTTGAAGTTATAATTAACTTATAATTTATTTTTAATTATTTTCACGTTTATTTTATCCCTTAAACTAACTACCACCATTGATCTTTTTATTGCATTCTGACAAGTCAAAATATTGTTCTCGATAGTATTCAAACTTGACCATGTTTGACATCCATAAATTAAAGTAGCTAGAACGCATACGTTTAAAATTTGTCCTTTCAGTCTATTACTATAGCCTCTCTTAAAAATATATTTAAACGACCAATATTTTTTCCAGGTACATGCAATTCTACGATCTACTTCTCTGTTTTATCCCTTAGGGCTACCATCTGTCCTAAACTATACTCTATACTTTTTCAATTTTCTTATTATCTATGAAGACTCCTCTTATATTTTTATCCGCAGACAATATTTTAGTTTTATCCAGGTTTATATTTAAACCAGTTTTTCCCCCATATCATTTAATTCATTCATCATGACTTGTAACTCGCTAGTATCACATCATTTGCAAATCTAAGATTTACTCTGTATTATACCTTTATCATTCATCTCTCGAAATATTTCTTCTAAACCAGCGTTAAATAATAATGGAGATAAGGGATCTCTTTGTCTTACGCTCTTTTCTATGGCAAAGTATTCCTCGTTTAGTATCTATTCTTGCGTTCATATCAGTATGCATATCTCCTATATGTTCTCTATAGTGCATTCTCGGATTCCTCAATAAGCTGTCTACAAATTTATAATCTAACGAATCAAACGATTTTTTATAATCTATATATACGAAATTTATTTCTAATTTAAATTCCTTACATTTTTCTAAACATAGATTCGTTTTTAAGATTTTTATGTTCTTTATTGACTCGATTTCTTCCTTTCGTTTTTTACATTCTCCTTGTTCGTATTTTATTAATTTAATAATATATTTAGTTTAATTTTTTACGAACCAGATTTATAATTTATCTAAGTCGGAATTGTTTTAATCCTCACCTTATCATCATTTGATATATTTAAGAGTAGAACAGACTTTTTAATTAATTTAGTAATTTTTATGCCCAAAACATCTACATATTTTGAATTACATCTTCCGTTTTTACTAAATCGGTAAAAGAATTAAAGTAATCTACCATATTAATTTTTGAAATATTCAGTTAACTTATTATTATTTATTATTCTCTATACAAGAAGTTATATATTACGTAACAGGTTCTTATATGTTTATAATAGTCAGTTATAATGTAGTCCAGTTAGTTACATGTGCATTAGTTTACCCGCATTACGCGCTTCTTTTTCAACTAACAAGGCAACTTTTGTTGATACTTTTAGCTTAATATTATTTGCCGGCTGCAGCATTGATTCTTATATGTAATCTGTGTACCGTTTTAATATCATAATCTTCTAATTTCTGCGTTATTTTTGATACCTTCGATTTTAAATTTTCCCCTTCCTCGAAAGGTATATCGTGAATTATCACGTTATCCTTGCGCGAGTATTCATTAATTTTATTTATCTCCGTCTTTAAATGTTAATTTTCTTCTTCCAATCGCTTTACCTTTTCATTAGTCGACTCGGTTTACTTCTCTTCATCCGCTCTATTTTCGATATTATGCCATCTAAAGTTCGGATTGTTCTATCGCATGTCGTTTTAATCGGTTCGACACTAGCACACAATTCGTTAAACATATCAAAACACATCATTCATTAAAAACAACGCCAGTAAATATAAATTGAACGCGATAACAACGCTTGTATCGCATACCACTTATCGCCAAACTGCCCTTTATTGAAAATATCTCATTTTAACTTTCGTTACAAACCGATTATGCTATAAAATCGAGTTTTTGTAACCATTCCATCGTTGATCCGTCAATTTGATTTCTTCCCCACCACTTTCTAAAGTTCGCCTCTGATACACTATCACTATATGATCCATTTTATCTCCCCAAAGTCATATCTTGAATTCATATGTCTTCGTCATTTTTCTAAACCTTCCACTTTCTGTTTGAGCGGATCAGCTTTGTTCAGGTATTTCTTGGTAGGTCGAAACCTAGCGGTCTGTCATTGACCTGACTTTATTTGTTTCCGTATTTCTGGATCTCGTCAAAATTCTTGGCGATTAATATTGTTACAGTTTTATAAGCTAGTTTCCTCTACTTTAAACGATAGTCTGTATCATATTAGCAGGTCTACATTTTATTCCTTTTTTTTTTTTTTGGAAATCGCTGCTTTTATCACCCAAAAATACAAGAAATTATCAAGGGTATCAAAATATCGTGATTTAATCGCTAGTAATTGTTTTTTCGACGAATTTCGTGTGTAAATATTATTATTTATACTTCTTGATTATCGTCTTAGCTTAATTTGTACAAAAACATTAAAGGTCTTTAATAAATTTAATATAACGAGTTTTACAGTTTTACTTGATTCCATTTTTAGAATTTTGTAATTTTTATTGTAAAAATTGTTAGTTACTCGTATTCATTTCGTATTATCGACATCATTTTCGTTAAGAGTTGTACAGAAATTGACGGCACAACTACGTTTCTTAAATTTATTATTCAAAAAAATCTCACGGCGGAATAAGTAACCTGTACCGATTAGAATAGATGAAAATAAAAATTTATTTAAACGCGTATACTTTTAGCTGTAAATGAATATTCAGAAATAAAAACCATAATGGCGTTAGCAAATCAACCAGTATTTCACGAAAAGAATTCAATTTTCCTATTTGACGAAATTTTTACTTATTTATTAAACAGGCATTATATGCAATGAATATATATATATATATATATATATATATATATATATATATATATATATATATATATATAATATAAATAAAAGGACGTACAGTGCTGATGAATTAATACGATAAATTTATCGGAGCTATCCGTTGGTTTTTTTCGGTACAAAAATTGAGCCATTATCTGATTTTCCAAAGTAATTTCTAAATCCGATATATAATAATCATCTAAAGACACGCAGTGAAATGTGTATATCGGTTTAAGCGTAGATGGATGTGCATATTGCTGACGATGGTAGTCGCTTGCAGAATCGGCATATAATTCGTCTTTTGTGATAAATACTGTAAATGGTAAAATTTAGCAAGTAAGAACAATGCAGTTTAATAAACACATCGCGTACCTCAGTGTAATAATGTGGTTGTAATGAAATTCGGCAATTTTTGTTAATACATAAGTAAACAGATAACATACGACTGAATTATTGTTAGCGGTAAAAAAAAAAATAAAAAAAAAGAGAAACCAAATTTGAGAAACAGCGAGTATTAATATAGCACCTAAACAGTTAAATCATTAATATAAATTTATCAGTTCCTTCCGTCAAATTTTTACTTATTTTATGTGAAAAATTCCTCATTCTTACGATGATAATTTTTGGGGAAAAATAACACATCCGCAAAAACTATGGAAAAAAAAAGAAAATCGTTTAAAACAATGCCCTAATAGAAAACACTAAGTTCCGCATAAGCTATAAGTATTTTAAAATCAGAATACATCATTATATTATTCATACAAAAACCCACTTACCATTCATCAACATTCGCTTACCTACGGGATGATTTATTTTTTATTTATCCACTTTTTTGATTATACATAAAATTATTCACTTACGTGAATACGTTATTTCTAAGCAACCTATTGCATAACAAAAAGTTACATCAATTCCTCGTGTACTTAAGTTACGTATATAATTCATAGATACACAATGTACATTATATGTTTAAATATTTACATGTTTTATAAAACTTATATACACATACTTAATATATTTCTTTTACGATTAACTGTAGCTTGTATTACATTTTTGATTCCTTTTATTGTATGCAATTTCTGAAAAAAAATTCACGAATAAAAATAAGTAAAACAATAATTAATTTAAAATGTGTATTGAAAACTGAGTTTTTTTTTAAAAAATAGAAAACTAATTGAATGAACAAAAAATAAAAATACAAAATTATTAAATAAATTAATAACTAAAATAATCTACTTTTTGAAATAACCGTGCAAAAATTAAGGCAGTCATTTCTTGTGAAAGAACGGTGAATTACGACAATTAGCCAATTAAAAAATATATATATAATTACAAAATAGGATACGTTTTATAATCTATACATATACCTCTAAATTCTTGTTTTGAGAGCAGTATATAGTAGTATATAAAATACCATTTTCCTCATACGTTCTTTTGAAAATATACGTTTGATCTTGTTCATAACCCAGTAGTTTATTCGCTCCTAATAATTATTACAATATAATAAAAATTAAACGAAACATCAAATATATAGTGCAAAAACATTGATTTTTAGCAATCAAACCTCGAAAATCAGCGTTCTTTGAGCATAAATTCGTTAGAACTTGCATTTTAAATTACATAAAGCACAAATATAAATACAATATAGAAGCATAAAATAAATGAATAAATGAAGTAATATTTAATACCAAATACGGATTTTAAATTATAACATGAAAATAAACGGAATACACAAATTCAGTGTGACCGTTACTGGATTATTTTCTTAAATAATTAAATATTTAACGTTACTTAATATGTAAATATAAAATAAACTAAATTACTAAAAAAAATTTTTTTTTTTGAAAGTTACGTTCTTATTTAAAATAAAAAGTTAGAATCTTTTTTTTACGGAAACAACTGATATATCGATGATTTTAGGTGTCAAAGCCTAAAAGATATATATAAATTTATTAAATTTTGTATTGATTATAAAGGTGATTTTAGTTAGCATATCGTAACAGTGTTCAATAAAATTTTTATAATGGGCGATCTAAAACAAACAGAACAAATGTTGAAGGATGCCATTATCTGGGAAAGATATCCGTATCGTTCAGATACCGGAGGAGTTAGACCAATGATGATCGAAGGACGATGTAGACTTCAATATGAACGTTTAATAGGAATGACTGATGAAGAACGAGCATGGAGGAAACAGTGGTTAAAAGATCAGGTATTAGCTCCAGACGAGCCCAAGGAAGTGCCTGAAATATATCGTGAATTAAGAAATCCTATCAGACGATTTTACCTCTGGCCTGGAAATCAATTAGAAAATTATTTAGCTCGTTATATGGTAAGTGTATTTTATTTCCTCCCAGCCAGCTGTAATATTTTATGTGCAATATATACCGTATATAAAACGATTCAATTTTAGATTTTTTTTTTTCTAGGGTAAACTTCATGCTAACAAAGTAAGATGGTCATTAGGAAAAACGATTCAATTTATTTTAGGCGGATATGCCATTACATATTATTTTTTGTTTCACGGTCGAGTATGTATTTCATTAATCATTTATATTTCAGTTAGTTTATCTTCATTAAAATGTAAGTCCACATTTAAAAAAGTGCAGATCAATTTTTGTCTCTTTTTGAAACTAGATGTGATTTTCAATTTAAATTACGACATATATAAATGTGTCTGTGAAGGTGAGCGAGCGTTGTTTCAAAATAACGTTTACATTGTGTAGTTCTTTTAAATAAATAGAAAAATGTTGAGTAGTATTATCAATTTAAAATATTGTTTAACTTTTTATTATATTTTGAATCTATGTTAAATATTTTATTTTTTAAAATTATTATTTCAAAATGTGCAATTATTGATGTCTAATAATAGTTTTCATTTTGAAAAAAAATAAACAAAAATATATATGAATATGTGCTATGGAATCGGTTTAAGTATTTTTTTTTTAAATAATTTCAGGCTCAGTGATTTAAAAAAAATAACTTGATTTCAATAACTATTAATGATATGCCTAATATATACTAAAAGTTAGTTCAGTTTTAATTATTACCCAATGTTTATTTTGTATTTGTAGGATTGGACTAGTGACAAAGGAATTCGCGTTTATCCATTCAGAGGAGCATGTTATCCAGGAGAACCGGATTATCCAAAAAAACCGGAACTTTATTTACCTCAGCATTTCGCTGATTGGGGTTTTTCTCAAAGTCCATTATATATTGATTACACTAATCAAAAAAAGTAAATCTATCGTATCACTTGAAATGTTACAATAAAACGTTGTGTAGTAATAATAAATAGTTATAAGTTTGTAGTTTATTTTTTAATCTCATCTATTAAAGTATGTTTACCAATTTTCGAATATCATTCAAAGAAAAATTTAAAATGTAATCTTCAAACTATAAATTATGGGCCGTCAGCGGCTGTTTATGATTATATAGAGGGATGCTAAATACTTAGGCTTACTTTCAAAATATAATGAAATAAAGATAATTAAAAAATGTTTTATATTTACTATCTTAATTTGTTATATTTTGCTAAGTAAAAGGTAATTTAATTACTTGTACATCACACAATAACTAGAAGTACACTGTAAGGTTCACGCATCATGTGACCCATTTACCCAAACGGAGACAACACGATACGCCGAATATAAGTTATTTTTTATTTAGTTTACTTGAAAATTTGTCCACGTATTTATAAATTTATATTAATATTTTTATTATTTATCAACAGTATTTATAGAATTAAAGTTTTAATTACTAATAATGAAGGTATTATATAATATAATGAAAAATCACATCATAAACTGTGCAGGTGTAAACAATTAATAACTGTTTTGAATCGTACCGCTTCTGAAAATAATTTTATTTATTTTTAATTAAATAATTGTGTGTAAAAACTAGTTTTAAACATATGTATATATATTCACTCACCAGCAACTAAAACTTTTTTCTTCATCTTTTTTTTTTTTTTATAAATGGGCACAGGACTTTTCACCCAGATTGGTATAAAAATATTAAAATGAATATGTTAAACACTAATATTAGTTGATGTAATATAATTATAAATAGCTAAATATACATGAATGCGATTAATAGTAAGTAAGTAAGACATATTTATTGGCAATGGTACTTTGAGAGATATAATTTGATTATATAATAAAGATTGTTGAGAGCTGTAGTAAGAACATTCAAAAAATACATGATCCGCATCTGCTATTTTGTTGTCATCGGAAGGATGAGGGCAAAAAGGAGAATTTATAAGATTGCATCGGTATAGGGACGATGGAAGACGATTTTTTCCAAATCGTAATCTACATAAAGTAGTAATGAAACATCGAAGTATGTTATTTGGTACTTTTATATCACTAAACTATGATTTTATGGGTATTAGAGGTTGAATCGATCTGTAATATGGAGCTAAATAAGGATTGGACCAAATATTATTCCAATATTCTTTATGAGCAAATTTAATGAGACACAAAAGATCTGTTAAAGGTGTATAAGGAATAAGCACACCGCTATTCGAAGCGGACTTGGCTTCCGCATCAGCAACAGTATTGCCAAATATACCAGAATGTCCAGGAATCCAGGAGAACCTAACAGAAATACCAGATTCTAACAGTGAGGAAACCAAAATTCGGATTTTATATAAATAAGGCGATGCACGGGGATTAAATGAGAGAGATTTTAGAGCGGTTAAACAGGTTTTCGAATCGGTAAGAATAAGAACTGATGAAGCTGGACGTTGTTGATAAACGTATCTTAACGCTTGGTATATTGCCATAGCCTCAGCTGTAAAAATCGAAGAAAAACGTAATAGAACGAATTTCTTAATAATGTTTAAAGAAGGAACTACGAATGCTGCACCAACTTTATTATTAAACTTAGAACCATCTGTATAAATCGGAAGGAAGCCCGTCCAGTGATTTGCCAGTAAATTATTAAAAATAGAAGTATTAAAACCAGAAGGAGGATATATAGATTTATGAAAGGTTTCTAAATTTATTTCTAATTTTATATTATTAATAGAGAAAGGATCGGAAAAATAAGGAGAGGTGACAAAGGAATAATTAAGTTGCGATAATTGGAGAATCGTTTAGATGATTTACAGAGAATAGGAAGTTTATATAGTGAGAACTTCCATTTGTTATAAATAAATAAGAAATTATTGTATGCTGACTGATATGTAGTTGTGAAACTTTTTACAACAAACTGGTCTGCTAAGAGGCTTCTGCGGATGTGAAGAGGAGGGGTACTAGATTCCACCTCTAAAGCAGCAATTGGAGTAGTGAGAAGTGCTCCCAAACAGTAACGAAGGCAAGAATTTTGCAATTTATTTAGAGGATCCAAAGAATTTGACGAAGCATTACCATAAAAGAAACTACCATACTCAAACACCGAACGAATAAAGGATTTATAAAGTAAAATTAACGTTAATGGATCTCCTCCCCAAGTAGTATGACTGAGCGACTTAATAAGACCTATGCGTTTAAAAGCTTTTGCGTAAGTATATTGTATATGTAAATTCCAGTTAAGCGTTCTATCCAAAATTATACCTAAATACCGATGCGAAGTACAGAAAGGAATAGAATGGCTAGCGTGGGATAATCCTGTAATAGCGGGGCTTGGTTGTTTATAAGAAAAAACTACAGAGGAGCATTTATTAAGCGCGAGAGAGAGTCCCAAATCAGCTAGAGCCATAGAAAAACAATATAAGAAATTGTTCAGTAAACTGACACCCTCGGCATGGCAATGGTGATCACAATATATAACGAAGTCATTAGCGTACGATAAGATATGAAGATTGGATGCTCGTTGAAGTTTGAATAACGGAAGAATGTATATATTAAAAAGAATTGGACTGAGTATAGAACCTTGAGGAAGTCCAACATATGCATGTCGAACTATAGGTTCAGAGGAAGGATGCACGAAAAGTAGTGTACGATTTGTAAACAACCTGCAGCATACATTGGCGAAACCTAAAGGAACTCCCAAATCTGTTAATCTGTTATGTAAGATGGGAATAGAAATGGAATCAAAGGCCTTATTAATATCTAAGAAACACGAGATTAAATATTTTTTTGATAAAAAGGATTTATAAATGTCTGATAATAAATGAGCTATACAGTTTAATGAACTTAGGTTGTTTCGGAAGCCAAATATTCCTAATGGAAATAGATTGCGGTTTTCAAGCCACCATACTAATCTATTTTTAAGTATCCTTTCAAAGGTTTTACGTAAACACGAGGCAAGAGAAATTGGACGGTAAGGAGATTCTGAAGATATTGACTGAGATTTTTTAATAGGAATTATAAAGAACTTAGTCCATTCATCTGGAAAGTTGGCAGTCTGGAAGAAATTATTAAAACAGTTTAACAAAATTGTAGTTGCAGAGGAGGGGAGATGGTTGAGAATGGTATATGTGATTCCGTCACAACCAGGAGAGGATTTTTTATTAAAGGAAAGTGAACTCTTAAGCTCGGGTAAGGTAATTGCATCAGATAGTATACTTTGAGGAGTATTATGACTGGGTGAATAAGGATAGGATGAATAAGAAGGAGAAAGTTCGTTATTTTCATGAAGTGTTCTTTTAATACATTTCTTCTTATTTAGCTATTTTATTCTGATAAATGTTCGTGTCCTCATATGCAATGGCAAATTCATCTATATCGATGTATTTCGATTTCAACAAGTCGATCAATAATTTCACTACACTGACAATTCGATTTACTTCTTTACCGTGATAGTTGTTAAGTCTTCCGCCATTTTATAAATCACATTGACCCATTTAATTGATTAAACATCCCCTTGAAATTGTTGCAATCCAGTTGTTCTCTTCAGATACGCTGCTGGCTGTTGCCTGTTCACATTCAAATGTATCTAATCCTTGTTTTTTTATTTACTCTATATGCAATATAACCTGTTAACATTTGCAATAAATCTTTTTTTTTCTTCAATGTCGCTTATATTTCCAACATTTGTTAGCGATTCAGTGATATTAGTTGGATCATTCTCTGGTTATATATTTTGAGTCGTAATTCTCTTCAAATTTTATACCTTCACGTTCTTATTTTCCTTCAAATTTATTTATTATACCTGTACTTAGTGTTGTCAAGTCTTATTATTGATGTTGCATTGTTAGCAAGGAGTAAAGACTTTATTCGTTGGTTAATAGTGACTGGTAAAGGATGATCATAAAATTGACCTAAACCCCGAATTAATGAAAAATAGGATTCTAAAATATCCTGATTACATCTCGCAGCCATTATGTATGAAAATCCTTCCAAACTTAATTCAGCATACATCCCTTGTAAGCTATGAATCGATATAAAAAATTCTGACTGAAATGGTAGCAGATGTGATTTACCATTTACACGCATTGACAAACATAAATCATACAAAAATTGAATATATTGAAGAGTAGTGATTTTATTAATTAATTATAAATTAACAAAATATAACACAATCACTAAAAGTTTTTTAATCGCGAAGCTTTTCGACAGTTACGTCATTTTCAAGCGCGAACAAAAATTATTACGTCTTTTTTTTTGTTCGCGCTTGAAAATGATGTACCTGTCGAAAAGCTTCGTGATTAAAAAACTTTTAGTGATTGTGTTATATTTTGCTTATTTATAATTAATAAATCATACAAGTTGCTCAATACGATATTCTGTTCTATTAAGTTATTTCCAAATGCGCTTTTCAATTTGTTTATTGGATGATTAAGAATTCGTGAACTGAGAACATCAAAACCATCGTTAACTATGTTCAAAAATTTAACGATGTGATTATTTCCTGGAAGAGCATATTCAATAGCAGCAGTTACTGTTTTTGAAAGTAATTCAACAAATGTTCACGAGCAAATGATGTTTATTAATTTTGTGAGCAAATTTTAGATCACATTGTTGTTGAGATTCGACTAAACGTATAAAAATTTATTTACGATTTGGCCGGTTGGTAATCAATACCTTTGATCGAGTAAGTGATTTCTCAATGTTTAAGAGCACGCGGGACATCACAAAAGGCCCAAATTTTACGATCTTCGAAAACAGGATGTGTAACGCTTGTTTGTGTTCTGTTTATGCCGAGTTCAGACAGTCCCATATCGCACATAAATGCACGAATGTGGAAGCCCGTTGATTCTAAGGTTTGAACAACTTTAAAAAATAAATCCTTATTTACAGAACAATCAAAATCGTAAAATACAGGTTGCTTCCAATTTCTAACAAGACCACGAATAATCATAACTTGAACACTTGTTTGTGGACCACGGATTACATCCAAAACATTATTGTAACACAAATCAGATTTAACTTTCATTAAATGAAAGTACATTTTTTTTTTAAATCAGTAAAAACAAGAGAATGTGATTTTTAATAAATTTAAACTTAAATCAATAAAACCAGGAATAATTTTAAATTCACGCAGACGACGTTTAATAGACGACTCGCTCGGTAGAGGAAAATTATAAATATGTTTTACAAAATTAAAGGACTTTTCACAAATACAACGTAATGATGTCGCTATGTCATCAGAGTTCCAGTTAAAACATTTCCCATTTATTATTTTCTGCTGTTGACTTATTGAAAATATATTCTCAAATGCTCTTAATTTAGATTTCAATGATACAATTTCAGTCCCTGCATTTTGTAAATCTTTCAAAAATTTTTATTGTTTTTTCCTTAGCCGAACAATTTTGTCTATGTCAATAGACTCATCAACTATTGCTGGAATATGTTCATCATTTGTTTTGGGGTTTCCTTATTAAGTAACAAGAAATGTGCAATTTTTTTATTCTTCCTTTTAATGAAACTTTCACTTCTGTCTGTGATTATTTCACAGTTTGTTATAGTTGGAATATTTAAATGAAACTATGTACTGTTTAAAATATATTTTGACTTACAATTCATTAATTCTGCTTTTGTAATCAGGTTCAGCAAAATGAGAGGAAAACACGTGCATTCTTAACATTAAAATAATCTGCTCTTTTGCAGGCGTGTATCAATTTTCTTCGAAAACATTCATTCGCGGGAAAGCTAATTTTTGAGCATTCCTAAGAGATTGCACAACACGGCATAATTTTAAAAAAAAAAAATTGATAAAATAAATTTTTTTTAAGAAAATGTCTAATTTTGTTAGCATATGTAGTCAAAATCATGCGACGGATAACTGCGTTAAATAAATAGAGGCAAAAAGAAATATCAAATAAATGCACTACGAGAAATATGAAGAGACCGGTATATTGTGGGTACTCCGTGACGTCATAGTTGCCTACGAACTACTGTCCATCTATAGCATGAATCCTATCGTTTACTTCTAATTACCGTGGTACATCATCCGAGTATATTTTAAGCAATAATTCATTTGCAATAATATTTTCGGTTCACTTTTTATGTTTATCGATATATGTAAAATATTATTACCTAAATATTTTAATAATTTCTACATTTCTGAACACTCACAAAACTTATAACCTATATATTCTTATGTACACTTATTCGGGTTACTAATTGAATTTTAAGAGAGATGTTTGAAAAAAAGAGTTATCTTCTGTTTTAAATATTTTTAAAATATGCAAAACTATGTATTTATTTAAATCATATTAATAGCGGACAAATATGAAGAAACATGTACAATTTTTTTTTTTTTTGGTCGGGTATTACGTACTGCTCATATGGCCAGAAGCACCCAACAGTAAATATGAGATGTTAGATGAGATTGATCATATTTATAGTTCGAAGAAACTGAAGTGTTGCTTCCACAGCAATTGGATCATCAGATAAAACTATGAATTAAAACTGAAGTTTTGGGGACGGTAGACGGAATACTGTGGACAGTCAAAAAATAAGTGTTGGAGTGTTAAGGTCGTCCGGACGCAATAATCGCACAAAGGTGGATTTGTTTTATTTAAAATATGACCATGAGTCAGTGCGGCGTGGCCAATACTACCTGTTCCTTTCTACTATGCACAGAATACTTTCAAGGAAGAGGAGAGGAACGAATAGATCTAAGATGTTTTGTTAAGGGATTTGCATTCCACAGATCACAAAACAATTGATTTGTTATATATTTTATAGAGGCGATTGCATCTGTTTCGGATATAGGGATTAAAGAATAAGGTTGAATTCGAGTTGCCTATTTAACTGATTTATCAGCTAAATCATTGAATGTAAAACCTGTGTGTCTTCAATGATTTAGCTGATAAAGCAGCTAAAGAGGCAGCTCGAATTCAACCAATTACTCTTCTGGTTCAAATTTTACACAGAACAATTATTTAAAATTATCTGATTAGGAATTATATATTTTTAAAAAAGACTTACATAAAAATAAGTAAACTGCAGTACGGCGGTGTATTTACAGGAATATGCCAAATAACTTGACATGCCGTTATTTAATTTCGTGAATAATAATTAAAATTTTCTGGACCAGCAAGAACGCTGTGAGCGCTCCGTATAGCTCAATGTTACACACAACACAGACATACATACATGCATATATATATATCCGCGCACAAGTTTAAATATAATACTTGCATACAAAGCTAAACACCACAATACACACTTTCGTTTCGTCGATGTACTCCGCAATGCCAAGAGCACATTGCAGCTGCACGTCGATATATATATGTGATGGCTGTAGAAAATACCTTGATGTATTTAAAACATTAAATTCAATACATTTTATCTTTTTTAATAAATGTAAAATTATAAAATAGGCGTGTATATATATAATATGCAGGTATTATATGTAATTCATTATACATGTAATTTCTAATATTACTAAAAAACTTGAAATTTAGAACTTGTAACAAAACGTTTTGTTTAATCATGGAAAATTTAACTTGACATTAATTACCGGAAAATTAAATTAGAAACAAGTTAAATATTATTTGAAGTTTTTTTTTTTGAAAAAGGACTTTATTGTGACTAAAATTATTTACGATTTTATAAATATACAGTTTTAATATAAATTTTAAATTGTCTCAAAATTATATCCTTTACTGGATGCTTGTTCGGCACAATAAAATCTCGGAATCATTCTACAACAACATACTTTTTTTTTTTTTTTTTTTGTAGGATGTAGTGATTTTTATTAAATAAACAATAAAAAAGAAGTTAAAATCACTAAAAGTTTATTTCTTTATGAAAAATCAAAAAGCTTTTCGGCTGTCAGGCCATTGTCAAGTGAATATTTAAAAAAAAAATGAAATAAAAAAATATAAATTCAAGATTACGATTTACAAAAATCATCAAATTAAAGAACCTCA
Source organism: Coronaproctus castanopsis (assembly GCA_032883995.1). Classification (NCBI taxonomy): domain Eukaryota; kingdom Metazoa; phylum Arthropoda; class Insecta; order Hemiptera; family Monophlebidae; genus Coronaproctus; species Coronaproctus castanopsis. The sequence goes on from CM065053.1 coordinate 122,038,547, forward strand.
TTACTTTAATATCAATTTGCTGATTGTTTGTGAATTGTAATCTTATTTTTATATTTTTAACTTTTTTAAATATTCACTTGATAATGACTTAACAGCTGAAAAGCTTTGTGATTTTTCATAAAGAAAAAACTTTTAGTGATTTTAGCTTCTTTTTTGTTGTTTATTTAACATACTTTTTAATAATATGTATTTTCACTAGTTCAGTAAGTGATATATTACTGAATCATATGTGTATTTTTTGCGTGTGCCTAGTTTGTCGTTCTTAACTACTGACATTACAACCCACAAAGCGCGGTATTTAGTTTATAGTATTTTATTTGTTTTAGTATTGTGATAGTTATGGTTGTATGTTTGTTTGAAGCAACATCGTCCGGTGTGTTTCTCAAACCGCACTATTTCTTAACTGAATTGAAAGACATTTTAGCACTAAGTGTGGTATATATTGTATTGGTACAGTAGTAACATTGTTGGTTGAGTAGATTTAGTATGTATGTAGTTATGGATTAAGTGTAGTGTGCTCGTTAGGATCCGAAATTTACTGATTAAAACTCTTGGGCGACTATCAAGGCTTAATCTGTCTTTATTTTGTTTGTAAATGTATTTTTATAATTCGAGCGATGGTACCATGTTGAACTATAGATACCTGTAAGATATGATGAACACGGAGAGGGGTGTGTGATCTGTGACACGGCAGTGTGTTGCCGAACGAGCGGCATTATCAACTCTCATTGCCTGTTATGACCTGCATATGCATGGGTCCACATGAAAGATGTTCTGCAATTTGAAAAATTAAGATGTTTCAGTAGATTATGGATTTTTTGTACCAATAGATATTTACTATATCTGTTGATTAGCGTAGCTAGAACTTGTGATGAATGTGTAGTAATCAGTATCTCTTGGGTGGTCAAGTTCATAGAATATCGAAGACAGAAGTGCATTGCATATAATTTAGCGTCTAAGATAGAACAGTAGTCGTTTAATCTTACAGGAGTGATAGATTCAAGAACTTCATATGAACAAACAGTCAAGGATGGTGTTCTACTTCTTTTTGCGCTATCAGTATAACCCACTATGAAATTTGGATATGTTTTCAAATTTTTATGGGACGAGTTGTTTAATGTTTAAGTTGGATGTGAATTTGTATTTATAAATCCTTATTTATTTCGAGGGATTCTCAGAGCAAGATGGGTTCCATTTAGACTTGGTTTAGTGACTAAAAGTAGGTCATGCGAAAATAAGAATGTCGATTCAAGATAAGTTTTATTGTTAAGAATGAATGTTATGGAATGATTCAGTTTGTACAGAGGAAAGATGGGTATTTTTTTATAATGTAAAATTATTTCTCATAGTATATAATATTTTCGATAATATGATAATGTTTATCAGGGTACATATGTGGCAGAGGAAGAACACATGCGTACATATAAGTGGTTCGTAGAGGTGGGTGATATATGGAATTAAGTGATTGTAAGATAGAAGTGTTTGCTGTGGAATACACCTGGCATCCATAGTTTAGTTTTGAGAAGATAAGTAGCTTATATGCACGTTTAGTATGAATTTAGGGTAGATGTTATATTTAGTAGAAGAAAGATATTTGAGGATAGGGATGGTTTTTATGTACTTGGCTTTGAGATTCACTACATAGTGTTTCCGGTGTAGTCTCGAATTGAATTATCAGGCCGTTGGTGTCGGATTAATGCTGTAGTTTATTGATAATTTTTCGTAGTATTGTCTATTTGTGGGATATGCTTTTAACGATGCATGTTGTTGGCCAATTGTATCCGGTCAAGATTTGTCGCTGTAGGCTTTTGTTAATTGCTTGACTGATTTTGCATCTTCTAGCTTGTATAATGGAAAAGAAATAATTAAGTTCGAGAATGGATAGGAGCCGTCTGTTTCGGGAAAGGACGGATTTTTATTTTGTTTCAACACAACGGAACAACGCTGTTTTTCAGGGATTAAGATACATCCAGAAGACCAGATTTGAATGTAGATGTGGAGGAGATAATGTTTAGCGAGAGGATGTAGGTATTTTAACATGAATGGATGGATAGTATAGTGCGCTTGATTAAGTTCAATTCATCAATTTAAAAGAGATCGGTGCATGTGATCCAGTGAAAAGGCTATAGATTTCAGATTCTTTGATGACAAAATTTTAGGGAAAATTTTAACGATGAGGATTCATTGTAGTGCAAAAGTTTCAGCTATCTTTAGTGAACATTGATATTGTTTCAAGTACGTACATATTTTCCACTTCTATATAAATTAATGATTAATACACAGTTTAACGTTACTAAATTATATTACTTTATTGTTAAAATGAATATTTCACGATTATACTTTTCTTTTTAAACGGAAAAGTTTGTTTATATCGAAAGCAGTAAAACAGTGCCAGACAGAGTCCATTTAGAAGCGGCTTCTTTTGTTTTCAATTTGAACATTGTAACATAGGTCGAACCCCTCTGTCGTGTTCTATAGACTGGGCATTCGTATATATCTTTGGCTTCTTGCTTGTCCAGTAAAATACCTTTTACGTATATAACCGGCATAGAATAATATAATTCTTTCAATTTCGACGACGTAATACAACCAGCATCCTCGTCCCATCTAGCTCCTTCCATGTATAAACCGTGAATAAAAACTCCTTCGCGTGGTACGGTCCTGTAATTTTAAGACTAAATGTGTAATATTTTTAAAAATCTTCCGGTATTTAGCTATCGTGAAAAAAAAAAAAACGTTGCCGCTATGATGGAAAATGTGTAAGATAAATAGATAGAACCTCAGCTGTATGGCGAATGGGTTTTATCGATTGCGGTAGTGTAGCATTAGCAAAATTGTACGCAACGATGCCGTAGTCTATTTCCGATTTTACTAGTTAGTGGCCAATTTTATTGTAACAACCATGCTTGTTACATTATTTGTATTAGTGAGCAGCTAAAAGTAATAAATTGAAATTAGAGTTAAAATTTATATTTGGAAGTTTAAATTCAATAATATGTACGTGAAGGTGAATGATGAGAAAAAGAAATAGTATATATATATATATATGTGTATGTACATCCGGTCGGTGTCGCGAACGTGACTTTCCCAAAGGAAATATAATAAAAAGGAAATAGAATGGAGTTAGACTGATATAAGTATAGGTATATATGTATTGTGGAAAGCACACTGGCACCGGTAAGATTAGAGTTGTAAAAGATTCGTCAAAGTTAGTATAGAAAAAATACTGAGAGGATATATATATAATAAATTAAGCATTGACATAGCAAGAGCAGACGAAAGGAGGTAAATATAGCTCATAAAATGGGCTCAGTCGGCATTTTGGTCGAAGACCAAAAGAAACAGCTCCGAATTTTCTGATTGGCTATCCCAAAAGAGAAATCGGAGGGTTCCGCCGAAAACAGTCAATTTAGGAAATTTCTAATACCTATAGAATTCCTAGAAAAGCAAGTATGTTGAGTATATATATATATATATATATATATGTATATGTTACCTGATGCTGGCCGCCGTACTAATAACTATGTATAAGACTATATATGTATATATGTATAAGTATATAACCCTAAAATATAAGGGACAACGGAACTTTTCCTTGGTTCAAATATTTTCGTCGAAAGCGGACAAAAAACCATAAAGGATGAGAAAAGGTCTGAAAATAATATAATTGAAAAGAAACCATTTCGTCAAAAGAGTAAAGGATATAATAAGTATAATAATGATAAAATACCTGTGTTGCCTCTGGAGTCCTGGAGAGTAATAAAAAGACGAGTTTTGTCGAAGTTTAGTTCGTCAGTTTCGTCAGTCAGTTTTTAGTTAGTTGTGTAAGAATAAGTCGAAGGAACAGTCAGTTTAGTCGGGTCGAGTTGAGTGACTCGAAGTGGAGAAGTCTCGTCAGGTGTTTGAAATGAAGATCGATCGCGGAGTGAGAATTGCTCGGGCGATTCGTCTAAGTATTAAGAAAAAGTTCCGTAGTCAGTAGTGGTAAAAAAAAAAATAAGTGATTATAATTTACAATACGCGAATAGAATAATTAATTTAATAATATGCTCATATATGTATACATATAACCCGGTGTACATATAGTTAATCGGAATTTCTTCGCAAAAAATAAAATAAAATCGAAATAAATTATTTATCGGAAATAAAACGTGTGTTATTTTCTTCCGGTTTCGATTAATTTAATTATCGGTCATGGGCCTCCCCCATGTGGCATCCCGGACATATACCTCAATGGAATAAAGGAAACCAGAAAGTCGGTAACGTTGTATATTTAATATTTATATCTGAATATTTAGGTATATAACGTAACAATATATATATGCTAGCGATCTGTAGGTATGTATGTGTATATGTATATCGTACGGGTCGTTACATTATTTAACGACAACCGATTAGAGGCATAAGTAGTGTGCGAGAGTTTCTTGATAACAATATTCGATAGTCTTGTACAAGTGAACTTTATGCGATTAATATCGTGATTCCACGATAATTTTCCATTGAAATCAAGGTGAAGACTGTATATTCTTTGATGGTATTGTACTTTGTTAGTATCATTTGACGCGTTAAAAATGAATTGCTGTTATTTTAGTAGATGAATATTGAAAATCATTTTTAGCGGCAGACCAATCGCAGAGCTTGTGGATAGTGTTTTGAAGAATCTCTGGGCAAGAAATATTATAAATTTGTCAGCAAACAGATCACTTTTGACTAGAGCTGATAGTTGGTTTATAATTCTATTAAAAACAACATTAAATAATTTGGGGCTCAAAACTTATCCCTGCGGCACTTCATTTTTAAGATGTTTTTCTGTTTTACTTATAAATTAATACGCATTTTTCTAAGTTGTCATTTTTACATAAAATATATGTAATTAGCCCAAATAACACGTCGTTTTTCATTATTTCATCTCGTTCGGATCTTATTACATTATCCGTTTTCAGTGCGGATACGATTTAATTACAGCCATCCTTTAGTAGTGAAGTCAAGACGGTTTACCGATTGATCGATTTACGATTATCAAGATTTGATAGAACGACTGTTCTCGTTAATGTACTCTGCAATATGATTGTCTATAATGTTTATTTAACTTTGGAGAGGTTGTACTCGTTTATAAGAAACCAGACAATAAGCGTTGATTTGATTATTTCTGCGACGTTTTCCTTCGGATTTTCTGCATTGTGCGTTATTAACACATGCCAACGTACCGATTTTCGGTTCGTCCTGTAGATTTCTGCTCTATATGTCGCAAATAGAAGGGGGTAATATCACTGAAATAATATTGGCTGAATGTATAAGTTTATGTAATCTTAACAACTGTTGAAGTCTTAAAATTTGTTTCTGAAATAGACGTTTGAATTATCATTAGTGTAACAGTACGGTTTGTTTATACGACAATTTCGAAAAATATTTGCTTACCGTCGTAAGAAATGGGAAAGACTGTATTTTTTTTTTTTTTTTTTTTTAATATTATGTAAATCTTCATATGCCGTTTGTAACTACCAGGATTATTACAACATAAGGAGACATGTGTCTGGTTTAAATGTATGTTAGGAGTCCGCTTTCTCTTGCAAAAGCCAGAATACTACCAATTAATTGAGGGTTGTTTGAGAATATTGTGTGTATCGGGCCCTGTATTTTATGTTTTAACCGGTGTAGTGTGAGTGTTTGGCAGTTGTAGATCAAGTGTGTGACTGTTGGTTCTGTTAAATGTCCGCATAGGGGGTAGTTTGTTGGTGGAGGGCTTTTGGTATAAAGATAATTGTGTGATATGAACTGTAATTATAAACTTACGTTAATTCATCTTTTTGCTTCTTGGTGACTTCACAATGAAAAGTCATCTTGTCCAGCGGCCATTCGTTTTTATTAGCGGCTGTCTGAATTACAGCTGCGAGAAAGGCTTGAGGATTGAAAAGACCACCCAGCCATATGCTCAATGGTAACTAAAATTTTGCAAAACCAAATATATATATATATATATATATATATATATATATATATAATTTGTGTGTAAAATCATACGTTAACTAAAATTTCTATAAATAGAACAATGTATTTTTGAAAATATTAATACGTTCTCGCTAAATTATCATAAATATTTAAAACTAAGTTAATCATGATTTATCGCCGAATTTAATAGTCATACTTAGAGTTACTCGCTTTAATTTCAGACCGCGATTAATTAGGTAAATAAATATTAAAAATGCGAACTAATTAATTTTATAACGTGTACGATATACGCACGTGTTATATAATTTATGTCATTAAATATCAATACATTTACGAGTTTCATAAAATTTATCGTAATACTTCGTCGTTTTTAGAACGATTTACTAAAGTCTCTGATCTTTTTTCAATAAACCTGCTGTTTTACATTTTAAAAAATTATAAATATATACTATTACGATTTCAAGTAAAAGATCATATGTTACAACTTGGTTGATAGAAAGGTCAAGTTGTTTTATATGTTCCAAATAAAAGTCGATAATCATCTGTATAACGTTATGTTCGTGCAGTGTAATCATTGCGATAGTTAAAGCACTTTTCGAAGATTTGTTTACGCGTAAAAGGCAGTACCTTTTTGTTTATAATAAATGGTGGTAATCGATCGAAGTCAATTTTTACTATTGTCAACGATGTGAAATTTTTAAATGGCACGGATGATGAAATATCTGCATCGAGAATAATATTTTTAATTCCTTCGAATTTTAAATAATGATTAACAGTTTTTTCTCGCATACAGTTATGTATGAAATTTCGATAAGTCATAATGCTCTCTATATGGCACATAAACTTTTAATATATATTTTCGTAGCAAAAGATGTTTCAATTATATAAATAATTATGTAACACATTAAATTTTTTATATAATCATCAGGAAACCATATTATACACGAAATTTTATACCCTGCGGTTTAGTTTCAACTGCGGTATTCCATAATTGCTCTCTCTTAGATCTTGGTTGTTTCAAGTGTACAGAGGTTGTATTAAGGAAACTCTTCCTGGATTTTAATCGACTTCTTCCTGCATTTGCAAGGCTCGTTCCTTATTTGCTGCTACTTCTCTTCTTATTTCAGGAGGTGCTATGTGGGTATATCTTTTCTATTTTTGTCGGCTTCAAACAGCCTGCTACTATTCTTACTGTGTCATTGTCCACCTGTTTTGTATGAAATGAATTTTTCACTACCAACGTTGCATATTCAGCTACTGAAACACACAGGGCCATTGCTGATACGCTTAACGTATGCGGCTTTAGTTTCGTGATTATATTATTCCTCGCGGTGACTTTCTTCCTTGTAGCAACACAGTGTTGTTTGCATATCTAGGTATTTTAGTGTCTCACCCAGTTAACATTCAGTTTCCTTTTTGCATTTCTGTTACGGACTTGCGTTTTATCTGGTTAATAGCACACGATGTAGATTGATGTTGAGATCGCGAAACAGGTTTTTCTACTGTCTTTATACGTTGATTCGCTACGAAATCTGTCACAAAAATGTTGTCAGGATTAGTGCCTTCTTCCATCTGCTACTGTTAAATGTACATGGCAACTTTAGGATATGCAGTAACTGCAGACCGTTATTCTCCGCCAAATTTAGTAAGTATTCTTCGTTTTCGCCTATGTCATCATATCCCCAAGCTGTTATTCTGCAGTGGAAATCCGCCATTACAATTTGAATTTGATGACGATAATTAAGTGGTTCTGCAAACTTCAATTAAATTCTAGTTGGTTTATAGACAGAAGTAATTGTACAATTTGTTAGCTCGTTGCTGAAAATTTCAATATAATTTTCATGAATTAGCTATCTTGACTTGACGATTAAATTTTGTTTTACAAAGATTGCAAAATACCATATCTATCATGAACAAAAAGGTATGAGAAGAGCCTCCTTGAAGATTGCTGATATACGTTTATAAACGATGATCGACTATAAACAATCGGACGCTCCCTGGAAACGGATAAACAAATCCGGCATATCTTCTCACTCCCGGAAAGACGCAGATTATTAAACAGCCATGGAAAAGGTCCTTTTCAGGAGCAATTATTATGATAACTTTCTATTAATATTGAAGGATTATCTAAGGATAAAGAAGAAATTCTATCGGAAATATGTAAAGAAAATGGGTGCGACATACTGCTAGTACAATAGACGCATCGTGGAAAAAAAAAATAATTGATAACGGGTGACTTCGAAAAGGTTAAGTCCTAAAACGTGTTTGAATTAAACACTCTTCACAAACTCTTTCGGTCACGATGTCCGCTATATATATTGAAATTTTAATTCTAAATTTTTTATTTGACGTGAAATGTCTCAATTTTAAAAATATTTACATAAACACATCGAAAATTATCTACAGTTTATCCTAAGCAGCGGTATTGTATAATAAACATCTGTATAAAATACATAATTTTACCAGTGGCGGCTCATACATAAAGGTTGCATGGTTGCACAATCACCGGAAATATCCAGAACAGCGTAAAAATTTATGATGTAATAAAATAGTTACAAGCACTAATTATTTTATGGAGACTAAACAAAATATGTAAATTTTAATTATATATTATTTTTCAAGAATATATTATAAAAAGTAAAAAATCTTTTATTTTTGAAATGACTCGATGCAATCTGTAGAAGGCATCGGAAAGTTATATACAGCGTTATATGGTGATTATGGGTGTAGAGTTTGCCTAGGGTTATATTAGTAACTGCTGGTTGCAATCGTTTTGGACCCAGTTGACGCGGCAGAATAGGTTTTCCTTCTTGTGTTGTTCATAACATGTGTACGGTTATGCGTTTATACTACCGAACGAACGAGTCTATAACAAGTTTGTCTTCTTCGAATTTCTATTGATGTTTCTTTCTTTTACTGTGTACATTTGCGAGTGTGAATTGTTTCATTAGCTTTCACGAGTTTATGTTGTTCATATTATTGCTGACTGATGTTAATGTAGAATTTTTACTTACTAAAGCTTTACTATTTACATCGCAATTGATCATTTCATTCTCAGACGATTGTTTTGTGCATATTGCGGAAAAATAAGAATACTTAACTATTATACGCAGAGTTTATCGAATTATTTCGTTTAAGTATTTTAAAAATTTCTATATTTTTCTAATTGAATAAAGTTTGTACTTATTAACGCGGAAATAAATTTTTAATATATTTGGTTTAATTTAATACAATTTTTTATCTTGGAATTAATAATCTAACTTCGTAATTTGTAGTTTATCTGATTACATTTTTAAAAGGCTATTCGTATTACACTTTGTTGACGTTGATATGATTAATGTTACTTTGTGATGTTGAGTGAAACGAACAATTTGTAATTGCAACCGTTAAATTTTTTAACCGCGAGTCGCCACTGAATTTTAGGTATAATGTACGACCGAAAGGATTAAATACGAAAATTTTATAATAATCGTAATAATTAGCGATCAAAAATATCGAAAATTACGTACGGAAAAATCTGCGACCCACGCTTCGAGTTCCTTAATCCTAACTAAAAGATCGGCGAACCAAATTGAAAGACCTAAAGTGGACGGATACGCCTTTGCCTCCCAACTTTTAGGTACCTTATCTAGAAATAGAAATTCTTCCAATTCTTCGATATCCGGCGTAATAGGTAATTCGCCCTATATAAGTACGAAAAAAAAAAAATTGAAATTAAATTTATCGTAATTGTGAAAATTATTTCTCGAAATTAGAACATCGCGCTTTAATCTGGCAGTAAAGAGAAACATATACCTCGCGATTAATTGTCCAATCTGGCGTTATGGAATAGAGATATACGGAACAAGGTGTCGCAGTAACCTTCTTAAAATTCAACGGCCAAAGTTATTACGCACAATAACAGCTGCACAGTACTACGTGTCAAACCACACGCTGCATACAGACTTGAAGGTTCCGTTTGTTGAGGATTACTATGTTCAGCGGTGGTAAAAGCTTCTTCGACAAAATGCGAGTTTAATCCATGAGTGTACAAAAAAAATCCAACAGGAGACTAAAAATAAGGAAATAGTGCTTCCAATCACTTGAAGCCTGATGGTTTACATATTAGATATTAACTGAAGAAAATATGTCATCCGATGTTTTTCTTTCATATACTATGCTCGTTGGAGTTGTTAGATTTATTTTCTGCTTATTTTTATTTTTTTTCATTTTTTTTCATTTTTTTCTCTTCTTTTTTTATTTTCTTTCTCTTCTCTTACGTCATCACTGTTGTTTATGGCAAATTTTTGTCGGTACAATGAAAAAAAAAATTTACTCGATTCGACTAAGAAAACAATAAATTAATTAATCGACTCGGACGAGCATTTTAGTTAACCGTTATCGGATTAACTTATCGAAAATAAAATTTACACGGAAAAGCCAGTTCTAAATTATATGGGATCGAAAAAAAAAATAATTACGTTATAGAAAAAAAAAAACACAACGTGTGGCTATCGAAGGAAAGGTTTTTGGTAAAAAGGCTAAAAGACCGTTTTCAAAACTCTCGGACGAAGGAGTTTTATCGGTGGTTCGGCTGCACACTAGTTGAAACGTTAATAAGGACTAAAAGACATCGAAACTTCGTGATGAAGATGACGGATGAAGAAGAAGATAAAAATCTTCACAACTTAACATCAAACCGTTTCTCTTCTGCTACTATCCTTTTGCATATGAATCCGTCAAATTAGTATTTTTTTTTTTTTTTATAATTTCCGCGAATGTGCGACTAGCTTCATAATGCTATCTAGCACTTGGCGTCTAAGTAGAAAAATGACTTGTGGAAACTCATATCCAGCGATATGAGTTCCATGACGTACGTTTCCAATTGAACGTACGATAACGATACTCGTTGTACATCTGTATTTGTACGAATACTCGATATAAATGATACAAATGTCGAAGAAAGTAAATTTTAGTATCCAAGTTTTCATATGAGATATTTTGACTGATTAGGTATTTTAGCAGATTTCCGTAATTATATTTCGGACGATCGAACTAAGAATATTTAAAATCAAATTTTTCCTGTTTAATAAAGCATCGCGTAAAAAATTTCGTAATAATAATTCACATCAACAAATTAATTATCACCATCGTCTGTTTACGTTCTGCGCGCATAATTGACTTCCGGTCCATTTGTTCGAGATTAGAATTCGTAATTCACCTTATTGCTCCCATTACACTAATAGGAATATTATCTCCGATGAAAACTACATTTTCTTTAACTGCAGCTTATACGAGGAAATTTCTCTCCTCAATTCTCGATATCAATCGGTTATTGTCCTTCTTTTTCCGTTATTTCATTAATTCGCTCCGCTGACATTCGAGTCTTCCTTTTTAAATTTCTAACCGAATGCCGTATTAACGTATAAAATACTTCGTAAGTGTGGGTTTTGATTGCTACTTTGCAGCGCCGAAACAAAAAAACCAAAAACATAAAAAAGTAACGATAATTTCTAATAATCCGTTTTCTTTCTAAGAGATTGTACCATATCGTATTCTTTAATTTTTTTGAAGTGAAACTTTTATTGGCGCCTTGTATATATGGGGAGTTAACCCGCAAAACGAGCGAGCCAGCGAGCGGAAATAACGGACGGAACATAATATATGTATGTATGCGTGCTTATATATACACACGGTAAAAATTAAAAAAAAAACCCTCTGTATCGAATTTAGTTAAAATGTCTTTAAGTTTCACTTCTTCCCTGCGCTCTGAGGCGCAGATGAATTTTATATTCATTTATTTAACAATTTAATTTCTGTCTATTTTATTACGTCCCATAATATTTGTCCCGATATATAATTAATTCTAAATAATAGCGTACCTTCAATCCTAAACTTAATTTTTTCAACGAATATTTCATTTCCGCGGTCAAATTATTCATCCTTTCGCATTCTTGGAACGCTACAATGACGTAAGGTGTCCTTTCTTCCATTCTCGCCGCCATATCCGTTAAATTAAATTCATCCGGAATTTTGTCCAAAATTTCATCCAAAGTTTGGCGTACCTGATAATAAAAAATTATTAAATCGGATCGAATTTTATTTGTAAAACAGCGCATGTCGAGTACGAAGTAAATTAATGTTAAATAATAGAATACACATGCACTATATATAAATGAAATACGCAAAACTATCCACCAAAAAACATAGAAGTAGACAATCCAAAGAACACGTATTCGAACGATGCTACGAAAGAAACTACGCGCAAGCCCTGATTCAGATTTTCATTCTGAGATGACATGCACGTATTCTCCGCTCTTTCACCCCAACACACACACATATAAAGTAAAATATTAAAATAGTTTCAAACATACCATATGCTCCTATATACAAAAATTAATAATCTGTTAGAAAAAATTTGTACAGATTTCATGCATCGTGAGCATTATATTTAGAATTATGCTTAACATTTTTAATGTTTTCAATCGTCGTACTTATTGTGCTAAAAATATCATAGTATAATGCGTGTAAGTAATTTATGTATTAATTTGAATGTTTAATTCCTTAAGCGAATTTGTTAAAAAGAGGTACATACAATTGCATCGACCTTCCATGCGTATGAATAATTTGAAATGTGCCCTTATGTTTAATAACGAACTTCAATAACTGCAATTCGTACAATTGCAATACGTTAAGTAATTTATTTTCATGCGTGAATTCATTGCGTTACAGGTTGGATTCGTATAACATTTTGTATCTCCTCACCGTGTGTAATCCTATAGGATAACACCCGTTGGTACAATTTTAGATACAAGCGCTTTGCAGAAAAGTATTGCTTTAAATAACGGAGGAAATAATTTAATTTTCTTAATTTCCACATTATGTATAACATCACTATTACCTAATGATGCAATTATGCCTTTCTAAATATGTTGGCTTTAGAAAGAGTACTATGCCAGATTATTTTTATTTGATCAGCAACCAAATAGTCTAACACCGTTTGAACAAACCTTTAAGCCACTTCAGTCGGATCCCTAGAATTAACAACTTGCACAGTATCGTCTGCATAGCAGAAAATTTTCTCAGATACTTTTAAATTACAAAGATCATTTGTGTACATAAAAAATAAACAAACATAAGAATCCAACATGTTGGTACACCAACATTTTGTTCAATACAATCACTGCAGGTATAATTTATTGTAGCATGTCAGTTAAATATATTGAAAACCATAAATATATAACTTATGTAAAGTGTAAACCCTTACAAAGATCGAAGTATACTGTAATTACTGATCTACCGTCTTCGAGATGTGTTGTTACGTATGTAAGTGACTCATTGGTCCCTTTTCCTGAAATAAATCCGTATCGCTTAAGAAATTTATTTTCTGCTAATAATTCAGAATAAATTTTGTAAAACATTTTTCAAGGATTTTTGAAAGATTAAATAGTATACATATGGTCCTGTAATTAGATATATAAGATTTGAATCACTTTTGAATATAGGAGTTATTGTTATTTTTAAAAAGCTAATCTATTTAATTCAGTAAATAAATACACTAACGTTTTCACGAAAAAGATGATGTTATTCTTTAATCGATCGTGACTAAAAGGTGATTTATCGGATAGCAAAAGTATCGCCTTCTTAATATTATTATGAAGTTGTACTTGTAAATTAAGACATTTCTTCAACTGAGAGAATTTTATTCTTATTCCAGTTTACTAAGTTGATTACATTATCACGAGAATATTGTTTCAAGTAATTAGCGACTGTCGTGTCATTTTCATTGCGAGATATTTTATCATTATTTATTATCGATTCTTTAATGCCGACATCTGGTTTCCTTGTAATTTGTTTTACAACAGCCAAGTACTTTTTTGAATATTTTTATATTTATTTGTATAATATTCCCACTTTAATAATTTTCTGAATATTTTTAAATCACTTTTACTATACCCGAATACTAACATTTTTTTTAGTACTATTTTATACTTAATGTATAAATTAGTACTAGTGATAAACTTAAATTAACACAGAGGGTGAAAGATGTGTACATTTACACAACTTTCAGCCGTTTATATAAGGAATACAAAGAACTATTTGACCAGTTGATACGGTTTCGTACGCTTAAGGCGTCTGACGTCGTTTTCAGTGATTAACAGATTTCGTGCGTCTTCATTTGGGTGAAGATGAAGACGAAATCGTTTGTGGTATGTGTTGGCGAAGTGCTATATTGTTTCATGAATAGGTGGGTTTTGCAAATCCGAATGGATGCCTTTACTACGCTGGTACTATTGTGCACCAGTTATGGACCGAAGAAATTTGTTTCGTATCCGCGGGATAATTAATCTGTTTTTTTCGCACAGCCCACAATTGGGCTCCATACGTCCAAATTGGTCTAATTATTTGCATATATAGAAGTCTTTTGTTACGTAGACTGAGCTTGGAATTTAGACCAATTAACCAATACATTTTTCACCATTTATGAGTAATTTGTTCTTTTTTCATATTTACATGCATTTTCCAGTTCAGTCGAGGGTCCAAATGCATACCTAGATATTTTGCACTATCCCTTTGAGGAATAGGCAGTCGTTCGAGTTATAAATAAATAACATGAACACATTTTTGTTAATTAAGCATGATTCTCCAATCTCGTGTTCATTTGCTAATTTTGTTGATTGTACGTTGTAATTTTTCATTCGCATTTTTAAGGGAATCGCTAATAAATGAAATAGCCGTATCATCTGCGAATGTTTCGATGCTGGTTTCAACTGATGTTGGGATGTTGACCGTATACATGAGAAAAAGAATAGGTCTGAGGACACTCTTGCGGAACACCCGCATTTATCGTGTAATATTTTGATTTGCTTTCTCCACGACAAACGCGAAACGTTCGTTCGGAGAGATATGATTCTAATAATTGACATTAATTATTTTATGTATAAAACCTTCATGCCTGTGAGTTATCTAAAAAAAACCCTGCTGAACAGGATTTCTTTTCTTCGAGGGCTGTTTCTATTTTCTTTGTCACTCGTTGTATTTGATCAATCGTCGAAGGCTTGTTACGGAACCCGAATTGATAAGCTGGTAAATTTACGAGTGGATTTCATCGATTAAGAAGTTTTTCAAATACCTTGGATATCGTCGGTATTAATGCAATGGTATGATTTCACTATTTGCACAGGCTTCCCTGATTTGAGCAGCATAATAATTTGAGATATTTTGAAACATTTTGGTACATGTTTTATACGAAAATACGCATTGAATATGTAGGTAAGCATAATAATGATGCCTTTACGTGGTAATTATTTTAGTATTGATGAG
This sequence comes from Coronaproctus castanopsis, assembly GCA_032883995.1. Classification (NCBI taxonomy): domain Eukaryota; kingdom Metazoa; phylum Arthropoda; class Insecta; order Hemiptera; family Monophlebidae; genus Coronaproctus; species Coronaproctus castanopsis. Next base: position 122,053,799 of record CM065053.1, read on the forward strand.
GTTATTTCACCAGCTCCAGGTGCCTTTTTAGGATTGCTATTTGAAATTTCTTACCTCAAGGGGTGTAACATGTTTAATAATTTGTTGAGTGCGATAATTAATTGATGTATTGATATCAGAATTAATCTCATGAAGCTGAAAAACTTAAGCTAAATGGCGAACGAATAGATCAGCTTCTGCTTCATCGCTAGGAACCCACTGTCCTCTTGTTCATCTTTAATTGGTGGCATTTGTACTAGAGGTCTTTTAAATCTTCGAGCAGCCTTCCATTACGAGTCATCTCGATCAGCTTCGAGGCTGAGGTTTTCTATATGATGATCGAAAGTTTGTCGCTTAATATTATTTATTAATCTACAAAGTTGGTTATCTAAACGGTTAAATAATGTTTTATCCATTGGATAAAAGGGATCGAATTCTTCGTGTACGTCGTCGCTTGTTAATGAGTTTTTTTTAACTTCAAGCGGGTAACATGTTGCGGATTGTGTTTTTTCTGCAGCTTCCTTATTAGGTCAATAAAATCATGTGTTTGCTGCTCTAATTCAGCTATAGTCTTCAGTCTGACATTGAGATCTATTGATTAATCGATTTTAATTCGAAATAAATACCAATCGGTGAATTTATTAGTTGGTGTATGTCGAACTTTTTCCCTTAAGACAGTGGCACTAAGCACCAGTAGCACGGGAGTATGGTCTGAGGATAAATCCTCTATAGCAGTAATTTCTACATCATTGGCACCGATCGCGCTAGTAATGAAATCTAGTAGATCTGGGTTTTTGTCCTTATCGGTTGACCAGTAGGTCGGTTTACGTGATGAATAAAAGTTGCATCCGCATGTAGTGATAGGAGCGAGGAATTCGTTGCCTTTTTTTTGGCGTGATCCTCATGCTGCGTGTTTCATGTTAAAATTACCACCAAAAATGAAACGTGGTCCAAATTTATAGAACATTTCGATCAACTGTTTCTTCTCAATTTTATGCTTAGGTTGACAATAAGCCGCTGCTATTGTAAGATTTGAATTATTATATTTAATAAAAATTACTGTAGATTACAAAAATCATAGAAAATTTTCTCCTGTTCGATATACGATATGTTCTGTTTAATTTCCGTCCAGTCCTTTTCACTCGGGTGGTTGGGAATAATTTCATCATTTTATGTTAGTCATTTATTTTCGTGGTCAAATCGTCGATTAACCAATCTGATCGTTTCTCGTACAATTTGATAGTTTCCTTAAGTAATTTCAATCTATTCGCAAAACGTTTGATAAAATAATAATAATAATAATAACAAATAATAATTATAATATCATTGCGAATAAAACATTAATTATTTCAACAATCGACGTTTAACCAAATTCGTCGATCGATAAAATTATTATTTTTTAATTAGTCGAAACGATAAAATAAATTACTTTATCTTCTCTGGAAATTCCAAAAGTGGACGATATGCTGGAGTCATGAGGTTGCAACTCTAATATCGTTTTGAATAGATTGTCCGCTTCGGTTGTCAGTACTCCGATCTCAGCGTTCGTATGCAAACCGTATAAAACAGGACTTTCAGGCGGTATAGTATCTATGTAACTGCGATAACCTTGGTAGTCGCGATTTGACGGCACCGTAAAATTTGGGGCCAACTTGAATTCGTTATCTAACTATGAAAGTTAAAGAAAAATAATAATAATAATAAACGACCTAGAAATATATAATTCGTAATTAATGTTAAGTTTGAAAATATTCCCATAGAAGACGGACGGTGTTGTTTCTTGAGTAACTCAGAAACTAATAGACTAAAATTTTGAAAAAAAAAAAATGAAAATCGTTCCTATGACGGCTATTTGCAACAATACATTCATTCAAGTCTTTACAATCATTTGTATCGTTCAGATGAATTTGCAACAATACTTCAAACTTTTTATAAAATTGCACTTTTTCGAGCATATGTCGCTGAATTTTTAAAATTTCTTCAGAAATCTGAGTTTCTAGGTCTTCCAGATCTCGCGAACGTGTTTCCTAATAAACGCGTCTTTTAAGGTATCCCCACAAAAAAAGTCGCGTAACTTTGAATTTTTTTAAAAACTCTCTTGTACCGTCGTGATCGAGTGACGCAGAAAATAACGTTCCATGTGCCAAACGCGCGTTCCTTCTCGTTATAGGATGTCATAATAACTGAAAATTAATCAAAACGAATTTCTCGTCTATATACTAAGTATGACCAACTGCGCTATTCAAAAAACAAAACCGACCTTCTTCTTTGGGTCACCGTATATTACTAGAACAGTTAGCAACGTACTTTGTGTAACATTTAGTTTAAAATATTAATTAAACTATATATTAACCGTTGATAATTAGGGCACAGTAAAATTTGGGGCCAACTTGAATTTGGTTTCAAATTATTAAAATTAAAGAAAAAAAAATTATATAATCCGTACTTAATGTCAAGTCTGAAAATATGACTAGAACAGCGTATTTTGAGTAACGTTTAGTTAATAAAATTAATTAAACTTTTTAATTTTAACACTGCACGGATATTTATTTAATTCTATAAAATACCGACGACACATTATTCTTAAAATTAATAATACATAACGATAAATTGTTTTAACACATGTTGAAACGTATCTCGAATAAATACTTCTTAGTTGTATCTATAATGAGATTTGTACTAATTTGTACACCAAACAACAATTCACTATTAAACGCGGAAAACTTGTAATATGTAATTGTACGAGGAAAGTAAAATTCAAATTCTAATTATATACGAAACAAAATTTACAAATTATAAATTTCGAATGATGTTAGCTTCTTTTTTTTTTTTTGGTCTTTCTTGGACAGTGGTGCTGACATAGGTGTTATTGCAGAAGCTCATGTTTATCATGATGCTTTCTCTGTTCAACGTCTATATATTTCTTACTTTAATAATAGAATAGCTTTTATTATTAAAGATAACATTCAACATAAGTTACTGTTAAATGTAAATAACGTAATTATCATTATTATCGGCAAATACTTGTTCATTTCTTGTTATTTGTCACCCAATAAACCTAAATTTCGTCACATTGATTTAATGGATTCTTTCATTAGAACAAATTGTCGGCTTTCCTGCATTTTGACGAGCGACTTTAATATAAGGTTGCCTTTCATGGAGGATAGGCAAACTTCTACACAAAATTCTGCAATGTTTACTGAATTTTTGCATTGCAATCATTTGGTAATCAGCAACAGGAAAAAAACAACTTTTTCTAGTTCTAATGGAAAGAGTATCATTGACTACCTCATTATTTATAGCGGAGTACAGTCGTTGGTTACTTTACTCACTGAATGATTTCGAACTTACTTCTCATAATAATATCTGCTCTATCCTATCATTCGATTTACCTGCTCCTTTAAAAAGCACTTTAAACGGTTTCGACTGGAAAACAAATTGTTGGTAATATTAATAAAAAATATATCGGCACCTTGAACGATGAGATTAAAAATACGTTGAGGTCAGCCCCTCGTTTTCATAGAGTTAAATTTCGATAGTCTTTTGTTATTTTTGAAGCTATCTATGCTAAGGAAGTCCAAAGTGGCTTCTAATTTCCTTTTTTCTCTCTTTATTTCAGTATTAAGTGGTTATTAATTTTCTTTTCTTTTTATTGTTAAGTAGAGGTTTATTTTATTTTTTATTTTTATTATTTATTCTATTTCTTAAGTATAAATTCAAGACCTTTTAGAACATGGTCAGTGCCTGCTTCCACTTTTACGTATTTAGTTACCATGGCTATTTATATATATTTTGGTTTAATATGTATTTTAGTTTAATTTTGCATATTTTTGTTTAATTTTGTTCCCCTTTTTTTTTTTTGTGTACATATATTACTTTATGCTAAGAAAGTTTAAAAGTGGTTATCTTCCTATAAGTGCAGATTAATTTTTTTTTTACCACTGTACAATTTCTTCTTTTTAATGTGGTAATTTTTTTCTCTCTGTCAGTAATTGTTTTTATTTTTCTACTCTTTCTTTTTTTTTTTATGTCTTTATTAGAAACCCATATTAATCATATTTTTTGAACGGTTTGAAGGACTATGTTTTTACATCCCTTTTCCATCTTATTTAATTTAATTAGCATCTAGTGGAGGTACCTGCTGTGCAGGACCATCCACCATTATTTAAAAATAATTTTTTTTTTCTATTAGAGGATGGTTTTTTTATAGTGGGTAAGAACTGCACAACTGATTTTAGGACTCAGCAGCACGTGCCAGGCGCAGGTACTGCTCTCAGAAAATATTTTTTTTTCTGTAAAAATATCGCTGTCTTTTTATTTCCCCCTTCACGCTTTAAAAACAATCGAATGATAAATTAAAAGAAAAAAGAATAGCTCAAAACGAATGGAAAACGAATAGTTTACTTACTCTTCAGGAAAATTTTTATCATCAGCCGAAAAATCCCGAATCGAAATGTTTATTCGATTAATGGAAAACAATTAGTATAAACTTTTACATCGATAAAATAAAGATAACAGATAAATCCCTTAAGAATCGAAATTATGTTCATTTCAAAAGCTAAGGTGGGTAACGAAAAAAACGGTAAAAAGTGTTTTGTCTCCCAAAAAGAAAAAAAAATAGTAAAAATGGCGAAATATTAACTTAAACCCCGGTTTCAAAAACTTATTAATCATGCGAATAAATACACAATAATTATGGAACAAAATTCGACAAAGGAGAAATATATCGACATATTTTATGAAAATGGAAGAATTTCCAAAATGAATGTGTAAATGTCAATTACTCGGAAAATTTAAAAAAATAACGATTGCGGAGATAGTTAATCTAGAATAAAATTAATTGAAATAACGCATGAAATATCTCGAAACAAAAAAAATCATAATAAAATCATAAAACATAGTTGTAAAATGTTAGAAGCAAGGAACGTAACCGGTTTCATACTCGACAAACTACATTAATCATGTGAATAAGCACACAATAATTAGAAACAAAATTCGACAAAGGGGAAATATATCGAGGATTTATTTTTTAGACCGCAATTCGTAGAAACGATAGGGTAAATATATTGTGTAAATGAAATACAAATACAGTAGAAATAACTGATTGTCTAGAACCCTTCCAATTAAGTTTATGGAATTCTGAACAAATTGTTTCACAATATAATAAGATTAAATTAATTTTTATACGTTATTCTACGATGATTTAGTGTTAACATTTTAATCAGTTAAACAAATTGATCTGCTCTATTACCGCTAAAATTTTTATCGCAATGATTATAGCCGGAAACAGTGTGCTTAACAATACTACATGTTACACAGTTGTCGGAGTGTGGGATGTTATACTTGTCCGTGGCCCGTAATATACGTTAAAAAAAATTAGATGTAAATAATATATTGCTGAATCTTTTTCAATATCTGGGAAAAAGTTTTTAGCTATACCATTATATTCATTCCACTGTGATTGAAATTTATTTGTATATATCTAATAGATGTACAAACTGTTTAAACGATAAAAGTTTCTGTTCACGAAGTGAACTTGTCGACATTTTACGTCGCTGAATTCGTGATCTGAATTTATATTATTTTTTACGAAAAATATGTCAGTATGTTGCTCTATATCTAAAATGAACGGTTTGATTCCGGCAATGACAATGCTTGCAAAATAGATGGTAGTTCTGTAGGATTTAATCAGTTTTATTGCTATAATTCTTTGAAAGCTTTTTTGTATGTCCTGAAATCTTTTTATTTTTTTAGAATATCTTTATATATGACACTGCCATATAGTATGTTGGGTAATAATAATACATTTTTATATAATGTTATTTCCTTTTTGTAATTTAAACGGTTATTATACAATTTGTTAAATTTAATTAAAAATGTAAATATATCGAGGTATTTTATGAAAACGAAAGAATTTCAAAAATTAACGTGTACACGTCAATTACCCGGAAAAAGAAATTTCGAGAAATATCGATTTCGAAGATAGTTAATTTAAAAGAAAATTAATTGAAATAATGCATGAAATGTGTCGAAACAAAACAAAAAAAAATGAATGATCATAATAAGATCACACATAGTTGTAAAGTGTTAGACGCAAGGGAACAAACTATAGAAAGTAGACACGATGTTCTATAAGAAGGTTAGGAATTATTCAGTGTGTTTAGGAGTAACAAAAAAATTAAAATAAGATCAACAAGAAGCATATTCCAAAAAAGGATAACTCTTCAGACCGGAAAGCAATGTTAAGAAAAATTATTCCAGCATACTTACAAAACATAAAACAAAAAAATGTATTAAAAATCAAAACTAGAAATTAAGCTTAAGTAAAATTTCGAGATACTTTAAAAAACTACTGAATTATATCAAAAGACGTACAATCGTTACGAATTTACAAAAAGAATCTGTATAATACTCTCGTATTTTCAACAAAACCAAAAAACTTCCAAAGCTTAATGACCCCTGGCGCTAGAAATTGATTAAGAAACTGTAATAGAAAAAATCTGGAAAAAAAGTAGCAGATGGCTATGTAAATTAAAACACGACTACTAGATGAAAACACGTACAAATGACAAAATTGAACGTCGAAAAGATTCTCTTAAATTATTTTTCTTCAATTTCAGAAAACCCGAAGCTAGTCTCATTCGTTGCGAGCTATAAAATTAAATATTTCGTGTAAACGATGTGAAAAAATCCCCCCCTTTTTATAAATTTAGTACGAAATCGAAATATTTCAATACGGTATACTTACCAATGACGGGCATAAAAATCGTTGCAAATACGTTTGACAAAGTCTGCGATCCCAGTCATCCGTTATATGTCCGCCGTACATAATTTCCCCGAATAAATACGTCAAGTCTTCCCACGGTACTTTAAAATTTGATTCCAAATAATTGTATAACACGTGCGCACAAATGGTAAGGTCGCCTATTTTTAATAAATAAATAATTTAGAAAAAAATTATATAAATAAAAAAAAATAAATCATTCGGAAGAATAAAACTTACTAGCGTTAAAAGGATACGTATAATTCCATCCTTGTGGTCCAAATTTTCTTCTTTCTCCGATGCAAGCGTGAAAGTAACATAGAGCGAATAATATAGTTTTAAATTCGATTTCTTTAGAACACATGTCTAAAATATTTTGATCGAAGTTATCCCATGCTTTATGAAGATTCGCTAATATGCCGGTCGGAGGCTCGTTAGTTATTTTAATAGACGATTCTAAGATTCCCTGAAAAACAATCGTAACAAATCATATTGTACAATCTGAAAGTAAATACGCGAGAACAGTAATATTTAAAACCGATAAAACCGCACTACGATTAGTTTAATCTTATATCACGATCATCTTGACAAATAAAGGAAAATCTCTAATCGATATGCGAAAACGTATTGTGAAAAATTTATCATTGTATAATTGAGAGAAGCTTAACGGCGGTATTTCCAATCGGTGATAGGAAGACTTCTAATTTGACGTATGCGGATGATATTATCGGTAAAAACAGAAAAAGAAATGACGGAATTAATTGCACGTGTCAGAGAAGTTAGCGATGGATTGCTAATTAATACATCTAAAACCAGGATTGTAGTAATAAACCGTAAGATCATCTTTAATGACAATAGTCTCCGATCAGAGTATGAAATAGGGGATTCTTTTGTTTATTTTTTGATTATTGACAATGGAGATAGCTCAGATAATTCTCACAATTTTCTTATATGCAGCCGAGACATGGACGTTTAAAGCAGTGGATAATTTGAAATGTGGATATAGCGATGAAGTGAAAACATTATGCGAAAGACGGATCCATCAATTTTTTAGATATATTGTATGAGGAGAAAATTTAGAAAAAAATATTACCGCTGGATAAAGCACCCTGTGCAAGAGCAAGAGGCAATTCGCATTTGGTGCCGTAACAACAGAGCAGTCACTACAAATATTTTATTATTGTTCAGACGCACCTTCCGGTATTTCGATGGTATGCTCGTATGCAAATATCAATCCCGCCTCATCAACGTCGCAGATTTGTTAGTATATTTTGTAGGTTGCGCATGGGTCATTCCCGTATAGTTAACTTTTTCAAATGAACATAATCAGGGAAAATGTACTAGGCATATTTTAATAAAAAAAATTTTTATCGCCCTCAATTTAATTATAATAGACAAATATTTTTTAATAAACTCATATCTTTCGCCGTTTTCCTTCCATATTCCCCACATTATCTATTAAACGATGGTGATTATAAAGTATTATTTCTTATGTTTCTTTTTATTTTAAGGTGCAGTGTTATTATTTAAAATTGTAATTTAGTATATAGTACTTAAATTGGACAAATGTTCCGCTTGATCTAGGTCTATATATATATATATATATATATATATATATATATATATATATATATATATATATATATATATATATATATATATAAAGGGGAAGCCACGATTAAGTTGGGTTAAAAAGCTGATAAAGAATTCTGATCGTTTCAGTTATTCAAAAAATGAAAAAATGACCAATATTCGATGCGAATGCAAAAGACAAAGCATCAAAAGGTGATATTGTGCACGTCAGTAAATATATATATATATAATCTATATAATCGATAATTAATAGGGAAAAAATTAAAAAATATGTGTTGTGGATTTTTCATAATTTTAACTTATTCAGATGCACTAAAAAGAACGGGTTGATTAACTAAAAGTTCTGTTAACCTTCAGTCCAATTCGAGTATTGTCGAATAAATAAATAAAATTATTTAAGACACGGATTACGCTCACTTTAAATATAATAACGAAGTTTCACGTACCGTGTCCTAGTACCAAGGTCATGCGTGATCGCCACCGATTTTACAAAATTAATAATTTAAATAAATAAATTAAAATATAATTTGAACAGTGTGGGAATTAAAAAAAAATAAATAAAATAAACAAGCAATTAAAATTACTAAATTTTATATATATAAAAAAACACAAAGGTTTTCGGCTATTAAGCTTTTGTCAAGTGAATATAAAAGTGAAAATAATAAAAGGGATAAACATAATTTATTCAATTTATGAAGAATTAGTTTTGAAGAGATATTATAAATTTGCTACTTTTTCGTCAGACAAAAATTTTTAATTTTCTGACTATTTAGTGGAATTGTTTATGCATAAATTTTATATCGATGATTTGTTAATTGTGTTGTTTGCCACATTCGCTACCAAATTGTTTTATAAATAACTATTTTTTCACTTTGCAATTTTTTTTTTGTAATATTCTTCATAAAAATTAAGTAGTTTCTTATATTTATTTATTTTATTATTTATATATTATATAAATTGTATATATTATATTTTTATGTTCACGTGATAATTGCTTAACAGCCGAAAAGCTTGTGGTCTTTTTATATATAAAATTTAGTGATTTTGACTACTTTTTTGTTGTTTATAAATTAAAATGCTACTTTTAATAGTGAATACACGTAATAATTCAAGTAGGATAGCGATTCTAGTTAAAAATGTTAACAAAAGTTTTCGCTAATTATCGATTAAATTGCAGATAAAGAAATTATACGCACATAATTATTTAGTAATACCTAGCATTAATTTTATATTTAAATCATCGGCGATAAAATCACATCTACCACAAAAACCTCATAGTCGATACATCCACAAGAAGTATTTGGTATCTTTTTTTGTATTTTTAAACTATAAATTGTTACATGCATATTTTGTATAATTAGTTTATTATTGATTTTTGTTTAATTTATAGTTTACATGAAAAAATTACAGAAGATCGCGGCTTATAAGAATAAATTTAAGTATATATAATAAAATGTTTAAAAAATGACGTAAATTTTATTTTTAAAACATTCCGCAAAATTAATTGGTCATCCCTTATGTATTATATATATAGACACAGATTCTTTTATTAATACTTCATTATTCAATACTGATGTTTTATAGTTTTGTTTCATTTACAGAGATGCAATACACTTGCCAATCAGTTTGGAATTAATCAGTGTACTACTTAACAACACTTTGTAATAACAACCACTTGCATACTCTCCATTTTCACGAGCTGCGCGTCAATTTTATCCTCAGTTATCGAATGTTTACATACATGCACTTATATGACTTTTATATGAGGTAATTAATACTATAATTCAGGTGTACTCGATGCATTAATGTGAGAATTATCTATATAAGATACATATTACTACTTATACGTGTGAACAGTTAAACACAGTTAAGCATTATTAAACAAAAAGTTCATCCAAACACACGTATATAATATATGCAGCCTGTACATATAATTTTATTTAGTTCTAAAAAGTTTAACATTCTTTCCCCAAAGTCCTATTAAAAAACTTAGTAACCCTAGAATTTTTTGGGTAATACATCAAAAGAAAATAATTAAAATTATTCGGTAGCGCATTAGTATTCTGAGTTAAATTTATTTTTATTGTATATTCTTACGTGGTCTGAGATAGGATATACAAAGAATATATGGTCAACAGTATCTACTGCGCCACATTAACACTTGTCATCCTCACTTAAACGAAAGCGATATAGATAAGATCGAAATTTTCCACGCCCCGTTAATAATTCGTTAGTGTAGAAATCAGGAGTTGTTTTTGATTTTGTATCTAATACATTCGGGGTTCAACTGTAGGTGTATCAACCAGTACAATCGTTTTCCCATAATTTTTGCCAAATTTCTAAATAGTGTCTGTTTACAGCATAAGATATAATGAGTTGTAATTTTACTGCGAGAATTTTGATTGAATTTTGAGATTATGGTGTTCGTTTCTTCTATAGATAAACAGATACAGATAGAGACAATCTTGCAAATTTTAACTCTACTCAAAATCTTCAAACGACGAGAAATAAATGATAAGAGAGTCTAAACTTTGACGAATATGTTTTTAAAGCTGTTCAATGAATGTATCAAGTCGCCGATATTATTCTTTTTCTACGGCCCTTCAATCACTGAATTTTTCCGGAGATTATCACAGATCATTAAAAGGGAAACAAAATGATTAAATTATATACCTGTAAGTTAAACGGTCAACGGAAGATCTTTTGTTGTAAAACTATTCCTATATGAATTAATTTCGTGCTTTAATTTTGTATATTTTCAAAGTGTTATAATTGATATTTTATTTGATAAAAGTGTTTAATCGATTTTTATTATAATGTAAGCAATAATAATAGTTTTTGTCGTATATTTAACGAGAATACTAACGGCTATGTAATTTAACAAAAACCAAAAAAAAAAAAAAAAATCTCAGTGATTATAAAGTTCACTTACCTGCGGAATTGACTGGTACTGGTCGGGTGAAGACGGTCCTAAACTAATAAACAATCTATAATTCGAATGAACATTACCGGACGACGGTTCGATCTTCTTTTCCAGAACGGTTAACCAACTTTGAACTAAATGTACGTTCTGAATAAATAAATTATATCCGTTTATTTATTATACGAAATATACATCGTAGAAAACCTAAATCAATTATGTCGAATAAAATATGCGACGTTATGACGAATAGAAATTCTATAATTCTTATCTATTAAATAAATCGTATCTATCCTCTTGGACAGCTTTTATAAGTAAACATATTATGTTTTATTTAATGAAAAATTATATGCTTTAATTTAGTGATCCGCATTTATTATTCCTTCCTCGGACGTTAACAAAAACCTTTAAACTACCTAAATTTCCTTCAACACCGAGTGCCTCGCTATTCTCAAGGCGCTTCGCTTTTACACTTCTGCAAATATTACTCAGAATGTAGTAATTTTCACGGATTCACGTAACGCTTTCAAAGATAATTTAAATTCCCTAGTTAATAGTTGCAGTTATTATAGAATGTACCAATCAAACTTTCTGTCACGTAGTATAAGTAAAGGAATCCCTCTCCCAACTAACCTCATATATCTGCTTAGCTCACAGAACAATAAACGTACACATGATCATATTAAATTACATATCAGCTCGTAGTATAAATATTTAACAAGATATATCATCCATTTCTTACAACCCTGGGTGAAATCACTAATGCCTATTATATATATATATATATATATATATATATATATATATATATATATATATATATATATATGCTGATTTCGCTGACTTCAACATTATCACGACTAAATCAACTAACATCCTGCGCTTACAATTAGTGAAATCTAAAATCTTACGTTATATTGTACATTGTCCATTGTTTGTGTCGAATCAATTAATAGCTTCGGATTTCTGAATTCCATCTGGGGGATCAGAATTAGAAAAAAAAAATACAAGCTCTTTTTCGGCAGACGACTAATCCAGATATCCTCGATATGTGAATTCGGCATGCTCCTCATGCTTCAGCTAACTGGTCCGATAATTTTAATCTTTAAACACTCTCTTCTCCAAAATATGTCCTAAACTTGTTGTCGATCGACCGTCAACGACTATATTCTATAATTTCTTCATCTTATTTAATTACTGCATCGTGCAAATTAAATAAAAAAAAATTATAAACGATAAAACTGTCAAGTAAAAACTGGACCATCGGTAAACAAAACAACCGATCTGGATTCTGGTATTTGTTTGTCGATCATGGAGAAATTAGAACAGGTTTTGTTTATTTCTAAAATTTCGAGGGAATCAATGAACTGATTATTTTTGAAATAACAGTATAAGATTCGAAAATCGTAAGTAAGATCGAGGGAGAATTTATTATATAAGAGGTCGTCAGAAAAATTGGAACGATCAGATATTTTTCAATAATAGAGCTCGTCGTTTAAATATAATATATTAAAGTTACTCTATTATAAATACGCACTGCTATTATTAGTAATATTCTTATCATTTATCAAAGGTTCAGTTGTCTATTATTTTAACGCTGTATTTTCTTGTTAATATAGGAAATAATTTTTGTAATACTACGTAAAATAAAAAGTTTTTTCATTTATATTTTTCTTAAACATTTAAGAAACCACTACGGATATACTTTTTTACGATATTTCGTCTCGTAGCACGTTATCTAGATTAATTCCTGGTTGGAAAACTATTCCTTACAATTTTTTTGACATTTCACGATGGCGTACACTATCGTATGTTCTTAAAAATTGTTTTTTAATTATTATCCGTACGATTTGGTAACGCGATATGGTTGATTAAAACCGTCATTTCCGTATAACAATTTATCCACGTAGTGTTCGGGTTCTAAATTTTATATTGTCGATATCGATTCAAAAGTAAACACGTTTTTTAAAATTGCAAAAAAAAATTGACTACAGTTCATACCTGAAGAACAACCCAATGACCGAATTTGATACCCGATTCAATCGCCATTTCTGCGGACGCTTCTTGACCTTGACCGAGAGATACGTTGTAGAAATTACGTTTGTCTATCGAGAAACCAAAAGAAGCTCCCAAATTTTCGACCTCGTTTATAGGATCAACGCCGGGCGATAAGATGAACACTATAGGAGTAGCCGAATTCATTTCTTTGTACGTCGTTTTTAAATCTACGCTACGATCTTCCAAATATTTAGCGCCTAACTTTTCCTCTATAAAACATCTGATTAAAAAAAAAAAAAAAAAAAAAAAAAAAAAAAAAAAAAAAAAAAAATTAAAAAAATTAAAGTAAAATTACGATAATTAATTAAACATAAACGAGACAGATATGCGATGAACAGAAAACATATATTTATTTCGACTTGAAAGTTGATATAAACAAAAATAACCAGAATTCTATCTTTAATAATATACACTGTAGGTTTGAATATCGAATCACGCGAGAGTTTTATAAATCTATGGGGATTTATGTCAATATGAATTTACAAATAAATTCATATTCTTCGTAAATAACATGAACTGAAATTATAATTTCGTTATAGATAAACTGTCCAGTTGTCTGCTAAACGCTCGATATTGAAATTATCATATTTTATAAAAAATCACGATTATTTTTGAAAATCCATTTTACTTTAGATATCTAGTACGATAATAGAGTTGTGTATTGAGGAAATCATTTAACGTTTATATTAATGTAGCCACTTCGACATAGTCGTTTTAAGGTAAAGCCTATAAACGATCATCAACGACCAACCAGCCTTATGGCTGAATTTTATTTAATTTTTTTTTTTTCCTAGGTTGATACAAAAGTAAAAGAAATAGTTCAATTCGTGTTACCGTGAAATGATGTCGCGTGAATAAATCGCAAATATAATCGTAACTGTAAATAATCCGAAATAACCTCATTACGCAGTAGTGATCGAATATTCAATATTTTAAAGTTCCTAATTTAAATTATTATCATCATCATATTTTCTAGTCAGAAGATTAACTGTATAAAATACTTTACTGAAATTAGAGAATACTACTGCATAGCATCGAATCGTGCACGGTCCTCGACGTAATACAGTTAAAAGCTTTTGAAGCGACGGATGTTACAGAATATAACAAAAATCCCTGGATCGTTGTGGAAAAAAAATTAAATTGATCATATTTTAAAGCGAGGAATACACACGAGGTATAAAACGAGGAACAACAAATATCCACTAATGTAGTTATTATTAGAAAGTAATAATATAAATGGCTGATTAGGACAATGCGATCAAATGGTCACATTAAGAACAAGTGACTAAACTTATTCAAGACGAGTGTTCGAAAATGTTTTTCGAGAACGTAATTTTCGAGAACGTAACGTATAAAAGAAGTTCATACCTGACAGCATGAGTCATTCTGTCCGGTCGTAAGGTTCTCATTATGCATAATTTTTGAAGACCGGTTTTGCTCTTCCATTCTTGAGGAAATTTGTCCTTCTCCGGAGCTTCACCTTCGACAAACTTCTTCCATCTTTTTGCTGAACTCTCGATATCTCTATCCAGTCCTCTATAACGCGATAGAATTTATTTTATTTTTTATCAACGTATATAGTTAACCCTTTACAACGATGTTTCTACCTGCCATTAAGACGAAGTGTGTGCGCAAGTAACTTGTGAACTATAATTTTAGTTATAATCAATATAAATACAAAAAAAAATACATTAAATTTGTGCTTAGTGTTAACCGGATTATTATATCGGATAATCGTTGAGAAATTTTTAAGAAGCATTTTACCTAATTATATATATATATATATATATATATATATATATATATATATATATATATATATATATATATATATATGATCCGTATCTTAATTTTTTGGATCATTAATTATTAATTAAAATTACACGCGGTCAATGTCTTTCAAAATTTTTAATAAATTAATTCGGTGAATACCGACAAAAGAATTAAAAAAAAAAACTTATTCTCGATAATACGATAATAATTAGTAAGACGTATTTATCTATTTATTAGAATTACATATTTATTTTAATATCACGATTCTCGGGGCATATGATTAGTGATGACTCCATACAGAAAATGATAATACAAAGAAAAATGGAGGACAAAGGAGAACAGGACGTAATCATACGTCGATGGACTAAATAAAGAGATGGACTGGGATATCTTTCGAGGATCTAATGCGGCCGGCTGAAATTCGAGAGGCCTGTGGAGACATATTGTATATAACATCAGATGATAAACCACGATGCTCGGAACCGAAAAATAACGATGAATGGACGGATATTTATTTCCAAAAATAAAGGGTGACCCATACAAGGCTGAAGGTTTTCTTTTTTGAATAGCGCAGTTGGTAACACTGCTACAACCCAAACCACGTGCTCCACGTTTAGTGCGCATACGAGAAATCGTTTTTGTCCAGTTTCAGTTATCATGGTATAACGAAAAAGAGCGCGTGTTGACAGTGCAAAGAGAATTTCGAAAAGAATTGAAAGTTATACGCGGTGTAAATCTGTACCATCTCGCATTCAATTTTAAGATGGGTAGGAAACTTCCGAAACACAGCTTCTCAACGGATAAAAAACCGTCTGGATAAAAAAAAATGGTTAGTACCCCCCCACAAACTTCGATCGAGTTCGGGCAGCGATCATTCGGAGTCCTAAACGATCTGCTGTCGTCATGCTACTTCTTTAAACCTGTCCAGAGAATCTGTTCGCCTTATATTGCTAGAAGACTTGAAATTTCATAATTATAAACTGCTAATAACTCAGGAATTAAAAAGTACCGACCATGCACAACTAAAACTTTTTTCTGAAACAATGCCGAAAAAAATCGAAGACGAAGAGATTGATTTAAACAATCTTTTTATGAGCGATAGAGCTCATTTTCAGCTATACCGAATTCATGAACAAATAGAATTTCCGCTATTGGTCTGAATCTAATCTGAATTCAATCGAATAGAAGCCGTCACACAGCGAACGAGTAACCGTCTGGGTTTGAGTGGCGAGTGGCGCCTTATTTTATCACTGACACTATTAACGGAACGCGCTATATCGAAATGATAAGCTCACTTCATCGTCATCGTCGTCTGGCCGTAATTATTTTAACAAAATGGTACGCCGTGTCACTGTTCGGCAGAAACGCTAAAAAAGCGTTTGGTAGCCGCATATTGTCACGTCGCACGGATTTTGCTTGGCAGCAGCGCTCAACTGATTTGACCGCTCCAGATTTTTTTTGTGGAATGCCGTAAGAATTGCGTTTATAAAACACGTCCACGAGATCTGAAAGACCTGAAAACTCGGATTTCTGAAGAAATTTCAAAAATTCAACGACCTATGCGCGAAAAAGTGTTCGAAAATATTGTAAAAATACTGAACGAACGTATTGTTGCAAATGGCGGTCATCTGAACGATACTGCGTTCCACAAATTATTTTAAGCTAATCTCTCGTTTTGCTATTTTTAAATAAAGTTTCGTTCAAAAATTTCGATCGAGTAGTTTTTGAGTTATTTAAAAGACAACAAAACCGTTCGTCTTCTCCGGGTCACCCTATAAAAGCTGCATTTTTGACCGCAAACGAAACGCGTGAAAAATTAATATCAAATAATTTTTTTTTTTAATTAAATATTACGAAGGAAAATATAACTAAAATGTCGCTTTCTTTATTAAAATATTATTTACATATTCTTTCTCAAAAAATATTACGCTATTACAAAAAAGAAAATTCAATAAAGAATACGATATATACGCTAAAGTACATTTAAATGAAGCTCTTATGAAAATGATTGAAACCATTTGCCGATTTACAGGCTGATCATTTTGGTTTCCGAAATCCACATTCTGCTATTGACCAGGTTTATAGGGTAGTTTAATTGAGACGGTTTTTTAAGGAAGAAAAATACTGCTCTGTGGCTTTCCTCGATGTAGCGCAAGCGTTCGACAAAGTGTGGCACGTCTCAAAAATAAGTAACCTATTGCCAGTTAACTTGTGCCGCTTGCTTATTTCATACCTGTCGGAAAGACAGTTTTAAGTCATTATTCTTTGCAATACATGCAGAAGTTCCACAATGAAGTTTGTTTTGATCTTTCTTGTACCCACTGTATATGAAAGAGCTGCTATCTGATGACCAGACTACTACAGCAACGTTTCCTGATGATACAGCTATCGTTCCAATAGGAGGTAATCAAGCAGATGCAAACATTAACTTGTAACGTGCTCTAAACAGAGTTGCTTCGTTGGCCTTACACTGACACATTAAACTAAATTAAGCTAAATCTCAACATCTACTTTTCACATTGAGACAAACAGACTCGCTGCATCGGTTCTATCTTGGTACTTTACGAATTCCGCAATATGGTTTGTATGAATATTTTGGCATGTATTTCGACGCTCGACTTTCGTGGAAAGATGAAGTGTAGACAAATTTTAAAAAAATTTTCTGAATTATATTGGCTCCTAGAACCCACACTTGATGTATATTGCAAACGCCTTCTCTATCGGTAGATATTAAAACACATTTGGACATACGGAATTGCATTGTGGGGATGCACTAAAAAATTCAATCGCAACAAGATATGGGAACAATAAAGCATCATAATCCGAACTATTGTCGATGTATATCGTTACTTTCGTAACGATATTTATCGCGACCGGGGAGTAAAAGTGATTAGTCAGGTGATTAGGGACTATTCAATTGCCGATCAAAAGAGACTTCATCAACGTATCAACGTTGAAGCTTTTAAACTTCTGAACGCTGGCGAAGATATATATCGTTTAAAGCGTTTTTAAGGCCTCATGATTTTTAATTCACGAACAATATGATAAAACTTTAAATTTTATTATATCATTTTTATTTATCAACTAATATACAGTAGGTACACCATTCGAAACACGTTAATAAAAAAAAGTGAATCAAGTTAATATTTGAAAGATATCATTAAAACGCTTTAAAAAGTCATTAAATGAGATATTAAAATATTATTAACAGTATAACGAAATATCTAAATAATATACAACCTAAATTCGTCCATCATGCATAAATTCTTGATAGCGCCCCATGACTTATTAGGTAGAAAATCTACGGGACTAGTTATTCCATTCATCACTGGAAATCTCAGGAGAAAATCTAATTCTTCCGCATTTATTTCTCCATTATTGCACAGTATCTATTCACAAAATAATATTTTACGAAAACATTATATTTAATACATAGAAATCTGAATGTACCGACAAACACACGCACATACATATATACATATAAATACACTTTAATAAGAAATTAACGTCATAGAAAATCAATAAATACATCCTTAATCAAATAGTATATTAAAATATTTAAAACAGTAGTTAATATTACGATTAAAATTCGTTTAAAGTACATATTATTATTTATATTACTATTGTATTATGTAGTTGATTTATATGAAGAAAAAATAAATAACAAATTGAAACAGGTGGTCTATATTTCCATAATTCAGCTATGTAGGAAAACATGTTTACAACTGTATGTTCAGAACAATACGACTGTGTATAAATACTGCGTACATTAATAATGAAAGCGGTCTAACTGCTGTGCAGCAACATTAGCAAATTGTTTATCCGAAGTCGCTTACTGTTTTTCCGGATTGTTCGAGCTTTATCGAAATAAGTTTTATTTATTTATAGCAATGTACACACTGAACACAAGTGAATTTTGTTTTATATATGTACATGCACTGAGCACAAGTTATCTTATCACATTATTTACATACATATTTAATTGTTTATATTATTTATCGCTTAGAATGTTGTCCTTGATCGCATAATTTAAAATGGTGTATTTCATTAGGTTAAGGTTAAGATTTATTTTGACTAAGTGGTTATAAATTTTTGCTTGTTTATTTGTTTATTATATCGACGCTCGTGCAGGTATGCGTATAGTCGAATATTACACTAACTATTTTGTTTATTATGTACATTTCGCAATTTAGACGTGTAATATCGAAATAAATTGAAATTAAAAACGAATTATTATTATTTTGTAATATTTCTAATATTTAATCTATCTTACATTAAGTATAAATTATGTATAATAATAATTATTGTCTAGCCCTTGTAACGGGCAAAGGATTCCATCAAATAGGCTTATTTAAAGAGACACCAAGCTACCCCATAATGTGCATTTTCTAGCACTTTTATATTATTATTATCTATCTTAATTATTACCTTCCCGATTTTATTTTTATTATAACTACACCAATCTGTTACTGTTTGTCCAATACCAGTTTAATCTTTTTTATTTTGCTGTCAATATTACAATTATATTCGAAAAATCGTCGTTAAAAATACATAATTTATATAATCGTCTCGAAAATCAGGATTTATCTACTAGAAAAAGTTTAAATTAATATACTGACCGAATCTTACCGTCAATATTAAAAGTGATGTTTTTAGAGCGAGCTGAATATTTTCAAAACTCCAAAAATTTACTTTTTCCAAAATTTCTAAATTGTAGTATAATCCCTATGCTATGACCTATCAAATGACGTGAGTAGTCTCCACATCTGACAGATACTCGTCGAGTAATAACGTCGGAAAGTTAGATATTTTCCAAGTTCGAATTAATAATGTCGGGGCTGCATCTACTTATAGAACGTTTGAACTAAATGTCGGGGCTGCATCTACTTATAGAACGTTTGAACTTTAAAGACGCCTGCTACTATATCAAATGTATCGTATAAATTAAAAAAAAAAACGAAAAAAAAAATCAACTGTTCCATATCCCCTTCTTATACACATATTTCAGTTTGTAATACACTGTGTTTTTATCATTATAGCGGGAAATTTTTAATTAGAACATAACACAATGCAAATTTTATATGAAAAACTTTATAGTAGCCAATAATTTAAATAGTAAATTTTACAACAGCCAGTAAATTTAAACTGTGTACTGCGGAAATAGTCATTTCTTTATAACGTCTATCGTATAAAGCGAAAAAAAATTCAAACCAAACCCAGAAAATTTCGACTTTTCAATTTTTTTTGAAAATTCAATTTTTTCGCTATAAATCGCTAAGGATTCGAAATTTTAAAAAATTGTTTAAACAAAAGTTACGCGGCATTGATGGTATTGTCGTATTTTTATACATGATGCCCATTTTGAAAATTAGGCTTAAAGGATTTAGGGGTTTTGGGCTGTTATTAAGAGTGATATGATAGAAGTTTCAGGTTGACAATAGGCGAAAGTAGACGTCGAGATCTATCATTTATGTAATAACGTAACTTTTTCCAAAATTAATCGGTAGCGAGAAAAAATTTGATTTTCGATTTTGAAACATTTTCCAGCAATTTTTGGTCGGTCGATTCTAAATTAAAATTATACTATCGCCAACATAAAGTGAATACATTTTAAATAAATGTCTATTTCCATGGAAGTCGAAAATATATTGTTTACAGATGTTAAGAATCCCCTTGGACAGACAAGAAAACGAATTACTCGATATTATAAGTACATAGTCGCGTTCCTACAAGATGATCAGACATGGTACGGATGGTAGTAGGAGGAAGTTTTGCAGAAAGTGTCCGGATTGCTTGCTACAGGGATTCATCGCGATTATCATGTTGGGTAGCCGTCGATATTATAAGAAGTTGGCCCAACAAACAGAAGATTGTGCTCAGTAGTAATTAGAACGAAAAATAATATGTGGTCGCGTTCCTGCAAGATGGTCAGACATGGTACGGACGGTAGTAAGAAGTTTTGTAGAATGCATCCAGATAGTTTGCAATAGGGATTCATCCCGATTATCATGTTGGGTAGCCCATTAATGTTTAATCGATATGTTGGTGATAGTTGGATTTGAAAAAGTTTTCAAACGAAAAAATTGTACTTTTTTAATATATATATATCGTGGGTATGTTAGTATCAATATATATATATATATATATATATATATATATATATATATATATATATATATATATATATATATTGTTTTTTGTATAGATACTTTGTAATTTTTAAAGATGGGTCTTCGGGGATAACTCCTTAAATAATGACCGCAATTTGATAAACTTCTTTTTGTTTTACTCGTCTTACATATCCGTTGGCGCCTGTAATGTTTTATGTATGCAGCAAAAAGTGTTTTATGTAGCAACAAAATGTGTTTGATGCGATTTTTCGCAGATAAAGTACACACAGATGGATAAACTCTGCAGATATTGGTCGGATTTTGGTAAACCTTTTTTGGTTTTGTTCGTAATCATCCCCTAAATATTCATAACCCCATGGTAGCCCCTAGTTGCGGTTAGATAAAAATTTCATTTTTCAAAACTATTACGAAATTAGTTTTTTTTAGGATCGATGTTTTTGTACATCAGAAAATATTTATAATATTACGACACATTCTAGTTGTTCTAAATATTATTTTATTTTAAGATATTTACTTATAGACACAATGAGAGTGACTCTGCTACGATGTTAATAAGTGAAAATTTAAATAAATATGTAATATACGTCTTAATCTAACAAATTATAAATTTTATACTTTAAATCAATAAGATATGTATAGAATACAGAAAATTATTATTTATATACGTTTGAACGGTTAGTAGATTTAAATTATGTCAAAATGGTCGGAACTTTAAAAAATTATATGCACATTCCACTTATTGCTGACTTTAAAAGGTAACAAGACCCTATATTAACAAAATTATTTTATTACCTTTTTAAAAATGAAATAGACTTTTAAACAATTTTACATATACGCATATATATATATATATATATATATATATAACACAAGAAATAATTATAATTATCATTGCTTCGTATTAACAATGATTAACGAAATATAAAAATTACATTACTACATATACCTGAATAGTCATTAGAGTAAGAAAAGTAAGCCGATCTGTTTGAAATAAACCTCTATTGACATACGTATAAAAAGAGAATGTTATATTATCCGTTAAATTAGCAATGCGAGTCTGCATATTTTCTGATTGTTTCGATGTGACTATAGCTTTATGAAATACCGCGCTGAATGCCTATGACAATAAAAAAAAAACGAATTTTCGAATTACGTTACAACAATTTTTATATCTATATATATACATACATGTACTATATATATTATTAAATTTACGAGATCAACTAAATGGATCTCAAATCAAAAGTGTAAAAAACAAAACGCCGGAAAAAGTGAAATAGTTTTAATCGATATTTAGGCCAATCTTATCGAGAAACGAAATCAAAAATCGCATCGAAATGACACTAAGCAAACGTTCAGGAATTGTACTGAAAGATAAAAAGGTCAAAAATGAGCATTACGACATATCCATCTTCAAATACGCAGCCTAAATATGGATGTTAAATTCCGAAAGCGTTAAAATATTAAATTCTATACGCTAAGAAGAACTGGAAGGATATCGCGAGCAGCAAGTTTAACGAACAGAGATATTACAACGAAAAAAAGATCAGCATCGTTTGCTGAAAGAAAGAAAAGATATCTGGCGCACAAAATGAGTGATGAAGGGAGGACTGTTCACACTAGCTGTTCAAGGGAAAATACGGGGCAAAAACATGCGAGAATTAATAAGAAGACCGAAGATAATGACAACTCATTTCAGCAAAAAGAAGATGGCAGAAATAATCGAATCACGCTAAAAAAAAAAGAAATATAGAACAATGTCGATATATGTCATCTTATAATAAAAGAAGGTACACGATGATGACATATTATATATAGATATATAAAATAAAAACACAGTTTAATCACTATACGAAAATTACTTATTTGCACGAAGCTTTTCAACAATTACATCATTATCAAGCGTACACAAAAAACGTTATATATAAATTAACTTTAATATTTCTATAATAACTTATATATTTGATATTCATTTAATTGGCCATAGGTAATTTACTTTTAGATTTATTTTTACAATACCTTTTATTTATAAAACCGATTTTAAAATTAATTATTCGTCAAAATTGATCATATTATTTAATAAATTATTACTATTTCTATGTTTTATAATTTGTAATTTTTCTTATATATATATATTTTTTTTTTTAAATTTATATTCTATGCGAAAATTTTTATATTATTTGTTAGATTTTCGACGTTATGTTTTTCTCCTCCGCAGTGTTTGCTATAAAGTAACTTGTCATCATTTTCATTTTTATATAAAGTTAAATGTACTCTTAGTCTTTTATTTATTTGTTGCCCAATATACAAAAATTATTACATTTTGTGCCGTTTATTCGGTATACACCAGATTTTAATTCAAAAATTTTATAATGATTAAACTGTGTTTCTATTTTGTATTATTTATATTTCATAAAATCACTACTCACCGATATATCAACATATATATATATATTAGTTGGTCCAACCATGCGTTTGCTGTAACTCATTATCGATTATAACGCAAGAAATTATTATAATAAATTATTAAACACAGTTTAATTACTATACATTCAAAGTAAAAGTAGTATATTTATTAAAAACGCAAATTAATATCAAATGTTTAATTCTATATTTCATTTATTTCACCCTTAAGTGTAATAATAACTAACAAATAACCGATAGCAAAATTCTTAATTGATAACATGTAATAATTATAGTAGAAAAGTTGATTTTGTTTTTAGCAGTAAACATATTTTTAATTAATTTGTCTTTTGCTAATATGATATAGATTATATGATTTACCAACACGTAAGCATGCAACTTATAATTGTGACCATGAGAGAAACGTGGATTTTCTCAGTCCAAGACGCAAATAGTCGTTGTCCGAGCTTGAGACTTGTTAGTAGGCATTGTAAATACCAAACGAATAGGAAATTGAAGTCTCTTAAATGATTAGTATATGATGGTATTTCCCCTTTAAACTTTCCAGTCAAAATGGTAGTTCACAATATTTAATACAAATTACAGACAGAATTTCGCGTATTATAATGGTTTCGTATTAAATAATGCAAAATAATACACAGAACAATGGGAATAAAATCACACAAAAAACTTAACACACACGTTGTTTATATCGCATTTATGCGAAGCACATAGAATAAATTGAAGCGTCGAATAAATATTTGAAATTAAAACACAGCGCAATCTATTGAAAACTTACACAATTTAAAAGTGAATTCAACCCTTTCTGTATAGAAAAAGATGAAATTCGCAATAAAAAAAAAAAAATGCGATTATTAATCGAGATGAAAACTATCCCATCTTTTAAATTGAACCGAACAATACATATCTATAAAATTTTATTGAAATCAGTTAAGTTGTTACAAAGTTTAGCATTGACTAACATATATATATATGTCTGTCTGTGGTTTGCGAATATTTTCATTATGATCACTGCATTGGGCTATTTTATCACACATAAACATAAAATCTATTTTTTTTATTTTTGTCTGTCTGTCTGTTCCTATTTAACTCAAAAACTATTAAAGCAATAACGATGAAATTCGCACAGCTTATAGCCTGTATTATTGGATTCGTTGTAAGATTTGTTTCACATTGATATTAAATAGGAGAGAAATTACAGTAATTTAAAGTTTTAAAAAGTAGAAGACAGCGATATCTCTGTCAAATCGTTTAAAATTTAGCACGTTTTCCGGTTCAAATGTACCTTCACTACCAACATCCGCAATACAAAATCACATTTTGTTGCGTTAGGGACGTGGCCGAAATAACAAACGGATATATATATTGTTAAAAGAAAGAGACAGCGATATTGTATTAAAAAAAAATAATTATACGGGCGAAGCCGTGGGTAACTAAATAAATAAGGATAAACGCGAAATGTGGTTCCATTGAAGAATGCTGAAGATAAGACGGCTAAGATGCCTTAAAGAAAGCTGATACAGACCGACAGCTACAGAATAACATTACAAGGAGAAATGTGTCATACCTTGGTCATATCCTGAGAAGGTCAAAGTACGACATTTTACAGATTATCATACAAGAACAGATAGAAAGAATAAGAAGTCCGGGAAGAAGGAGCACAGATTGGTTGGAAAATATTTAAAATTGGACCAACACGTCTTCGTTAGAACAGATAAAGTAAAATCTGATTGACGTATCGGTGATTGCCTACACCTTATTATGCGTATGGCACATAGAAGAAGATAAATCAAAATCGCTATAAATATTTCGAGTTCAGTTGATTACCTTGAGAGAAAATCGATATATAGGATTTATATTATGCAAATCGTTCATGATGAAGTAAAGGATAGAAGCGCGCGTCGCTACCGGTCTAAACTGTTCGCGAGCCTCATCGATTTTAATAGTCGCCATTCGAGATTCCGAAACTTTTTCGACGATCTCCATAGCTGTTTTCTTCGATTTTTCCAAATTC
This sequence comes from Coronaproctus castanopsis, assembly GCA_032883995.1. NCBI lineage: Eukaryota > Metazoa > Arthropoda > Insecta > Hemiptera > Monophlebidae > Coronaproctus > Coronaproctus castanopsis. The sequence continues at coordinate 122,079,454 of CM065053.1, forward strand.
TCCACCAACTTTTTATCGCCTAACACGTCGTTTCCAGCCGACGATAATTGTTCCAGCAATTCATCTTCCAAACCTTTCAGTTTGATTTTATAATCGTTCTGTTCTTTAGTTAAATTCGCCTTTAACAAAAAAAAAACGAAATAAATTAAACTATTAAAGAATTCTCACGCAGATTTCAGGGATAACGGTACGCAATTTATTAAGAATAGCCGACTCTAATGAAATACTCACTTCTCGAAGAATTCAAATGTGATAAAAATACGCACACTTATTATCGATTAACACGTACAACTCACAAGATGTGTCTATCTTGTGATATTTTGTATAGTTCATACTTTTCAGGAATACTGTCGCGTACACCCGCTAACTACGTCGCGAGTCTAACACGCTTGTATTCTAATTAATTTTTAAAAAGAAAATTTTGATAAAAAAAATTATCATTTTGCATAAAAAATTGCTTAATGAAGAAATTTTGTCCGTCGTACAACCAAAATTCGCGATATGTAAAAATTTCTTTTTGAAAGGGCGAAATTAATTTTTGAGTAAGTTAATTTAAATTGCGTTTTAAAATAAATTAATACGAATCGTATATAGGACAGGGCTGTGTACGTTGTTACTGGTATTGTTTAACCTATATGTTGAAAAAATTGTCAAACTTGTACTAGCACATCAGATAATCAAAATTAACGCTGATTTATCGATAACATTCAATACGCGAATAACATTGTGATCTCAGCAGATATTCAACGTTTACTACAGGAATTTGATAGCATGGTGAAATTTTACACTTCATACGTAAATATTAAAAAAAAACAACTAAATATTAGTAAACAACAACTCGCGAGTTTTACAGTTATAATAAAGAACGAAAATATCGAGGTTAACAAATATGACATCGCGGACAGTTTGGAGTTAGATAGTGAAGTCAAAGTAAGATGAAATTATACTAGAACGACATTCAATTATACGAAGAACTCATTACGTGATCGTTCATTCAGTCTCACTATAAGATAAAGAATTATTAAATGTTATATTTACTCCATTTCGTTATACGGCATGGACGCATTGACGTAAAACAGGAAGCTAAGTTGATCGATACAAGAATATATGGAATCACGGTTTCCTCGGAGAATGTTAAAGATACCAATTAACAGTCAAAGTTTCCAATAAAGATGTCCCGAAAAAAGATAGAATAGACCATATAATAAAAGACTTAAACAGCTAAAAATCATATTATATGGATGATAACAAACGAAAATTAAACAAATACGTCGAATTATATATATATATATATATATATATATATATATATATATATATATATATATATATTAATAACCATGTTGTTACATTTTAAAGATTAAATAAATAAATAAATAAGATGAGTTTGGGAATTAAAGAATAAGTAAAAAGAATTATGATAATGACGATGGTTTAATCTGTTGCTCTCTCGTCGTATTAATTACATAAAGTATATGTGTATCTGTATATATATATATATATATATATATATATATGTATGCCTAATTTTCTAATGATAAAATGAGAAGAAATTTAACACATTCTGATTGGTTATTGAAAATCATCTGATCGATATATTAATAATAGAAACATATACACACGCACACAAATATTATATTATATTAAATGACAAGATAATTACTTTTACTTTTATATTTATTTTATTTAATATTTCCTTCGGTACCCCCATCGTCTTAGATCGCCATAATACATATATATATATATATATATATATATATATATATATATATATATATATATATCGCGACACGAGCTTATAAACGAGAAAAAAAACTGTACTTTGTGATGTTCCAAATGAGGAATTTCAATTTTCATAACATCGGCTAACAACTGTTCTTCTAGTCCGTCTTTCGTCACGGTAAAATTGATCAACGTCGTCTGAGCTTGAACTTCCGGTTTATAATGTGGATTACCCAGTTTTGTTTGCAGTATAAGACGAAAATTTGGATTAAAATCTATTTCTTTATCGCCTATTTTAATGGCTCTGAAACGAATGAAACATTATTATTGTTGAAAGGAAAAATTTGCAATAGAATGTGAAATTATATATATACGCATCTGGTATATTTATCTCGGGCAGGATATAAAATCATGTATAAAGATACGTTTAACAACTTGAAGAAGAAACTTTATCACCAAAGCGACTTGTCGGTACTAACATACACGTAGCTGAAACACGGAACATTGCAAAGCGCATAACCAAGGAAATCAGAAAACTTAAACGGATCACGAAAGAATTATACTTAATATCAGGCTAAAAGGTCGGATAGAACTACTTGTATCAGGAAGCAAACAAGCAAACAAACTTTACGGATGCAATGGAACGAATAGCAATGTTAAAATAAGAATGGGTCAAACGTGTTACGCGTAGGGACGGTTCCATGTGAACAAAACACATTTTGCAGTGATGTCTATTAAATTGTAAAAAAAAAAAAAAAGAGGTAGATCAACAACACGATGGGTAAATAACATTGTGAAAATAGCAAGGATCAACTGGATCCGAATCAAGGTAGAGTAGGAATCATTGTGAATGTGTAGGTCATATGTTGGCATGGCTATAACGTGATATACATACACATATATTTATATGTATGTCTACATACAATATGCCTTTGGCTTTCCCCAGCGTTTTTAAGACTACAACTAATGAATTGCCGCGATATCGATATTAAGATTATTTGAACGCTCTTGATATGCGAATAAAAGTGATCAGTTTTCGTAACATATATCGATGTAATTAATTAAAAATTAAATAAAAATAAAAGTACTTTTATATATATATATATATAATCAAAATAGTCAACTAATTTTACTGGTTACAACATCATCAGGATTTCAGTATATAATTAGTATTAAAAAAGTAATTATTTAAAATGACATGTACAGATTTGTACATTATTTACTTATATCGTACAATTGTTAAAATTTAAGAAATGCCTTTTTACCACTCGTTTATGTTTTGTGAAAAATACAAATTGTTTTAAATTATATCATATAAGGAAAAACAATATAGTTGTATCGATTTGTATAGGATTTGTTTATAGGTATCAATCACATCTGCACGAAAATGAAAATTAATAGCAGACACGATTTTAAGAAAATAGTTGTGGGACAATTATGTAAACAAGTTATTTGGCATAATAAATGATAAAAAAAAAAGTAAAACTTGAAATAGAATGTAAATCGGGACACGAAATTACCGAATCGGAAATAAGGGAGCTATCTAAAAAGCCAAAAACCGTAAAGCCCCTGGTGAAACAACATTCCATCAGAAATATTTAACATACTAAATGCGTAAAGCGTAAGAAAATTAGGAACACTATACAATAAAATATATGAAATTATCAAAATCCCTTTAGGATGGCTCCAATTTACTTTTATACGATTCCCAAGAAACTGAGAGCGAAAAAAATGTAGAGACTTCAGGTTAATAAGTGTAATGAGCGATGCGTTAAAGATATTCCAGCAAATTATTCATAAAATAATCTACAATAAACTAGAGAGGCGTGTAGGATTAACTCAATTTGAATTTAAAAATGGTATTAGCACACGCAAAGTGATTTTCTGTGTCTAAATCTTATAACAAAAGTTCTCTGAACTGAATCAAGATATGTATGCTTTGCAGTTTCAAGAACCTTTTGATAAGGTCAAACATAACAAGATGTTCGATATATTAGAAACTACATCAATCGACGAATTAGAAACGGACGAAACAAAGAATATCCAGATTAAAAACGTGGAGCAAGACAAGAATGCATTTTGTCATCGATGCTATTCCACATTTATTCAGAACAGATATTGAATTCAACGAAGGCATTCGAGTCAACGGAGTATTGATAAATAATATCAGATCCGCTGATGACCCCCATGTTATAACAAGTGTTCGAGAAGAACTGGAAAAATTACTCGAAGATATTAAAATGAACAAGGAAAAAACAAAATATATGAAAATATCTCGAAAAAGTAGCGACGGTGACGTGGTAAAAATAAATGTTGAAAGTACAGATAAATTTAAATACAATGGAACATGAAAATTCGGACAAAAAGCTCAGATGCAGGATAGAAATAGCGCGTAGCGTTTTTTATGTTCACCAAAAACCTTATTCCGTTTTCCAAGAACAATATTCCAAGAGGTTTCAGAAAGAAGTACGTTCCAGGCTGAAACAAGTTATGTGAAGACATATATAACAATTTCGAAAAAACAGGCGATTAGATACCGTAAGCGAACTTATGCACCAAACTGAATAGTCAACGTCACAAGAAATGGGTAGCTACAGTCGAAGCCCTAAATTTCACACATTCGAGCAGGAAAGCGTGGCAGCTACTGAGAAAACTTGACACAGACATCGTGGAAGTCGATAAAAGTGACAAAATCAAACCAGACAAAAGAGCAGAAAGACTCCTAAAAATAAGCAAAGTTAAATCCGATAAACAAGTATCATTAGAAATAAAACGCAAGCTATGAAAAGCGAATTACAGAACGATGATGTATCATCAAGTCCGTTCGATACTCCGAATTAATAAGCGCGGTTAAATCAATCAAAAATAGAAAATCCGCAGTACTAGACAATACATATCCGGAATTTATCAATCATTTTGGAAGAAACGCTAGAACATTCGTATTAAAACTGTTTAACCAAATACTCGAGACTGGCCAACTCCCTGCAATCTTTAAAAAATCTAAGGTTATTCCACCAAAAATCCTGGCAAGGAAGGAACAGATCCAGCAGACTATAGACCAATATCGCTACTAAGTACAATGTACAAGCTACTCGAACGACTAATACATCAAAGAATCGCCCCTTTAATAGATAAAGTACTTCCACAATTTCAAGCAGGCTTTCGTCCAGGAAGAGCATGCTGCGATCAGGTCATGGATTTAACTTCGTACATCGAATCTGGTTTTCAAAAATGCCTGAAGACATCAGCAGTCTTTATCGATCTTACTGCTGATTACGACACAGCCTGGCGCGATGGCTTGCTCCTAAAAATAGCTCAGGCAGTTCCTAGTCGTGAAATCGTGACTCTACTTGGAAATATGTTGGCTGACAAAAGACATGCGATGTATACGGGCGCAGACCATAGCCGGTGGCGTATCATAAATAATGGCCTTCCACAAGGTTCAGTGTTGGCGCCAATTTTATTTAACTTATACATGATCTAGCGGTCCTCCAAGCGGAGAAATTCCAGTATGCAGACGACATTGAACTTGTAACTCAAAGCAAGCAATTAAAAATGGCGAGGACGTACTCACAAAGGATTTACACAGCTTGGATGAATACTGCGCTAAATGGAGACTCAGGTTAAACCCGTTAAAAACAGAAACTTCGGTGTTCCACCTCAACTAACAGATGGCAAAAGCTAAAATATATGTTAAACTCAAAGGTAAAGATTTACCTGTTAACCCAACGCCAAAATATCTAGACGTCGTTCTTGATCGAATTCTCACATATAAGGAAAACTCCGAAAAAAAAATAACTCAAAAAGTGAAGACAAGAGTAAACCTTATAGCTCGCCTTGCAGGTACAGCTTGGGGAGCAGACACAGAACTCATCAGGACTGCTACATTGGCACTAGTGTTTTCAGCTGCAGAATATTGTTGCCCAGTTTGGATGGCCAGCTCTCATGCTAAAAAGATCGATACACAACTGAACGTAGCAATAAGTAACAGGTAATAAAATCTACTCCTACTATGTGGCTTCCCGTGCTGGCAAATATATTTCCACCGCACATCCACAGAGAAGAAACGTTCAAACGAGAATGGGCTAAATACAACAGTACGCACTCTCACGTGGCAAAATTTATCAAAGATCCCCCACATACACGTCTCTGCAGGAGGAAACCAGCAGGGCTGACGGCTAACGAGCTACAGGAAATGGAAGAAAATATGGGTTAAGCAGACTCCAACAAACGGACAACTAATATCAAATCCGGCTAGCAGGGTGTGAGGATTTGGTTTTAACAGAAAAACATGGTGCAATTTAAATCGCGTCAGAACCAACCAGGGTCGTTGCAAATATTTAATGTACAAATGGAAACTGTCGGAAATGGAGCTGTGCAGCTGTGGCGAGATCCAAACGATGTCGCACTTTATCAATTCGTGTAAAGTAAATAGCTTTAATAAAGGACTGATTGGGCTACATTCACTAGAGGAAGGCGCAGAAGACTGCTGTCGAACGTAAATTTATAATGCAGGATATTTCTTAATAAGCGCGTAATTGATATAATAATAATAAAAGTATGAAATTAAAACTGCGTCTTACCAGATGTTACATCTGGCAAACAATGTTATATGCGAGGGCAACATGGGCAGACAGCGGCCGCTTTAAATTGAAAATAAACTACACAGGTAAAATAAGCGATAAAGAAATCTTGCAACGTTTGCAAAAATAACCTGAATTAGTAAGATTATTAAAACATAATTTACTCGGATCGTACTCTTAGAGGTAACGGAAGAATAGACGGGAAGCGAAGACGCAAAATTGGGACGAATAGATAATATAAAATACTGGGCAGGAATTTATTAAATAAGAAAATTTACGGATACGGCCAGAAACTGAGAACTTTTTAGAAGTTTGGTCGCTAACGTCCGTTAAGCGGACATGGCAAAAAAGAAAATGGTATCATGCAATTATGAAAATTTAAGACATACTACATTTTTTGTAATAAATGTAACGTTCGTTTATGTTGTGTGAAAAATATGAACTGTTTTAAAATATATCATATAAGTAATAGAACATAGTTGTACAGAATTGTATATTATTTATTTATATCGTGCAATTATTAAAATTTAAGACATGTTTTTGTTTTACGTAGCGATAGATACGGATTAAATTAATTCGAGAATAACTTACGTTCCTTTTTTAATTAAATTCCTTCCGATTAAATTATCGAAAACAGGATCGAGATTTTCTTCGATATTTTCGATTAATAACGTACAACCGCCTGAAACGCATCTTTCAATAATGGAAAATGCGTTAATTTGATTCGGCTGTAACACGTTTAGATTTGCCGAATATCTCGATTTAATCCATCTTACACCTTGCAACTGTAAATAAATAAATAATCAGCTGTATTTTTTTCACGAAGAAAAATATCGCGATTAATTAATACTATATAAATACCGTATTGAATTTAAAAGATGACATCACCTCTTGCGGCGGGATTATCCAACTTAGTGTGCCTTGTGAGATGTCACTTTTACTGTTTATCAGGTCCTCGTCATTTGTCCCCAATATTCCACCCGGAGGTTTTTATTGAACCTGCCGAATTCCCTTTCACCTTTCCCCGCTGACAACATCCCTGTTCAATCTAATTCTTTTCGTACATAAAACGGCACTCTACAATTCAATCTAACGTCTTCTTCCTCTCATGCCTCTAGCTATTAGTAGCTGCAAACGGCACGTTAATTTAATAATCATAATAATAAGACGAATAATTAATAATTAATAATAATAATAATAATAATAATAATAATAATAATATAAATAATAATAATAATAAATGATTAATAATAAAATAACTAATAACTGAATACGGACTAAAAGAGACAAGAATTTAATCTTTAGCGGAATTATTATAGCTGAGCTTACAGCGGTCGACATGTTACAAAATAATAAATAATTTAATTTCATTTTTTTATTTTATCGTACGTAAACGTTATTATTTTTCGACGAATTATTGTGTAATGTTATAACAATTCTCGTCTATATATACTCGGCCATTTCGAAAACGATCGAACGATTCCGATGAAATTCAATTTACGAACTGAATAGAGTGAATGATATCCTTGTGAGAGACTAAGGAAAGTTCTACACCATTATATGACGCGTCTTTATCAAATGCGTCAACAAATTCATTGTTTGGAATACCTTTATGACTCGGCACTCACAAGAAAGACACAAATATTCCCACACGTCCAAAATTATTAATATTTAGCAAAACTAATCCAATTAGCGTATTTGACACATTCCATTTATTGTCATTGTACTCATCGGTAGATTACAATTTAGAATTACTTATTGTCTGGACGTCTTTTTCGTACGCAGTTTAGAGAAAGTCCCTTCTGTCCCCTGCATTCTGAACAGGCAGTCTGCAATCCCGATCAACCGTTACGTTTTGAGCTTTATTATTCACGTATTACACATCTGTATAACGTGTCGTCCATTCTCCATCTGGATAATCTACAATTATTCACCCAGATAGCAACATTTCTAGAGAAGTCAGAATGTAAATAATCCCCACAGTATCACGTTGGGTAGACAGTAAATACATCCTCATTAAAAAAATATATAAAAATAAATAAGTTCAGCAAAGTGTTAGATTAGGATACACACTTACACATATATATATCACGATCACACGGTAATCCTTTGTCTATCCACTCCTAGATGAAAGCTTTTCTCAACGTCTTCTAAGCACTTCTGTCCTGCGCTTTCCTCAACCAATTTTTCCCAGCTACCTTTGCTATATCATTGTGCCAACCCGTCATTGGCCTTCTCTGTTTCCTTTTCCTCTCCATCGGCAAGATCCGCTTTGACCATTTATTATTTTTATCCTTCGACTTATCGTTAATGCGTTTCGTTACTCTCGTAACGATAACACTCGTCGAGACATCGTAAGACCGTTATCGAAGTGATCAAAAACTTTTTAATTCTTCACGTGAAGCGGCTTCGTCAGCATAGTAATTCTGCTGCAGTTCGACTTGTAGGTGTACATGAAGATGTACGACATTCAAAGCGTCTTAAATCATAAGATCTCATTCGTTAAATACTTTTAATTTTGTTCTACTATCATTATCATTATTTTTTCTTCTGGGGGGGGGGATTTGTCAAAGGACAGTTTATTTTGTCATAACTTTTTTCATTAGAACTCTGTTAATTACAAACAGCAATTATTTAAGTTAATTAAAAAAAAAAAACGTCCCCTAAACTGATCAAATCGATAATTAAATTGAAAATTACTTGAGGATCGATGATAAGCGGCCAACGATTTGAATATAACAGTATTATCGCATTTTCAGCCGACATTTTATCATTGGGAAGACCTTCATTATTCCAAGACGCCATCTGTGCTTCGTCAGCCAGAAGAAGTAGAGGATCCGATTCAAATGAAATCGGTATAATTGGCTGTGTAAAAATTAAATTATCAAAACAACAAAGTACATATATCTTTAACGCTTATACGTATAGTGATAACGAGAACACGTACAAACGGGTGTGTAAATACCAATCATTTACGAGGAAATATTGCGATTTTTTTATATTTTTTTATTATTATTCTCTTTTTTTTTATTAAAAAAACATATATATATATATTAATTTCGATGAATTAATAGTTTCTGAATACAAGATTCGACATAAAAATTAATTCGTTACAGACTATTTCAATATTTGAAAATTTTCACAATTTTAGAGATTAATTTAATAATTCGACGTTTAATTTAATTATAAATATTTAATTAAGTGATTTCGTTCGAAAGAATCTAAATTATTACACAGAATTAATCAGACTTTCAACATTTAAAACAGCTAAAAAACAAACTACAAATTAAGGTTAAATTATTTCAAATTTAGTACGTAATTTAGATTCAAATTACTATGTGGTACTGTCCAAATATAATAACCAGTATTTCACATCATAAAATCGGTAATAATTTAAAAAGAAAAAAAAATTAAATAAATAAAGGTCAATAAAAATAATGGTAGTTTATATTTTCTTGATATGTATTATATAGTTAAAACCTCCATAACCACCGATCTAAATATGTCTGAAACGTCGGATCATATATCGGCTAATAAAGCGATTTTCGAGATGTTCGTTATGAACAGTTGTACTAAATTCGTTTATCTTTGCCATACAATACACCGTCAAGATTGCAGATAACGTTGCTTAGTGAAAATTTAAAAATCAACCGACAAATTACAAATTGTGTTTTTAATATTATTATTACCTATTATTATTATTAGAATCTAATAAATTTGAAACTATTTGGTAAGAATATCAAAGTAATAATTGTTTAAACGATCATAAATATTTTTGCGATACTTTTATTATCTTTATTGTCGCATTGTTCGTTTCTGAACTCCTGGCTAGTTACAAAATAGGCTAAAGTATTAAGACGCTAATTACATGCAACACGAGTTCACGTTCATATGACACATATATAAGTAAATTAACCTTCAATTTGTACAAAAATGGTAACCAGTGATTCTGAAGTAAATCCGTACGATATGATCGGGTGAAAGATCCATAATACGAAATGATCGCGCTGACTAATAGAACATCGCCTGGCAATGTTAAACTGGCTTTCTGTAAACTAATTCGCAACAAAATAACTACAGCAATATTTTCAAAATATAATGATTAAATCAATCTACTAATATTAATAAGAACGAGCGTATGGGTAATAATAATCACCAGCATTCCGATTTTTTTTATATATATATATTATATTGAGAGGTACGAGTCAATGGAGTACTGATAAATAAAGGTTCGTTGACGATACCGTTCTTATAGCCAGTTCCACAGAAGGACTGAAGAAACTAATTAGAGATGTACAAAGAAACGCTACACAGATTGGAATTTAAATAAATGTAGAAAAAACAAAATATATGGAAATAACTACATCAGAAGAAAGTAATACAGACAGAATAATGATAGATGGAAAAAACACAGAAAAAGTCTCGCCCTTCAAATACTTCGGAAGCTGGATAACGGAAAGGGGAACCTGGATGCCGAAATCAGCTGTAGAATAGAAATAGCGCGGAACACATTCCAACAATACAAAAGTATGATATCAAATTAAAACTGAAGCTGCAGATAGTCAGGTGTTACATATGGGCAACACTGCTATACGGAGTTGAAACATGGACACTCATAGCAGCTGTACTAAAGAAAATCATGGCGTTCGAAATGTGAGTATATAGGCGTTTGCTGAAAGTTAGCTGGGCGGAAAAAATAAGTAACAAAAATATACTGCAGCGTTTGCAGAAGGAATTCGATATCTAAGACACGTCTTAAGGGGAAACAAATACGAGTTGCTGCAACTAATACTGCAAGGAAAAATAGCAGAGAAACGAAGTCGGCGTAGACCGAGGTTATCTCGGATGCAGAATATAAAAACAGTATTTAATTTTATAAATTTTATGTCTAAATAAGTACTTTTACATATTTTTTTTTATATTTCTGATAAGTAGATGGTGTTGTTTACCACATTCACTAACGGACTATTTTTTATTTTGTTAATTTTTATAAATTGCATATCTAAATTAGTATTTTTACATTCGATATTCCTTATATATCTCGTATATATTTATATTTTTTATATTTCATCATATGTACACTTGATAATGTCTTAATGGATGAAAAGAGTCGTAATTTTTATAAAATTTAGTGATTTTAACTCATTTCTTGTTGTATATTTTTTACAAAATCCTGCATTCCATATTTATCGAATAAAAAAAATTTAACGTGTATTTATACATCAGTCATTACAGATCTTTATATTTGTTGTGCATTGTAATTATGTTATGTAATACGGTCTGATTTAAGAGTAGAGGTTATCTGAAAATGATTATTAATTAAGATAATTGTGTTACGTAATAGATTCCGATGTGGACGATATAGAAAAAATTTAAAAGTTAGTGTTCGCATGATATGATTTAATTTTTGATTAACACGATGATACCTCTAAATGAAATTCAAGTAGATTTATCCGTCATCTATATATTCTTCTTCCTTTATTATTTATTTTACAATTTCATTTTTAACGATTTTTTTTTTAAATTTTTGTGTAATCTAATAACTAACGATGTGAAACGGTTTTAAAATTCCAATTAACGAAACTTACTTAGTAATGCTGTCGCGCCAACGAATATTTTCTGATGCAAGACCTTTGACAAGACGATTAGCAAGATCGATCTTCTCCGCTGTTTCTTCTTTTTGTTTAACGCAATTTTCCTTATCCCGATTAGCATCTTGCAATTTTTCTTTCAGCTCTTGCAAAGCCACTTCTAACGACTGCGTGAATATTCAAGAATGACAACGTGTATATGAATTGATAATAATATATACTATAACATTCATGAAATAAACACTTTGCTGAATTTTTCACGCCGTCTTCTAGAGATGCAAGCCAATTATCAGCCAATATAGAACTATCTAATGCAAATTCAAATGCTACCTACAACTTTGCTTTTGTCAGCAACAACCAAGAAGCTTATAATCAGCCAATCACAATGAATAAACTATATATGGCCATTAAATGTACAAAACCGAAAGCAGTCGATCCAGATCACTTGCACATTTATCTCTTGAAATACGCACCTGATTTTATACTAGAAACTCTGCTGATAATTTTCAAATGGTTTTCAGGTAACCTCCCATTAAAATGGGAAAACCCCATTGTAATTCCATTACTAAAGACTAATAAAAATCCGACACTCCTTGACAGTTATAGACATATATCCCTTACGTTGATTCTTTGTAAAATATTGGAAAAAATTATCAACAGTAGACTACTATGGGAAATTGAATCAGAAATTGAATCACGTAGATTATTTACTAATCTCCAATATGGTTTTCGGCCAGAACGATTCATAATCGATCGAATTCTTTTATTACAATGATCCATAACTAAAGCATTTTCAAATAAGCACCATTTACTAGCCGTCTTTTTTGATTTCAAGAAGCCTTTCGACAACATCTGGAGGTATCGTATCCTTTCAACTCTACACTCCTGGAACTCCAAAGGCCGTCTTTGCACCTTCATTGTAAATTTTCTTTCAGGCCGTCATTTTCAAGTGAGACTAAGATCTACTTTGCCCCAATCACATACATTGTTGACAGGAGTTCCACAGAGATCCGCCCTAAGCCCAACGCTATTCAATACAATAAATGATATCGTAAAGCAAGTGCAAAAACCGGTAAATTCGATCATCTTTGCGGATGACTTATGTATATTTCTTCCATGCACTAATGTGAAACCAGCAAAGGGTATCCTCCAAAGCACAATAAACAGACTTCAAAGATTGTCTTTGTTTCTCAGCAACGAAAACAACGGCAATCTACTTCTGCGAACGGAAAAATTGTGATCGCAAAGTAAGTCTAGCGCTTAACAACAATCGGATAATACTTACAAATTAAGTAAGATATTTAGAATCGATATTCGATAGCAAACTTACTTTGAAAGCGCACATTGACTCGCTGAGTTTCTGCAAAAAAGTTAAACTTGTTTCGGAAACTATCGTATACAACCTATGGTGCAAGCAGACGTAATATGCTAATGGTATACCGCACACTATTGACTACAGTTCACCAGTTTATGCTTCCGCTAGTAAATCGTTGCTGAAAAGTCTAAACGCAATCCATCATATAGGTTTAAGATTATCAACTGGTGCTTTTCGAACTTCTCCGATACCGAGCTTATTACGCGATGCAGTGGAATGGCCATTAGATTTACGGCGGAATTATTTAACCATCTTAGATCTTGCCAATCTAAAATGTACAAATAAGACGTTCGAAGAGGACGACGAATCATCGAGCCACTATATGATGTTTAAATACCGAAATACCAATTTTGGTCAGGAGCTCGATCTCTGCTGTACCGCCATGGTCGTACACAATGTAGTACGTCGTACAGGGCTCCAAAAGAACGATCAATACATCCGCTAAAGAATCGACGCTTTCTAATGCAGCGATGCGGTTTATTATTTCAATAACGTGTGGAATAACGATTGGCAGAATCTGACTACAGAAAACAAATTACGTCGTATAAAACCGTCAACGAAGCCGTGGCGTTCTTCACATCAAGTAAACAGAAACTGATTATGCAGACTGCGACATGGGTATACCGGTCTTACACACTCGTATCTACTAAACAATGAACAACAAGAGCCGCAGTGTTCCTTATGCAGTTGTCAATTATCGATCGAACACACTACTGATCTCCAATTTATAACTGTTATCGGGGACATTATGGAATACCATCGAATTTAAGCGATCTGCTGTGCGATGACCAGTCAACAGTTAACAGGTTATTTCATTTTTTGGAGCATTACGATTTATTGAAATTATTTTAATGTATATAATTTTTGTTCCCCCTTTTACAACTTTGTAAATCCGTGTCTCTAGCCTTAGTTGCTACGCATGACACGTAAATAAATAAATAAATAATAATAATAATAATAATTAATTTCGATTTTTGTTTAAATATAAATAAATAAAATAAATCGTATAATAATTTGTTTAGAGGTAAAGAATTGTCTTACTACCTCAATTTTTTCGTTTAAAATCGCCAATTTACTTTGAGCAGCGTTATATTCCGCGGTCGCTTGATCTAAAGCTTTTCGTTTTGGCTCGACAATCGTCCATACCTCGTAATATTTCATGATGTTAATAACCCACTCGCATAAACCTGTTATTATCGATCGGAGAAGTTCCGAATTTTAAAATAAAATTTATAATAAAAATGTAATAGGCCAACTTCGTTATATCGATATAAATATTTATTTTAAAAAGCGGCTAATTTGAATAATTACGCTCATTCGCTAATTTATAACTTGTTCCGAATTCTACATTAAATTCGTGTAACATTTATATACAAGGCGCGATTTACCGAATTTCCTTAGTTTATGCTTTCTATAACAGTTTATTTGTCACGATTTAAATTTTTTCTTTGTAAATAAAAATTATTTAATTGTTACATTGGGTGGTTTGTATAAATATGTATTTTGAATCAATTTTAAAAATCAAAAAAAAGAAAGAAACTAACTAGAATTATTAAATCGATATCGATATTAATATAGCGAATTAGACGGTTTTGGTCGGCTAACATATTATTAGAACGTGGCTTCTTTTTATAAATTGCTGTTGTTATTTTGTAAATGTTATTTTGTATTCGTTTACATAATAACACTACAAGAAGAAAACGAATGATATACAGGAACGAAGTAGTTTAATTTTTGTGTTTAGTTCAAATTAATAGGTACAAAAAATATAAATACAAGTTAACTGGAAGTGTAATGCAACCAAATTTGAAACTTAACCCATTCAATCATAATGTCCTCTAATGGTACGTGACACTTTAGCGATCTCACAATTGTATACTTTATGATTTATACAGAATGTCTAATTTTAAAATACAAACACGTTGAAAATTATCTGAAGTCGTCTCAAAATCTGGACCGAGAAAACAACAAACCGAGAAGTTTTGAAACGGGTCAATGAAAGGCGACAAGTATTGAACCCGATTAAAAAACGGAAACTGTGTTGGGGATTATTGCAGCGAGATGTAATTGAGGGATATATCTCAGGAAAACGAATAAGGGGTAGACCGCGACTAAGCTGGATAGATAACCTGAAGAGGGATTCCGACTGCTCCAGTTACTCGAAAATGAAAAGAATGGCCAATAACCGATATGAATAGAAAAAGCCAAGCATAGGCGTGAATCAGTCCACGGACTGTTGTATCAGATGATGATGATAAAAAATATATAAATTCTAATTGAGATATACAATTTTTAAAAACTATCAGAGTGAAAAAAACGTATTTATAAAATAATCTGATAGTGATATTTATTATCGGATTATTTATAAATACTGTTTTTTTTTTTTTTACTTTGCTATTTGTTACAAATTGTATATCTAAATTAGTACTTTTATAAATTGTATATATTTTTATATTTTATATTTTTATGTCCACTTGATAATGGCCTTAACAGTCGAAAAGCTTTGTGATCTTTTTATATAAAAGTTTAGTGATTTTAGCTTATTTTTTAAAAATCACTACATCCCACACTGTTTAAATTATGAAAATTTACTAGTTTTAACCCTTTCGGTCACTCATTATCAGTTTTTACATAAAATTATACATTTTAGTTTCTAAAATAATTAAAACAAAAAACTCGATGAGGTGAAAATATACTATATTTCTTATATCTCATTTGAGATGATTAGATAATTTTTAACGCGTTGCATAAATATTTTAAAAATAATATGCACCAAATGTCCCTTATTATAAAAATATATATTAAAAGTTTATGTACGGTATAGAGATCATTGTAACTTTAAATATAAATATATAATAATAATAATAATAATGACAATAATACGAAATTTATTAATTACCGGCAGCCGCGGAAGATTTTGTTCTTACTAAATCTGGATTAAATTCGGGGTTACGCAAATACGTCTGTATTCCTTTTACCACGTCCGGAGTTATATTTTCGATACTATAATTTACTAATAAGTCTAAAAAAGCGTCCAGTTTAGCCATCATTACCTGTCGAAATATTTTTGAAATATAATTTCGAAAATAAATATAACTGTCAGATATTCGATTCGTTAACAGAAAAACGTTACAACTAGAGAAAGAGATTCTTATTTTTATATCGAATAATCGTTGTATTTCATACGAGTATCTTTAGTTATTTATATTCATACTATTTACAGTCGAAGCCGCTTATAAGAGCCGCTGGATAAAAGAGACAGCAGCTTATAAAAGATAAATAGGAAAGAACAAAAACAAACTTATAAAATGGTTATTTGAGTTCGGTTTAGTGATACAACATGTCGGTCATAAGAGACAAAGATGAACAGACTTTTCAAGTAATTATAAATAGTGAAACAGGCAATAGGCGCATTAAGTTATAAAATTCTAATTTTACACGAGCTGTTAGTTTTAGCCCCGCTTATAAGAGACGCTGGATAAGAGAGACAGCAACTTATAACAGATAAATAGGAAAGAACAAAAACAAACTTATGAAATGAAAGTTATTTCAGTTCGCTTTAGTGATACAACATGTCGGTCATAAGAGACAAAGATGAACAGACTTTTCAAATAATTATAAATAGTGAAACAGGCAATAGGCGCATTAAGTTATAAAATTCGAATTTCACATGGACTGTTAGTTTTAGCGGACATGTCGACGCCTTCATTAATTGAAACAATTCTTAAAGATCGGTTAAATCACCGCGATTCTTGGAAAAATGAATATATTCGATTTTTGTTTATTTTTTTTTTATTCTATTTTTGTTTACAACGAGAATATTCTTTCATTGTGTACTGTTTTTTTCTTTCCTCGTCTCTTCGATACATCTTTATGATTTTAGCTCAGTTCTGTGAGAATTACTGTAGTGCATCATGCAGTGCGAGTTCTTTTCCCTTACAAAAATTTCCTCTCCTTATTTTTTTATTTTACATATGCCTAATGTATTTTTCTGTTTATTTCCTTGTAAATCAATATTACACAAAACGTTATCAGTATATTCATTATTTATTAAGTTGTAAACCATACTAGCAAAATTTATATGTAATTCTGGAGCGATTAAAATATTATATACTCCCTCAAATTGCTGTGGGGCAAATAGGCTTTATGTCTTGAATAGGGACTCGAGTGCCCAATAAAAAAATTAATAATAATAAAAAAAGACTACGAGTTCAATGCACGCGCCATACTATACTTTTTAGATTATACAAAAGAATTCGACATTGTGAAGTGGGGTACTGCTGTGGTATGTATTGAGAGAGTTCAAAATACCTGAGCATATAATAACTTAATTAAGGAAACTGTATGAAAGAAATACTGATTATATTAAAAATAGAAAGACAACTTTCCGAAAGCATTCAAACAGCAAAGAGAGTACTACAAAGGTGTGTACTATCGCCTATAGTATACAACATATACAACGAATGGATTATGCGACAGCAACTGAAGACTGAAACGACGGAATAACCATCAGAGGAAGGAAACTGTGTAATTTACGATATGCGGATGATACAGTGATTTTAGCGACAACCGAGCTAGAACACTGGCAACACACTATCTGAAGCGAATAGAATATTTCAGCAAGAAAACTAATTTGATACTAAATCGTGCCAAGTGCACCATAGTTACTACCGACAAGACGGAGGAATTGCCTGCGCCATTTATGTTAGTACCCGATATAGAGAAAAAAACGTAAACGACATATCTGGCAGCGTACATCACTAATAACGGAAATGAAAGTAAAATCTAACGGAGAATCGTAATGGCCAAAAGCACTCTAGCGAGATAAAAAAAATGGAAGATCATTCTATAAAAATAACAACGAAAACCCGGTTAACGTTATTACTGGTATTATCGATAGCGTGTTATGCATCAGAGTCGTGGACATGAAACATTATGCCGAGTACTAGAAGCCTTTGAAATGTGCTGCTATAAGCGTATGCTCAGAGGATTTCACGGATGAAACGTCGGAATAATGCAGCTATCCTAAAACAACTAAGATAGTTTGGTTCCAGCAATAAAGGAAGATGTCTTAAGTTCTTCGATCATGTTGTACGGCGCGATAGATTTAAAAAGATAAAATAATACAAGGGATAGTAGCAGGAAAAAGAAGCCGGGGGTCGGTTAATGCGACAGCTAATGGAAACCTCGCAGGACAGAGATAAATAGCGAAATTTAATTGGAAACATTTTATGATTAGTCACGACGTCTGGAAACAGACAACGAAGAAGAAGAAGAAAATATTTTAAGCACCCATTCACTTCGATAAGAAATTTTAAAAAATTCACTTATAAGAACCAGCCGGTTATAAAGAGACAAATGGCTTCCGCCTGATATATCTCTTATAAGCGGTTTTGACTGTACTTGTTTTTTTTTTTTTTCTTCGACAGATAGATTACAATAATTTTCCACATTCAAAATTATGGCGGAAACAATGTAAACAAGTTTCTTCAAATAATAAGTTTACCTAAAAGTTAATTTTCTATTTACATACATTTCCGAGCATTTTATCGCGAAACTCTTCGTTTATTAACGAGTGCAAAATTACTGGGTGAAAAATCACGAATGAATGAAATTATCCGTACTATCTTATCTAATAAATATTTCGTTTTGAAAATTTTCTATTTAAAACGTAAATACACGAAATTACTCGTTTATATACATAAAGTGCGTGAAATTTGAAAAAAATACATATATATGTGTGTGCCGCGTGAGGTATTGCGCGAGTATCTCCATTATATAAAATTAAGTTATACGATAGATAATAAAAATATAATTTGATTAATTAAATTTACCTTACAAGCTTTCCAACTTCGATCCTTCGGTATTTTTCCCTTCTTAGCAAGTAACACCATTACACCGGCAGTAACATTAGCGACGATAGCAGGCGGACTACCGAACGATTTTAATTCCGTCAAATTACTCTGAAACGAATACGTAAAATAAAATCGATTTGATAGATTAATGACGGTGAAGAACACTGGAGAATGTTGCAATATATCCGAGAGAGATACTAGATTCATTGGTGGAAAAGAAAAAATTCTAACGAAAGTTGTATCGTAAAATGACTGTTCGGATTGTTTTCTACAAAACAATTAATAATTTACGAGTGAACATACGAAAGTTATTTAATTAATTTCAGGCTGACGTAAAATTTAAAAATTCTCTTGCGCTAGCCTAGTTAATCACGATCGTAAAGAAAACCTTTCATCTATAGAGGTATTTCTAGTGTGAGAAGCTGCACACTATCAAAGATTTTGTAACCAAGGATGAATATTGATACATTTTTTGTTTTAGATAATTAGATTTTGTTTTTAACTGACTGGTAACATGTACCATAAAAAACGGAAATTCCCATAAATTTTAGCACATTAATTTAGTGTCTCTAATGAGACATTAGATTGCGATACGACAAAATAATGAATAGGTATATAATAATTAAAGCATTACTATATATATATATACGAGAATAATACGAGTAATCATTAAAGAATGCTTTGTAAAACTACGGAATTAAAGTAATATAATATGGAAATGTATCGCGCAAGATAACCCCGGCTGCTAGGTAATCGGGAGAGCATCCCGACACCATTTTCTTTTGAGTCTTGTAGGTTGGATTGCCTGGAAGTCCTAACGAGTGCGTGCTGGCAATATTATAATTATTTCTCTGCGTTTGAGTAGGTTAAACAATTTATTGTAGTGGCTAAATATCCGGGACAAATGAAACATTCAAATCATGATGCAAGGTTAAGTTGGAAATTTAGAATGGAATATTTTCGACTGCTGCTGCTGTATTCTGTTAAGGTTACTTGCACTGGTTGATCCATGTAGTTCAATACAGTAACCTTTATTTTGCTTTCTTCTATATAACGGTTTACAACAGCATTCTGCAAGTGCGCGATAGGTGTTTATTACGAAAAATAAATTAAACAAGCTTATAAAATAATTATGCGGTCGCTGAAAAAAAAATAATAAAAAATGTTATAAATGTTGGATAAACGTAATCTAATGTAATTTACGATACATGTGTACGTGCGTATAATATTAAGCTAACCCTGGCATTTTATATACACATACACATCGCAGTACTCAACATATGCATACATATAAAGAAAAAGTTGACACTTATGTGGATCGTTTAAGCCCATGAACTATGGCCAGAGTTTGCATATGCGACGTCCAAATTGGGGTCGAGTTGAAGGTGTATTTTGCGAGATGTCGTTTCGGAGATATCGTAGAAATATTACATTCGCCGTATTTACTAATTCCATGACATTTAGCATCCGTAAAATCAGCATTGCTATAGCTGCATCTTAGCAATCAACAATTTGTTTAAATGCGCTAGTCTAGATGTATGTGGGTAATCTTCTAGTACGATGTGGATGAAAACTGACCTGTGCATAGAAAGGAGTAAATGTAAAGGGGGAAAAATTTAAATAAGTATTTTCGTCATTCAGAAAAAAATGTGTTCAATATAAAAGATCATACGTACGCCAGCTACGAAAAACCCCGTTTTTTATTGAATAGACTGCAGGGTTAACCATTCGTAATACTTAGACGTTTCAGTCACCATCACCACTATGTGTGTACATGAAATTTTAATGGTAATAAATTTTTTTATATTTTGGTTGACGTGAAATGTCTCCAGTTGTAAAAATATATACATAAATACGTTGAACATTATCTACAATTCACCTAAGAAGCAGTATTGTATACCTGCTATATAAAATTTATAATTTTTGTTCAAAATTTTATAATGCATGACTGAAAGGGTTAAAAAAAATTAGATTGCAACTCGATAGTATTAAAAAATAAATAAAAATAAAACTTCAACGAAAATGTATTGTTTCAAAAAAGCAAATAGCGTGTATGTAACATAATCGTTCACTAAGCGAAAACGTCTAGTGCGCTATATACGTAAAAATTGTCAAACACTTATGCAAGAATAATTAGCGATAAACTGCACAAGAAAATCTAAAATTGATTAACAAATTGAATAAAAATTCATCGGCTGTTTATAAATAATAAACTAGCGCGAGACTCGCTTTTAGAGAAATAAGGATTGATACATTAATATCAAATTAAGGATTTACAAAGAGGTTGAAAAGCAATTGAAAATACGTCAAATGTGTCACAATTTTAAACACAACAAACTGCAAGTCAGTAGAATCGTATATATGAATATATACACACGTACATATACACACACACAAAAATATATACATATAGTAATCGGGCAACCGAGCTTTTGCTGAGATTTTTTTTGCTTTTTCGAAAAATACATTTAGATAAGAATCACATACTATTGGAAACAGTTACATAATAACTATTTTAATCGCGTCGAATTTTATTTAATCAATTTCCGGAGTTATAATTAAAAATTTCAATTTTGACAAATATCTTAAAGAGACCACACCTTTATATATTTTTAAAAATCAATTTTGGAATTTTTCGATCAAATTTTTTTCTTAAAATAATTTTCAAACGCAGATTCGATACCTTAAATCGAACCGGTATCCGAGATATAAGATTTTAATTATATTTACTAAAACATTCACGATTAAAAGCAAATTTCTAAAAGCTTGCTTGTTTAACGTACATTTAGATAAGTATCGAGAAAAAATCGAAATTTTCAAAATTCGGTAATTTCTGTACAGGCCATTTTAGAATAACTTAATAAATTACAGGTATGTACAAAATTCATCCATATCGTTAAAGCCATTTCATAGCTATATATATATATACACACCAGTATGCAGGTTTTGTTAGTGGTTTTTCTGTATTTTTATTTTAGTTAAATCAGCAACTGGACATACTTTTTAAACTAATATACGTAGTAAGAACTGTGTATGCGTTATATTATTAATTAATTTCGTTATTTTTTGAAATATATATTTATTTATTTATCTATCTATTAGAATTTCTCGTTAGTAAGATTTTTATATATATATACACAAGACTACGATGCGCTGATATCAATCCACTGCTGGATGCAAGCGTTTCCCTTTTCTTTTCATCTTCACGGCCTCTTTTATCCATTTCACAACGACTGATCTCTGCATATCGTCCTGTCACCTTGTATCCGGCCGACCGCGACTTCTGCGTCCTTCTCTTGGAAGCCATTCTGTTATTCGCTTCGTCCACCTGTCATCGTTTCTTCTTGTTACATGACCTGCCCAATTCCATTTTAACCGCGCTACACGTCTAAACGCGGGTGACTGATTTTTTCCCCATCAATATTCATACTTTTAGAATCCCAAGACAAATTTTTGAACATACGTTCTATGCTATAAATAACTTCGGAGATATTGTGTCTCCTTGTCTGACGTCTCTCTTTAACGGTATTTTCCTGGTTTTTCTACCAGCTGTACTTGTATCATTGGCGAATTGTAAATATTTTCTATTATGTTAACGTATTCATCATCTATACTATTTTCTTCAAGCGCTTTCAACATTGTCCATGTTTGTACTGTATCGAACGCTTCATGATAAACGATGAACGCCATGTGCAATTCCATGTTGTATTCCTTGAACTTACAAGATTAAAATCCCCATAGTGTGAATGTGATCATGCATGCTGAAACCGGATCTAAATCCCACCTGCTCGCACGATTGATAGCGTTCGTCATTCGATTTACAATAATACTTATATAGAGCTTGTAAATATGTGATTGATATATATATCAAATCAGAGCTCGACTAAGATCGACTAGCTTTGGGCTATTCTGTAGTGTATGACAAACGAACGAAAGATACAGCGGAAGGTCAAAATTACAATTTAAAGATGTTTCATCAAATTAAACCGTAAAAGAATCACGCGGTGAATAAAATTGAATAGAGAAAGTTGACCAATGATTTTGCCAAAATGTAGTAAATGTTCACACTACCGGAAATCATACAAGATTAAAAAGAGGGACATAACAGATATATGCCTTATTTTAAAATAATATTAATATCACGCATAAGATTTAAACATCCAACAGAAGGGGATATCATAAGAAAAGATACTCACGCACGTCATCGAGTGAGATAGAAGAAGCAGCTTGATGCGCACTACGTTAGTGGCTTTTAAGCGATATATAATATATATATATTATATATATATATATATATATATATATATATATATATATATATATATGTTTATATATAGATGGCCGCTATAATTTTAGATTCTAGTAACCTTGTTTAATATATTGAGAGCATTTTTAGCGGCAATTAACATCGGTTCGGCATTTCTTAAATCTTCTTCGCATATTTTCTGTTTAACGGCGACGTCTTCTTCTATTATGCGAACTTTACGTTCTTCTTCGGCGGCTGTATTTTAAAGATTATTTAAATGAAATAAAAATCATTTTACATTAATGTGTAGTAATGAAATTATACTAATCGGGGAAAAGCTGATTTTTCGATGGCATTACAATAGTTCGCCAATAAAGTTTTTTTTGCAGTTAATGTTCTCAGATTTAAAATTCAAACGAATTAGATTTTTCGAACTGGTGTAAAATGTAGTTATATTTAAAATAATAAACGGTAAAAAATCAGTTAAAGTTACTAAATTTGTTTTGAAATTTTTCAAGCGTACATAAGTAAATTATAATAATTATAAATAAGTAGAAAACAAAAAAAAAAAAAAAAGATATAAGACAATATAATTTACATGTACAATATTACAAAGAAAAGTACCCTGAAATAACGGATTGATTACAAACTCACCTGACGATGAATATGACAAAATAACGCTATCAATCAATCATCGATAGTGTTATTTCGCCACATTGACCGTCAGGTTAGTTCCGCGCCTTCTCTTTCATTATCCGGGTGATGAATTTTCGCTATCTTGCCATTTTATTGGTCCTCGTATTATTGTTGTCAGATATCCGTTATTTATATGCGCATCTCCTATTTACGATGTTCATGAAGCATCATTTTTCACATTTTTCACTGGTGCTTTGGTGCACTTGCGTATTTTTTTATTCTGGCTGTCCATTTAATTTTTTTTTCTACAACGCTATATTTCGAAAGTCTGCAGTTGTTTTTGTTTTATTTTATTTGTGGTCCAAGTTTCTGAGCCATATACCTTTGTTAATATTTTCCTTAGCTTTATATTTGTATTTTTTTTGTCGACCTTAACAGAGATTTCTCTTTAATAAAAACGGTCTTCGTCTGCGTTATTTCCTGATCGAATTTTCCAACATCTGTTATTAATGTACCAAACGTTCTTTTACACGTTTTACGTAATCTAATTTTATTTTTATTTATTTCTTATCCTCTATTTTATTAGCACAGTTTTGTTCTTGTTTATTAACATAATGTAGCGTTTCATTATAGAATCTAGTTTTAACAATGTATCCGGCAGTGCTTTTTCACTTTCAGCCGTTACTACGGCGGTGACATCGGCAAATGTAAACGATTTTATATTCATTCCGCCTATCTTAATTCTGTTGTTACTACGCTGCATTTATGCAAGCAATCAATGAAAAATTCAGCCACTATGAAATTATTTTTACATAAAATACGGGAAAATTATACCTCTGCTTTATATTACCCGAAAAAAGGCATATCGAAAGTATACAGATTATCCTTTGCAGGCTCCTCATTTGTTGTAGAATTGTTTGCCATCTACAAAGCCTTAGTCAAAGATATGAGGGAAGAGAATATTCTAATAATATCCGAAGCCTCAAGTGTCTTATTACAATTATCTAAGTTCCCGGAACCTAAAATATCCAAGTTAGAATTTGATGTCAGACATCGGGTTATTCAGCTTTACAATCGTGGATCTAGAGTAAAGTTTATAAGTGGGTCCCTTCTCATTGTGGTATTACTGGAAACGAGGTGGTCGATGAATTGACGCGTTATAATCTATCAAGTGTCCCTTACGAGAATATTAAATGGAATTGGACTGATATTTTACCAAAGATTAAACAATCTGTACTAATTGATTTCCAACAGTACTACATCGTCGAAAGTCAAAATAAAGGGAAAAAATACTTCGCCTTGATGCATACAGTTCCCAGTAAACCATGGTTTCAATTACATAAAAACATTTCGAGGGATTATATATTAACTTTATTTAGATTGCGTACTGGTCATAATTTCTCCCCCTCACACCTAGCTAAATTGTGCATAATTTCTGATGGTACATGTGATGTGTGCCATGTTGACAATTGTATCGAGCATCAAATTTGGATTTGTCCGAAGTTTCGAAAACATAGAGATGAAATGTTGTTTAGTGTTGTACAAAAATGGCACACATTACCCGTGAGTATTGAATTGAATGTTTCCAACCCACTTTCTTCTGTCTCTGTCAGTTTATATAATTTTATCAAACGTAGTGGCATTGAGATTTAAAATAGATTAACTGGATAAAGGGATTAAACTGGCCAAAAAAAAAAAAAAAATTCTCCCAATTCATTGAACGCTTGCTCGTAATTTTAAATATTTGACAACAAAGTTGGAATAATCAAAGTAGTGATAGATTAACGTATAAATTATTATTCGATATAGATTTTAATTTCATATCAATAGACATATTTACTTGTTCGTTATCGCGTTCGTTATTTCGTACACATTGTTTAAGTTTATTTAAGTATAAGTTCGTTTATATTCTATTTATCGGGACGTTATCGGTTAATAATCAACCAGATATCTCCACGTGTAAAACCGCAGCATTATCGAAATCGAAATTGGTGAGATAAAACCAGTTTTATTTCATTATCGTTATTCGGTATTATAATCTAAATACTCTCGAACATAATATATAATAATTACTAACACACTAACGTTATTATTTTATCATATTACTAATATAGACAGCTATTAACGTTTACATATTACAAGTGTAACTATATATGCTTGCCGAAATATCGTGCAGTATACACTTGTAAAATTAAAAAATTAAAAAAAAAAAAAAATTAATTAAATAGCGTTTTTCGTTATGCTTGTTTATACATCGTGTATACTAGTATATTTTCATAACTATAAATGAGTGTAAAACACTCTCCCCCGCCATCACGGCCGTCGTCACCAACTGTGCACGCAGCACAGTTAGCGTATGACAAAAAAGAAGATCATACTATCGAGCCTGAGGTGCCATCAATAAAAGTTACAAAAACTGGTAACTCATACTCGATAAAGAGGCAATTATCTGGAACAAATAGTCAAAACAATGAGTGTAATAAGAGGATCACTCGGGAACAATATAACCATGAATATGAAAACTTACAGCATGACGATCTTAAACAATTATGTCAAGAACAAGCATCTACCATAAACGAACTGAAGTTAAAAATAGAATCCCTGCTCAACCGGGTCCATCAACTGGAAAAAACACAGCCTAGCCATCTATTGTCAAATGACAGTCATACCCGAGTACAAGATATTAATGTTAAAGATAATATAAATAAACCAGAACTGGAGGAAATGCTATATGAATCTGGAGGGAGCGCCCCAGATAAACCAACTTATAGTGAAAAAACTAAAGTGTCTAAAATGCCACCAATATTTGTTAGCAATATTCAAAGCATTACTGACCTTAAAAACTCTATTGAACAACTTGGTTGTGATGTCCCTACACTTCAGACACTTGGTAATAACGATATAAAAATTATTTCTCCAAACGAAGACACATATCGTCAAATTGTCAGAAAATTGGATGAGTGTTCAAAAGATGATGGTCACAATTTGAAAAATATTGAGTTCCACACATATCAAATTAAAAATAAAAACACTTATAAGGTAGTTATTAGATACTTACATCCCACCACAAATATTAAAGATATTGAGTTAGCTTTAGCCAATGAAGGTCATATTGCTAGACATATTACAAACATTGTTCTTAGGCGAGTTATAAAGAAAACACTACCCGGTGGTAACGTTTTAGAAGAAGTCATCAAAGTACCTGCACCCTTGTTCTTTGTTGAAATAGAACCTAATGAAACCAACAAAGAAATTATGAATATTAAATACCTATTAGGTACTAAAATACGAGTAGAGACTCCCCGTCAAAAACCCGATGCAATCGTACAATGTAAAAATTGTCAGCAATTCGGACATACTAAAGCATTTTGTGCACGACAAGCAAAATGTGTAAAGTGTGGCATGGGACACGCCACAAGCACTTGTCGCAAACCAAAGGAAGTTCAATGTAAATGTGCCAATTGTAGTGGTGCACATACATCAAACTGGAAAGGATGTCCTGTATATCAAAATAAGGTAGCAGCCACGTCCAAACTAAAGAAAAAGACAGTAGTGCAAAGAGTACAAGAGAGGAACTCTCTTGAAAATCCTGCTGTCTCACAGGAAGTAAAACAGATTATGCCAAAAATAACTCGCGCATTAAACATAAACTCTGAATCTGAAACCACACAGTCAAAAATGCAGCCTCAACCAAAATCAATAGGTCAAGAACAAGTCCAAAAAACAAAACATACAATTGATGATATCTGGAATTTGCTCCAGAATATGAACACTAGAATTATACAGTTGGAAGCAAAAAAATTTCAAACTGCTGAAATAAATGGCAAAAAGAAAAAGCAAAAGTCTAAAAACTTTAAAAAATGACTGGCCTACGAATAATAATTTGGAATGCAAATGGTCTTGCAGAGCGTCGGAATGAACTGGAAGTTTTCCTTAGGCATAAGACTATTGACATTGCCCTCATTGCGGAGACACACTTTAATCATAAATCATATTTAAAAATCAAGGACTACGAATTGTATCATACGCCACATCCCAAATGTAAAGCAGATCCAAATTATAAACGTCATGCAGGAACAGCTATTTTAATTAAACATAATATTAAACATTTCGTGAATGAAGAGATTTGTAGAGACTACATACAATTAACCAACATTACGGTTAATCATAATAATGCAGATCTACGCATAGGTGCAGCATACTGCCCACCTAGACATAATGTCAGGCAAGAACAATTTGCTGAAATTCTCCAACACTTAGGAAATAGATTCATTCTTGGTGGTGATTTTAATGCAAAGCATACAGCATGGGGCTCTCGCTTAATAACAAGCAAAGGAAATAATCTACTTAAAACTATTCGTGCTGAATTATGTGAAGTCCAATCATCTAGAAATCCAACATACTGGCCATCTGATTCCAGCAAGGTTCCAGATCTGATAGATTTTTACATAACCAAAAATGTCTCAGCAAATTACGTGGAAGTCAAGAACTATGATGAACTCACATCTGATCATATACCTGTGTTATTTACACTTAGTAACACTGTAATTAGAAAGCAAAAACGCCGGATGTTGACTAATAAGAATACAAATTGGGATCAGTTTAGATATGAACTGAATTCCCGTATAGATTTGAAAGTAAATCTGAAAACAAAACAGGAACTGGAACTGCAGTGTCAACGGTATGTGGATATAATTCAAGAATCAGCGATTGCAGCAACACCAGTCGTTAACAATACCACACAAGAAAAATGTTATCCACTGGAGGTCAGGCGGCTGATCAAAGAGCGAAGACAAGCAAGGCGTAACTGGCATAGAACAAGAAAACCTGAAGATAAAAATATCTTTAACCGTGTTAGCAATCGGCTAAATCATTTAATAAAAGAAATCAAAAAAAGAACATTTGATAACTTTTTGGAAAATTTGAGCCCGAATGAGGATAAAGATTACTCCCTCTGGCGTGCAACTCGCAAATTTAAGCGACCTCTGATCCAAATTCCGCCTCTAAAAGATGATTGCGGAAAATGGGTCCGTAGGGATAAAGAAAAGTCTGAGCTTTTTGCACAGTACTTAGCCAGCGTGTTTCAGCCGCATGAAATTTCATCAAATATTGACACAACGATGGAAAGCCAATCTGGCCAGCCAATTCGATATATTACACCAATGGAAGTAGCTATAGAGATTGATCATATCAATCCAAAAAAAGCATCAGGGATTGATGAAATCTCACCATCCATAATGCAGGAAATGTCAAAAAAAGCGGTTGTATTAACTACATATCTTTTCAATGCCTGTCTTCGACTTCAGTATATACCAACTCTTTTTAAAACGGCTCAAATCATTATGCTGAAAAAACCTGAGAAATCAGCAGAAAATGTAAAGTCGTATCGGCCAATATCACTGTTGCCAGTTCTATCAAAACTATTTGAAAAACTTATTTTGAAAAGACTTAAGCCACTGGTGGAAGCCAAGATACCGGATCATCAGTTTGGTTTTCGTAGTTATCATTCGACAATCCAGCAAGTGCATCGAGTTGTTAAGTACATCTTAAAAGCACTCGAAGAAAAAAAGTACTGTGCCGCTATATTCCTAGATGTGGCACAAGCATTCGACCGAGTATGGCATAAAGGTTTGTTGCACAAATTAAGCACAATGTTGCCAGAAAACTTCTGTCAACTGCTGAAGTCGTACATAGAAAATAGGCGCTTCAGAGTAAAATATGAAGAAGCGAATTCAAATTTTCAATTGATACGTGCTGGTGTACCACAAGGAAGTGTCCTTGGTCCTATGTTGTACACACTATATACAGCGGACATTCCGACCACAGATGGGATTTTTACTGCTACTTATGCAGATGATACTGTCATCATGGTAACCAGAGACACCCAAATAGAGGCAATAGATGTACTTCAAAGACACCTTGACAAGATAGTTAGGTGGATGCAAGATTGGAAAATCAAGTTAAGCGAACAAAAATCCATCCATGTTGTATTCACGCTTCGACCTATCGACGTGAATCATAATATATACATAAATAATGTTCAAGTACCTCTTGCTGGTTCAGCAAGGTATTTGGGCATTCATCTTGATTCACGATTAACATGGAAAACACATGTTAAGCAAAAGAAACACCAGTTACAGCTCAAAATGAATCAGATGCACTGGTTAATTGGTAGAAAGTCACCTCTAAATTTGTACAGCAAGAGGTTACTTTATCAAACTATTCTACGACCCATCTGGACATATGGAGTTCAAGTGTGGGGCTGTGCTTCTGCTTCCAACAGAGCCATCATTCAGCGTCAACAGAATAAAATTCTTCGGACGCTGGTTAACGCACGATGGTTCCAGCGGAACGCTAATATTCATTGTGATCTGAAGATTCAACAGGTTGATGACGTCGTTCACAACTTTGCAGTCAAACATGAACAGAGACTGCATGGTCACACAAATAAAGAAGCTATTCGATTACTGGATACTTCAAATGATGTGAGACGCCTTAAGCGAACACATCCAGTAGACCTAGTTCATAGATAAATAATAATTATAGTTTTATTGAACACGATTTTCATAATTAATATTTAGTTAGTATTAGTGGAAACTGATCACTGGATCAGCATACACAACATGTTAAACGATCAAAGTCACTAATTATTTAACCGATAGGTTAAGATTGTAGTTGTGTAACTGCCTTCCTAAAAGGCAGTATATTAAAAAAAAAAAAAAAAAAAAAAAAAAAAGATTTTAATTAAAGGTTTTTCTATCTCAGTCAGGCGTTAATCGGTCGTGGTAATTTCGGTTCGTATTTAGAACATTCCCAGAATAATCTCATTCGACATACGTCAGTTCTGTAATGTTCCCGATAAAAGTTGTCATTTTTATTCGAACGTGTTTATCGTATTCATCATCTTGACGATTATTTACGTATCAATAATGAAATTATTATCAACGGTGAAATCGGTTTGAACCGGTTGTACGTCGTTTGTTAATTACGTCAATTACGCCGCGATAAACCCGACATCTCTAATTAACATGCGGCGATAATCTAAATAGTTAGAGCAGACGTTTAGAAACTACGTCCAGTAATCGTGACCATCTAACTTTTACTCGCTGTGCGACATATATATAATTCGTTACTCGAATTAATACACTTTGTAATCTGATATAAATAATAATAAATTAGCATATAGTTAACTTATTCAAAATTGATACCTATAGCTTTTTCTTTTTTAGTTTTAACGGCCTCCTTTTCGATTATCTTTATAAGTTCTTCCGTTTTATCCTTCTTTTCGGCAAGCTGAACTTCCTGATTAGCTAGATTAACCTTAAGTTCATCTACCTGTAAAAAATAATAAAAACAAAAAATAAAAAAATGGTATCAATTTAAAAGTCATTTTTATTCAAAAATCTTTCGCATACTTCGTGAAACATTTTATGAATAAAATAATGAAAAAAACACCGGTAAATCGTTTTCCAGTTTTTTAGTTACTAGAAATACGACAAATAACGGCGATTAAAATAATTCTTGATACACACGCATATACGCAATGTCTAATTGCATACAAATTTATCTTTTAATCTAAAAAAGGAGCTTATTATTTGCTTCCAACCACCATACCAGGCGGTTATGGAAAATTGTTTCCAAGACTTTTCTCAGATAGGAGGCAAGAGCAATAGGTCTATAAGAGTTGCAGTCTGCTACAGGTTTATTTTGTTTCCTAACTTCTATAATTATAAACTGTTTCCAATCATTGGGAATAGCGCTAGTAAGCCACAATTTATTTAAAATATCACATAGAGTATTAAGTGCAACATTTCTGAAGAACATAATATGGAACAGCATCGAAACCTGGAGTGGTATCTGGTTAGAATGCTTTAGATAATTCAGGTAAAGTGATCTCCCTGAGCAGTACAGAGGAATTTATGAAATGACATTGATTAAATGGAACAGGATCAGCATATAATTCATCCAAAGTAGGGACTTAGGGGGACACACTTTGTCAACAAATTCGTGGAACCAGGATGAATTGTCGAATGAAGGGCGTACTTCTTAAGAGGAATTACGAAAACGTTTACATCTGTCCCAAATACAGCAGATTGGGGTGTCTCTATTAAAAGATTTACAAAAGAAAAGCCGTGATTGATGTTTAATGTATTTCAAATAGCGCCGTGTTTCAGCATCAATTTTCTTAAAATGGAGATAATCACGCATGTTTCTCGACCTATGAAATACCAAAAAAGATTGATGACTTCTATATATATAGTCTGCGCATCCAGCACTCCACCGTGAAGGTGACGCTTGCGAGAACCAATCTTCCTAACTGGAGTGGATTGCTGTTTAAATCTCGATGTCACTACGCTTGTTAAATTTGTATAAACTGATTGTAACAGAATACAATGGGTCAGAAACAATTCAATACTCACGCTGAACGTGTGCCACTTTTGTAAAATATTCAAGAACAGCTCATCTCTATGTTTTAGAAATTTCGGGAAAACTTAAATTTGACGCTCAATACACTATCATCAACATGACGCGTGTCACATGTTCCATCAGAAATTATGCCTAATTTAGCAAGATGCGAGGAAGAGAGATTACGCTCAGTACGAACAAATGAACAAATATTTTATTAAAAAAATTTATACACAACTTACGTTGATAACAACTAGTTAATTGTGTACCGGATATAACCTATAGCACGCTCAATCTGTACAGTACGCAGTCGAAATAAAGTAGATATATATAACTTACTGGTATAATGGAAACCACAGCTTACTGGAAACAGTAACTAATGAAAAATTCAGCCACTGTGAAATTATATTTACAGATGGATCTGCCGATAAAATACGTGAAAATTATGCTTCGGCTTTATATTACCCGAAAAAAAGGCACATCGAAAGTTGCAGGTTCCTCATTTGCGTCGGAATTGTTTGCCATTTACAGAGCTTTATACCTAGTTAAAGATGTGATGAAAAAGAATATTATAATCATCTCTGATTCCTTAAGTGTCCTATTACAGTTATCTAAGCTCCCGAACTCAAAATGTCCGAGTTAGAATGTCATGTGAGACATCCTGTTATTCAGTTTTATAATCGTGGATCTAAAGTTTAAGCGGGTTCCTGTACTACTGTGTGTCCGATGAATTGACGCGTTGTAATTTATCAAGTGTTCCTTATGGGAACATTAAATGGAACTGATCTGATATTACCGCGTTATGTAATTTATGTAACGTACTGATGATAAATATACATGAAATGGGCGATGTTTACAAATAAAAAGAGATAGGTGATTTATGAGATCGTAGTTACACATCCTCATAGTAATCCGGTTACATATTAAATTCGATTCTCGAAATAACATACGATCGATGATCGATAGATCAAAATAAATTAATATACGAGAAAATTTAATTTATATACGAATAAAAATTAAATTCTAAAATAATCAATCTCACCTGTTCGGCACATCGCACCAGGCGGCGAATTCCATTGTGAAATCTTTCGATATTAGAGTTATTTTCGCGCGTTTTCAGTTCCAGTAATTTTTTGTATAGAAATAAATATTCTAAAAATGTCTTAGGTGTTGTATAATTAAATCTACGATCGTTAGTTAGATAAACTTTCGATACACTTCGGACGGTAGTGTGGACATGCGCCATAAATAACGACGCTGAACTTTGTAATTCTTCCTATACACAGTCAAAATAAAAACGTGATTTTGATATTTATATACGTTTTGACATTTTATTTTTATAGTAGTTTTTTAATATATATATATACATTTTACTATTTCACCTTACATCGTTTTTTGAATAATTATTATTTTATAGATACCTCAATTTTCTATAATGAGAATAAACTGGTCATGTAGCAAAATTAGACAAAACATTTCGTTATATTTGGTGTTTTTAAAACTATATTTACTTTTGTATTTTGCGAAAACAGTGCGATGTTCCACTATACTATTACAAATACACTATTTTTCTTTTCAAAGCAAATTCCACTTCGTAACGTTCGATAATGTTAATATTCATAAAGCGCTTTATTTTAAATATTATACTATTCAAAATGTTTAATGATTTTAAATATTTCGTTGTACATTATATTGTTTTGATCATTTTATTTTTCATTAAAAAAATAATGTAAAAATTATTCAACGTAAACACGATAATTGAACTAATTAATTTACCGGAAAAATTTCTAATTCGTTAAGAAATTTATAGGATACGGATTCCAAAGCTTCTTGGGGCCATTCTTGAAACCAGTCTACACAAGTACAGCTGCCAATAGCGGGAAATCTACGTAAGCGGCTTCTTAAATTGGAACCAACGGGCGAAAAGCACAAAACAATTTTCAACCGATATCTAACACGGTTTATGAAAAATTTCCAACAATTTTCTCTACTATCGGAAATTCCGGCCCCTTTAACCTATTATTGTAATTTAATATAATATATTATACGTATTAAACGTTATATTATTTTAAAAATAACTAAATATATACGCTTATTATTTACCGCACTTTCATTAGGTTGCAACGAAACTCATTTTAATGCATACATTACAACAATGAACTTTTATGTTGAAAGTGGCTAATAATCATTTAAAATTAAACGTGATAGCAGCGACGCAATCTTCAAGTTATTAATTTTTTCCTTTTCTCATCTTCATATTTAGAGTACTTCTTCTAGATGTTTTGTCATAGATTAAGTTCGACTTATACAGAGTCGGTTGTTGACTTTCCTTTTTTTTTACGTTGTTACAACTACGAAAAGTGCTTAAAAATATTTGAACACATTACATAATAAATCTTTTCTATATTTAAATAGTCGCAAACAATCTTATTGGACATTTTTTTTGGGGGCTTTCATACAGTTTATCCATGTCTGTATATTATGGAATGAATAAGAAATGGCTACTTATAAATTAGACAGAGTAAGAAGTAATGTAGGGATGTGTAAAATTAAATAATGATACCAGAATCTAAAATATAGGAGTATAGGGCCGTATATACTTCGGCATTTTGAAGAGCTGAAATGCAATATTTATAGGAAACGGAACTTTAAGGCTGTGAAGAGCTTGATAAAATGCAACGCGAACTCTGATGGGAACATTCTGTCTGCATCGGCCACTAAATGGGTATCCATGAGAGCAATTAGGAGAACTAATAAGTTTCAACTTGTGTAACGAAGCAGGAAGGCGACTAGAGCCGAGTCTCAGTCGACAAATGATAGTAATTAAAACCACGCAATTTGATCGTTTCAACTTTAATATTATAGAATAATGGATTAGAAGGTATGTCTGGTTGAATGGATTTATAATGCTTTGCAGTAAATTGATCGGACCACAGATTTTTCCAGTATTCCTTATGTGCATATTTAATGTACGCTAGATCTATAGGAGTATAAAACAAAAAAGTTCCTAATGTAACCGTTGAAGTGACTAAATGATCAGCTAGATTATTGCCATAGATACCGCTATGCCCGGGGATCCAAATAAATTTAACTCTTACACCGAGAGAGTTTAATCGATATATGTAATTAGAAATATTGTAAATAATTGATGGTAAACGAGAGTTGAGCTGTGAGTGCTGTAATGCCAGCAAACAAATTTTTTAAATGCACCACGGATCTCCGACTACCGACAGTAACACCTTATTTTGATATGTTTGAGCTTTTCGTTTTGTATCGAAATTCCCACAAGTCAGTGGTGTAGAGTAACGCAACCGATAAAGCTGTTTTTTAGTCATAAAAAGTTCCATATATTACCGTTGTGTGAATTCGTATAGTATCAATGATATTCTTTAATTCAATAACAGACATGGAACTATTTATTTCGTATTATAAAGCTGAGCACTTATTAAAAAAAAAAAAAAAAAAAAAAAAAAAGAAAAAATGGTACGCAAGTGTGGCAAATGTAATAAAGTAATAGATGGAACATCCGGTTATTTACGGTGCTCGCAATGTGAAAAACAGTATTGCGAAATAAAATGTAGTGGAGAAACGGAAAATTTATTTAAAACTAAAGCGGAAAAGAAAAAATGGAGGTGTGTTGACTGCAATGAAAAGGATCAAAAGTTTGAAAATAATATAATCATGGACAAAATAAGTAGTACAGTTTTACAAACTGTTCAAGAGATACAATACAAAGTGGCAAAATTAGACGAAATAGAAAAGTCGGTACAGTTTTTTGCGGAACAATATCAGAAGATATCTGAGGAAAATATGAAATTAAGAACAGGTTAAAAGACGTGAATCAAAAAGTAGAAAAGTTGTTAGAGAAAAATAAAGAAAAGGACGATAATATTAGGAACTTAACAATAAAAATAAATCAATTGGAACAATACGCAAGAAGAGACATCGAATTACATGGAATAACAGAAAATAAAGACGAAAATATAAACGACATATTAATAGCTGTAGCAGCGAAAATGTGAGTGGAATTAAATTGTGAAAATATCCAAGCGGCCCATAGGCTATTTAGCAGAAATGAAAATAAACCGAAGCCAATAATTGTAAAAGTTGGTCGTCAGAAAGTAGATGTTAAAAAAATAAAAGAACATCAATATACGAGAAAGAGATAATAAAAAACGGGGCGGATGGGAGGAAAATATATGTAAATGAAAATTGAACACAATACAATAAGCAGTTACTGTATAATACTAAAATTCGAGCTCGGCAAATGAACTTCAAATATGTATGGACAAGAAATGGACATGTTTACGCAAGAAAAGAAGATGGAAGCAAAGCTATTAAAATATTTGATAACGAAGAAATCGTTAGAAATTATTTTAACTACATCGGTGATCAAGTTATTCTACATCTATCAGTAACTTATTGTAATTATTAGCTTAATGCATATCCTTACATGAATATAATAATTATAATACTTAATGATAAACATAAAAAGGGGAAGGTATCTATATAGATAGATAAGGAGCTTGAAGGAAAAAATGTGAATGGCAACATATCAGTTTTAGATAGGAAATACGAATGTATTTCAAAATATCGAACAGTGGATGGAGAATGATGAGAAGGAACTGATAAATTTTTCTGAATTGATAAATGAAAATGTTGATACAGGCAAGCAATGTTTAGTAGTATTTATAGATTTTACAAAGGCATTCGACACAGTAAGACATGACATATTAGTCAAAGATTTAGAAATGATAGGAGTAAAGAAAAATTATTTAGAATGGTTTAAAAATTTCGTAAACAACAGGCGAAATGTAGTAAAAGTTTGTGATAATATGAGCAGCAAGAGAATAATGGAAACAGGAGTACCGCAAGGTAGTGTAACCAATATTATACTTTGGTATATACGAATGAAATATATAAAGTACTTAAATATTCAACAGCCCTTGGATATGCAGATGATATAGCTATAGTAATACCACACAACGATATAATAGAAGCTGCTAACTTATTAGAAAAATATATAAACGAAATGAACAAGTGGGTTCACGATAGAGAATTAAAAATTAATATCGGAAAGACAAAATTGATGCCGATAAAAAAGAAAAATAGTAATATTATAAGGGAGCCTGAGGTGATAGTGAAAAATGTTTACATAAAATTGAAAGGTGTAAATGCATAAAGATTGAAAGAGTAAAAACGTTCAAATATCTCGGAATAACAATAGACGAAAACTTCAGGTGGAATGAACATATACGTCACATATAAAAAAAAATTAAGATTTATGATTCCGATAATGTACAAGTTAAAACGTTATCTGAGTGAACAAACACTGAAAGTAGCATATAACGCGCTATGGCAATCACATGTAGAATATGGTATATTAGTTTGGGGCTAAGCGGAAAGAAGTACGTTTAAAGGAATAAACTACTTACCAAAAAGGTGCTTGAAAATTACATGTAATATTAACAAGAATGAAGAAATACCTATTAAAAATCTTCTGCTAAGGTTAAATACTTTATTACCAAAAATACTATATTTTTACAGAAAACTGTTGTATTGAAGTTAAAGAAATAGAAATAAATAGTAAACAGAAAACTATAATATCAGAAAAAGTAGAAGATATGAAGAACAACGCTAGACAAAGAGGAATAACAACTTTATATACAGAACAGAGGAGTATATACTGCCTATATTATATACTAAAATACCAGCCGAAATCATGAACGAAAGGAAACTAGGAGTTTGGAAAAAAGAAATTAAATAATGGTTGATAAATAATGAGGTATAACAATACCTTAAGATGAAGAAGAATTTGTTTTTAGTAAAAAAAGAAAGAAAATCGCCGAATGAGGAGAAAGGAAAGATAAAACGAAAAAGAACACTGATAGCCGATTAAATTTTTTTTTTTTTTTTGAAATGGAGAATTAAAATGTATGCATACATTAAATTTATATTTAATATGCTCGTAGTATAAGGAATTATTGTAAAATTTAAAAAATTGCAATAAACGAAAACACCCTTTATATGTCGGTCTACCCGTTCGGAGCAAGAAAATAGTAGTAGTACATAAACACATTTCACACAATAAGAACACAAACCTTGGTAATACATACAAGAAGTCACATAACATATCTATATTTTCACAACACCCACAGTAACATAAAAATAACACACAAATGAGTAGAGCAGTTGAGAAGTAATGAGAATATTCATTTTGATAACATAACATATTTCACGCACACCATGGTAGTACACACACATGAAGAAGAGGGGAAAATAATTAATAAATATAACAAAGGGTTGTCTTCCGACGGGTAAAACCGGCGGAAACCCATAATGGGAAAGGGATTAAAAATAAACAAAAAAAAAGAATACATTGCTTGCTCTTTATATTAAATTTTTTCAATAGTTTAATTCATTTTGTGGAGGCCCTGGGCCAGTGCCTGAAGTACCCTTATGTAAATCTGTCCCTGATGAGGATACACTTATATCTTTCGTATTGTGCAGTATTTTGAATAAGTTATATGGGTATAAATATAATATTAATTAAACTACAATAAATGTGCCGGAAATAATAGACACGTCCATTCATGAAAAAATCTTACAGTCTGCCGACGAGTAAAACCGGCGGAAACCCATAATGGGAAAGGGATTGTTTTAAATTTGAAAATAATAATAATAATAATAATATACCTCGGAGTACGCCTTAAAAATGAAGAAGTATGCGAAAGGTGAAGTAAAAAGAAGACTGTGAATGACAGTGAGAAAATTAAATAGAATATGGAGATATATCAACAGGGACCAAAAAATATATAATGAAAATATTAAAGTTCCAAAGGCGACCTATGGCTCAGAATCGTGAACACTGAAGGCATCCTTTCTATATAAAATAAACGCCTTTGAACTGCCGGCTTATAGAAGAATGCTAAAAATTTCGCGGAAATCTTGTCGAAGAAAGACCATTCTACGAGAATTATACATTAAACCACATCAGAGATTAATAAATACAATAAAGAAACAAATTATTGAAGCCATAGTAGAAGGTAAGGGAACCAGAGTAACACGTTACATGGACCGTATCAAGCGTATAACAAAATTACAGTTAATGAAGCGTAAGAGGATCGGTAGACGTAGAGGAAATTAACAATTAGTTTTTTCACTGCTGCATGGGAATACGTGCGTATGATTTATATTCAATCCCGTTTTTTACATTTGTAAATTAGTACGCGCTAATGCGCGTGTCTCGAAAAGGCTTGTTTACATGGAAATACATTTTTTGTTGGTATTAGTAATTTCATTTTTCGTGTTTTAATCCGATTTATGTTAATTAGCGTGTAGCGTGAGTATGGTCTAGTATTATTTTTGTTCATATATATATATTTTTTTTAAAATAATTATTCCTTAAGAGCGTACACTGTAATTGGCGTTTTGTTGTTGTGTTCGTTGCAATGTTCTGTAAATAAATAATTACCTCCGATCGGACGGCGTTAATAATATTATTCATTTCGTCGTCCGAGAATAAATCCAAAGTTT
The DNA here is from genome assembly GCA_032883995.1 of Coronaproctus castanopsis. NCBI lineage: Eukaryota > Metazoa > Arthropoda > Insecta > Hemiptera > Monophlebidae > Coronaproctus > Coronaproctus castanopsis. Next base: position 122,119,404 of record CM065053.1, read on the forward strand.
CCCCGCACGCTAATATATCGTTAATAACCGCCAAAAAATTCTCGTCCGATATTTGAGCATCGGTCAACAAGAATACCACGCCCACTTGCTTCAGGCCCGTCTTAATAAATAAATTAGCTATGTCCGCCTGTACGCAAAATTAAATAAATTATTATTTTTTCATAGTAAACCCGAATTTGAAGTTATAATTTTTCATTAATAAAACCGATCGCGAAAACCATATTGGAAAAAGCGTTTATTTATTGACATCAAATTGTACTCGCACGGATACCAGGGCACAACAATATTGGAGCACCAATAACGAGACTGACACAGCGACAGCAAAATTGTGTAATATAACACCAATTCCGTTAATACCAACGTCGAGTGTAAAGATATCTTGATCCATATTCGGAGTAAAGGCAAAAAAGCAATGGAACGTTTATGACTCCACCTTCATAAACCCGCTAACGTTGACATCCAGACAAAATCATGTATTCCTGTTCCGTATTCGATCGTTTTACGCATCAGTTCCTGTTTACAAAAAAAGAATATCCGGTTTGTCCTGCATGTGAAACTTCCCTTACCATTGCTCACATCGTAACTTCCTGCTCAACTTTTATAAAAAATCGAAAGAACTAATGATTTTACTTAACAACATTAAAAATGAATCTATACAACGTTGTCTACAGGAACTTTCAACCACAGAAGCGACAAATTACAACCTCTGGAAAGCGACCAATAGCGGACATAAACCTATACAACCCCTTCCTCCAATTCGTAAATCCGATGGTACATAGGCTAGAACTGACAAAGAAAAAGTGGATGTATTCTCCAAATATTTCTCCGATGTCTTCAAACAAAATTTACAATCTAATGATGCAACTGACATTCGTGAAATTTTAAGTGCGCCTTTGCAGTTAAGTATCCCGATTGCGCCAACGTCTCCCGGTGAGTCTTGAAACTAAACAAGTATGCACGGGTGTGTTCTTAGATGTCAAGCAATCCTTTGATAGGGTGTGGCATCATGGTCTGCTGTATAAATTTAAACAAATATTACCACATCCTTACTATCTCCTTCTAAAATCCTTCCTTGAAGATCGCACATGCCAGGTTAAAATCCTAAATCAATACTCCGATATCTATCCTGTATCTGATGGCGTGCTTCAAGGAAGTGACTTAGGTCCGGTGCTTTACTTAATCTATTCTACCGATTTTTCAGTTGATAATAACGTGATAACAGCTACGTTTGCCGACGATACAGCGTTGTTAGCTGTTAGTAAAGACAAACCGAAACTTTGAATAAACTACAACTCTGTTGAAAGTTGAAAATTGCTTGAGACGTTAGCGTATCATAGTAAACGAAAGTAAATGCACGCAGGTCGATTTTACGTTGCGAAATTTTACGTATCAAACGTTAAAAAAAAATGGGTGATTATTAGCCAAGAAGAATATGTAAAATACTTAGGCATTCATTTAGATTTTAAATTGACATGGAAAATGTATATTATTAAAAAACAACAATTAGATATAAAATTACACTAATTACAAGTGGCTTCCTAGCAGGACTAGAAAACAAACTTCTAGTTTATAAACTAATTATAAAGCCTGTTTGGACACACGGTTGGTTGCGCAAAATATACACATGTAAATAGGATACAACGGTTTCAGAACAATAAGACTCATCGTCTCCCCACCTTGGTACGTATCGAACCATACGTTACATCGAGACTTAAATATCCCATACGTGAAAGCCGAGATCAAACGTGCTGTAAAGCAACATGTAAGCTGTTTGGAAACACACACAAACTACTGGCGATCAATCTAGTTGACATTAGTCTAGATGTTCGTAAGTTAAAACGTAGTCAACCGTCGGATCTGGCCTAATTTCTCAGTGAGGTCAATCGCTAGACTGGGGGAAAATATCCATCTTCGAAACGTTGCGTAAAAAAGAACGAAATGAATTGTTTACAAATATCTTCTAATGACTAAACTTACAAACACCTTAACTTTAGCCGTAAAGTCTGCGGAAAAATACTGCTAAGGTATAATTCTACTTTAAGAGACTAATTTAGAATTTATATCGCAGTTAATACTCTTCATGTGATACGAGTTACGCAACACTTTCAAGAAATTTTCAAACAGATTTCTAACAATCTGTCAAAGAGCGCCCACATAAGGTAGTAACGTTATCTACATATTATACAATTATGACCGATAAATTTATAGTATAAAAGATATTTCGAATTTAGACATACTGCATGGAGTCAATACATAGACCTCCAAAACATTATTTGACACTATTATAGCGTATACGAATTTATTTATATATTCACGCCATTAAACTGGATACGCACCTAATTCGAATTACAAAAAACTTAGACTCAAAATAATTGAATTAAAAGTGATCTTAACTACAATCAATTCAAAAAGGTAAATATAAAAAACGTACCTCGTATAATAAAAAATTAACGAAAACTAATTTCACCTAAATAACCGCTGTATAATTTTATTATTCAATAAAATATTGTCAATTTTATTTTTATTCCTCAAAAAAAGTATTGAATTTCCGTTTTTGTAATCGATAAAAGAATAAATAATTTCATCGAAAATAGCTTTACAAGGTAATTCTTATAGTTCGAACATTTAAGTTAGGGAGAATTTTAAAATATTCTAATTGAAACCAAATACACGTTGTTTATAATAACTGTAGAATAAAAAAATACATAGGCTTCTAATTCAAACTACTGAGTAATACCTTCAAGTTTTCAACACCGTATCCTTTTTTAATCTGTATCTGAAACATTTCGAACGAAGAGATAAATGCCGCGAGACGAGCTAACGACTGTTTACCGCTGCCTCCTACTCCGACTAGAAGAGCGTTACCTCTGGGACTTTCTAAAATTCGATTAATCCTGAAACACAGCAACATAGTAAATATGATAAAATAATAGTTTCGATTTTTTATTCTCGTATTATCGCATCCGGTCATATTTCTGCGACCAATATACCAAAAATTTTAAAGTTTCTTTAATTTTTCCGCATCAAAGATGGCGAATAGGTCAAGGCCGTTATTCTGCACCACATTTGGATCGATTCGCAATTTTCCATTTGTTTAAGTTGTACTCGGTTTAAGCCACTCCACTTCTTATTCTGTTTAAGGTATGCGATAAAATAAAATTTAAATCGTTCCTGTTGGAAGAGATTGCGTTACATTACTGGCGCTTTGAGTTCTCCAAGCCTTTACTCTTTTAGACTTTGCCGAGTTTTCCAGCTCTTCAACTGTTACCGAATCTCGATTTTAATCTTCCATTAGCGAGTCCTGTATAGTTATGTAGTGGGTGGCGTTAGGAGGGATAATGCCATTGTACTCGTCAAGCAGCCTTTAATTATTCTACACGGGCAACATATACTTCCTTTGCATGTACCGAACGGCTTCAAACTGAATGCTGAATAGCAAAGTGCTATTGCCGATGTCCGCAATACGTACTTTTTTGTTCCCAATTTAGTGTCTATTAATTTCCGAACGGATATTTTTCTTGTCATTATTTTAATTTTTGTTGCTTCACGATGTCTTCTAAATGTTAGTGCTCTACCTAATGTAACTTCTAAATACTCAAGGTTGTCGGTGTGGCTGAGCTTCGTATCGTTCCATGTGATTTGTAGTTTATGATTTCACGATTACAGAGGTGAAAGATGCATGCCCGAGCTTTCGTTAAGTTCGGTTTTAATTCGTTAGAAACCGTATAATAAATAAATATATAGTTGTACGGATTTTTTTTTCAAATAAATGAATATCGTACCTGCAAACGTGAAGCATAGCGTCTTCGAAAAAAACTAAATTCATCGATCCGGCTAATTCGTTATAATTATTTTGAGCATCCGTCAACAATTTGTACAATTGCGACCAGTTTGAAACGGGAAGATATTTGCACGTGCCTATTCCATCCGCGAAGTGACAATAAATTAACGGCTTTTCGTTATATTCGTTCTCTTGTAATTCCTTGAAAATTTTAAAATTAAACGTAAACGAAAAAAATCAAAATCTAATTAAACGTTAGACAAAGAAACAATTACATCGAGAAAATATTGCGAAGAATTGTGTTCATAATATACAAGTTTAAAACAAAAGGCGATTCAAATAAAAACTATATTACCTAACGAAAAATTCTTTCAGACAAACGGTATCGGTTATTGAATCAGCGAGTCCACATCGTAAGAGTTTCATCGGTCAATCGTTAAACCTATCTGTACTTACAGTTTGCAATTGTAAGAATGTGGACGGCTTCAGCGTAATAACCGTTTACATCGAGACGAAATCATTCGGAATTTCTATCTGCGTGTGAACGATAACTTCACGTCTGTATCGCGTGGTTTGTTGCTTTTTTTGAATTTTATAAAGACTTTGCATATTTATATGTTGATATATTTCACAGCAGGTCGTATTTTTTCCTCAAATTTGGTTATGCATGGACCACATGAAGCATCAAACTATTTTTTTTTCATTTCTTCCCATTAGTACGTTTTTATACGTCCACCAGTTGTTTTTTAATTCTATTTCTAATCTTTGTTCTATTATCTATAGTTGATTCATCTGTTTGTGCTTCATCAGCGACTTTATTTTTTTCGTGTTTTAAATCTATCAGAGTATTGGTTGTTTTTGTCATTCTCAAGATATGTGCGTACAAGGCTAATCTCCTTTTCCTCGTAACATCGGATAGATTCCCTTATTTTTATCAATGTTTTTTTCACCTTTTTGGACCCACAATTTTTCTTATAATTTTCCTTTTTTTTTCCATCTTTCCTACGTCAATAAGTTACAAGCATTCAGTTGGATGTAAGCACTGAGGTTTAACCACGCGTAATAACATTTTTCTTTTAAAAGCATTATCCATTTTAATCATTTATTTAAATTTCAATATATTGTATATATATATATTAAAGAAAATAAAACAGCTTTTAAATAAAAGAAATTACTTAATAGTTTTTTCATATTTCTGTAGACAACTGGTAAGCCACCTACAGAAGTAACGTCATATAGAAATATCTCCTTATTGCTTGTACTATACAAGCTATATGAGAAACTAATTCATAGGCGCATAATACCAATAAAAGAGGACAATAAAGTTATTCTGAATCACCAATAGGAGTTTAGATAAAAACACTCCAATACAACAGGTGCATAGAATAACACGTAAAATAGAAAATAATCTCGAGGAAATAAGAATATGTGACTCGGTATTCCTGGACATAAGCCAGGTATTCGATGTTTGGCACACGGGATTGTTACATAAAATCGGGAAAATATTCCCCTATAATTATTGCAAACTATTTGAATCCTACCTAAGCGAAAGGTACTTTCGAGTAAAGTATGGACGGATGAAGTATCTGAAATACATCTTGTTAACGCCCGAGTGCCTCAGGAGAATATTTTAGGCCCTATGCTGTAACTGCTTTATACTGCCGATTTACCGAAAGCTGGAAATACACTAATTACTACATTTGCTGACGATACAGCCGTCTTATATTCGAGCAGTTGTCCTAATGAAACGAATGAAATATTACAGACAAGCCTAAAACTCAGTACATCTTGGTGTAAGAAATGAAAAATCAAAATTAACGAAACGAAATAAACGCGTGTGATATTTATAAACAGAAAAATTATAACAAAATATATTATTATGAACAACAATATCGTACCGATTAACAATGAAGTGAAATGCCTTGGAATATACTTGGCCTGCAGGATAATGTGGCGTAAGCATATTACTACTAAAAGAACAGAACCTAATATAAAAATAGGCTATTGGGAAGAAAATCGAAACTCAGATTAACAAGGTGTTGCTCTATAAACAGGTACTTATGGCTGCCAATAGTGGAGGTGCAGTACGAAAAGTAATATAAAAATAGTACAGACATTCAGAATAAAACTCTCAGAACACTTACAGATGACCCTTGCTACATAGGCAACGAAACACTACACCGTGTTCTAAATGTACCATATGTGCAAGAAGTCATTAAAAGAAAAAACACAAAGAAACATACCGATAGGTTGAACAGATATACCAACTGGACAGAAATTATCCTACTGGATAATCTGAAAGGTTCGCCAGCTACAACGGACGAAACCACTAGATTTTCTCTAGTTAATGACACGTAATTACTGAAAGCCACTACGTGAACAGTAATTAGCTACATCGTCAATAGATGGATTGTAATTACCTATGGCAACATCTACCGATAGCCTAGACAGGCTAGGAGTAGACCATAGCAGGAAAGAAAACAAAGTCTTTCTGTAGATTGTTTTCACCTACTCCTATATTACGCTTAAAACAAAAATGGTTGATTAATATAAAAAAAAAACACGAGTTATTTTAAGTTTACAAGCAGATACGCAATTAACGGCGGACATTTGTTTAACCTAGTTTCGACTGAAGGTGTTGACTCTTTCGAACTCAGCGCTTTAATGATCAAAATCTTTAATGAAAAACAATAAAAAAATGTATTTCCAGTAATAAATCTGTTTAAATTAGATGTACATATTTACTTAAAATATTTTAAACGAAGACGACGACTACATCGTAATAGGAAATATATTGCGAAGTTAAATGTGACGAATAAACGAGAAGTACTTACAGAAAATATTATTGTGTATGTTTTTGATAGATATTTAAATTTTACATAAGCGAATTTTTAGAGATGAGGAAAGTAAATTTAAAAAATGTTTTTCAAAAATAGATGATACATAAATCAGACAAAAAAGAAAAAAATTGGTCGAAATGATGATTTTGAAGAAAATCGCAAAACCAAGATCAGGTTTGCAGTAAAATATTTGAAGGTGGTTACCGTGTGTAGTATGTTTATGATCTAACTACAAATATTATATATATATATCAATCACGAACCGGAAAATATTTCTTCACATTCTCGGAAACTATTTTGTTAAACATTTCTTTATCCTTTTGATCGATAAGTTTATCCGAGTACACTCTATACGCCTCGTGCATCCACAATCTGACAAATTTCCCAATACTGCTCAAGCATTCTTGATTCGAAAATAATATTCCCTAGAATAAAAAAAATAAAATAAATTAAAAATTGTTACCTAACCGTGATGATTCAATAAGAGACGTAAAGAACGTCAAGATCATAAAATTAGTTTATATTTAAAAATAATTACACCATACATACATACATATATATATATATATATATATATATATATATATATATATATATATATATATATATATATATATATACGACTTAATTATATTTATATAAACGTACCTGAAACAAATCTGTTAAATCCTTCGTATTAAACGAATAATGAAATTTGCACGCCGTTGGCAAAAACGATTGACACACTCTAGAATGTGTGGCCAGCGCTAATTGTACAATCACATCAACTGAACGGATTACCATCGGTGGTAAATTATGGCCACATTTTTGAACGTATTGATTCAATATTGTATTGTAAATATGGAACATATTTTCACTACTCGGATAGCTACGCGAAATAATACAAACTAAAACTTAAAGTACGTTAAGGTGTACATTTTACTTAATGAAAAGAAGAAAAAAATGTGTATATTACACGATAAATTAAAAATAACATAATAATTGTTCCATCCATTCGGGAAAAAAACTAAAATTTTTAAGAATTAATTTAAATCAATAATAAATATAGAACTTACGATGTTATTAATGGCGGAAAAACACGACAAAAAATATCGAACGAGAAAAACCAAATAATTGAAATGAGAATAATTAATCGCGTATATATAACGTAACTTATGAATAATGGGAAAATATTAAATAATTACTGAATACGTGTAATAAATTACTTCTAATAAATAGTTGCTTGTATTATATATATGTGTGTATATATATATATTTATTTATTTAACTGTTAACTGTCTAAAATCTTTAGTTTCTAGTTACCGTATGTAAATTATTATGCTAAACGCTACAAACATTTTTTTCGGATAATTCGAAAATAGTCTTTTACATAGGGCACCCGTAGACTGTTGTACATATCTGAAATCTTTTAGTATATAAATAATAAATAATATCAAATATGCGGATGATAACATTTTCATATCAAAATAATCTGAAAGAATTGCATCGCAGTATGTGAAGAGTATCGATTGCACCTAAACACATCTCGAAAACAAAATATGTGGGAAAAAATAGAAATTTAAGAATAACACCATTGACAGTTTACGGTGAAATAATTGAACAAATCGAGAGTATCGAGTATCTGGGTAATAATATAAATGGTGTCTAATGGGATATGAGCGAGAAAATAAAATTACGGATCAAAAAAAATTTTTTAATTAAATGTAATATTGTGTAGTAACAGTATAAATACGGAATTAAAATTAAGATTAATAAAATGTTCCGTATTACTATACGACATTGGAACATTAACGAAAACATTAGAGAAGAAGTAAAGGGCCTCCGAAATTTAGACAGATCGTAGACTAGTTAAAATAAAATTGACAGACGAACTGCGAAGTTAAAGAAATTTGAAGAAATAGTAAAAGAAAAATATGTCGGACACTCATTATGTTTAGGATATTTGTTGTTGAATTCAGGTCGAAGAAACATAATCGATTGATTCAAATTTAAATCGATTTTTAATATTTCTTAAACCAATTAACAATGTGTAGAAACAAATGAACAAACGAAATGAAAATAACGAAAGATATGAAATTTTAGAATAAATTAACATCGATATAAGAGAAATAGATTCGGTTTAATATAAGTCACACAAAATTGATAAATTTCAGATCAATCAAAAAATGAACAATTTCGTTTTCTTCTACCACGTATATAGGAGACATTAGGACTGAAATGCTTAATACAATCGCTTATTTACGTACACAATCAGAAGAGCGTAAAATTTGTAAATTTAATAATTACTTAAAAAGTATACACGCGCGTAAGACAGGACGCGTATAATTATTTAAAAATTATTTATTCGTAATTAACTCAATCATTTTAGTCGCGATGTTACTTATACGGCATATATTCTTTTAATGTTCACAACATTTTCTATTTGTATAATAAGAATCATTTGAACGATATAAAATGCCTCGATCGTAGAAATAATTATCTAACGCGTCAAAAATTATCTAGTCACGTTAAAAAGACGTATCGCGCGCAAAATATTATTTTTTTAGTTTTACTTCCTTCGGTCACTTTTTTCTACCACGTATGGAAAGACACACATCTGAAAAAAGAACCGAGAAATACACACACCTGCGCGAGTAGGGTTCAATCTATTTTATTTAGGAAGTGTTTAAACTACTTCGTACACTGAAATTTATAATTTTTTTGTAAAAAATTGATAACGCCAGATCAAAAAGATGAAACCTAGAAAATTCGTAACGGATTGATCAAAATTTATTGTAAATTTTCCATCAGCCGGAATATAAATTGTAATACTAAATACGCAAAATTGTTCGTGATAATTTTAGAAAATTCTAAAACGGCGCAAAAATCTCAAACAGAGCTTAAAAAATGAGCCTTTTTTTTCGATAATATTCCAAACATTGTTTAAAGAAAGAATGTCGCCTATTCTACATCGTCTATTTCGTTATCGACAATCGTAATACAAATTACAGACATAAATATTCCGGGATTTTCGATTAAAATTAGGGAAAAATTTGACCGTTTTGTGTTTAAGATTTGTAGTTGCCGCAGCCAACGAAACGAGTCAACTATGCTTGTAAAATAGAATACTCCGTAATTTACGGTATTAAAAGTATTTTTGTTTTATTTATTTTAATACAGATATACTTTATATTATTAAAAAAAAAAAAAAAACATTTAAACCTGACGTAAAACACGTAAAAATGACGTTGTAATCTTGGATCAATTGTTCCGGCACCGGCCGATGGATTCATACAGGAAGCGAATACAACATTGTGTACGTCTTTCAAATTAAATTTCACTCTATCGTACCAACTGCCGTAGTTTAAATGTTGTCGTACTAACGTATGCGGTTGAACCGTTCCGAATTTATCGACCTTGATAATAAAATAGAATCGAACGTATATGAGTATCATGTTAAAACCGTTAATTTTTATAAATAACTTCAATTTTGCCGATTATTGAAAGTTAACTCTGGTGAAATTTCGTAATATACTATTCCCGATGCATACATATATATATATATATATATATATATATATATATATATATATATATATATATATAAACATGATCGCTAACGCAAAAAACAAGAAAGCATCTTGAAAACATGTCAAAATAATTTAGAAAGGTTTGAACATCAAGAAACTGAACAACATTAAATTAAAGACTACCAAAGAAAAATGAGTGGAAACAGAAATGTAATATCAATTCGTACTTTAAAATGGAATTGGAAAGGGCATTTCATTAGATGCAAAGATGATAACGGAATGGCTCTTGGCATATCGAAATAGGAACAAATCGAGACCGTATACACGTTAGAATTTGAAAAACAGAAGAGCACCCGCATAGAATTGTCCCAGCGTAAATATAATTGAAAACGTCTCCTAAAAAAAAAAAAACATTTTCAGCTGCAATAATAATATACTAATGATAATAATAATTTTAAGAAGTTTGGAATGTAATGATTTAAATAAAAAGAAATAATAAAAAAAGAAATAAAAACCATTGAAACTTTTTCTTTATGGAAAATCACAAAGATTTTCGACTGTTAAGCCATTATCAAGTGAATATAAAAAATAACATATAAAAATATATACAAATTTATAAAAATATAAAATGTAAAAATAATACCTACATACAGAATTTTGAAACATTTAAAAAGCGAAAAAGCAGTTTTTTTTAATAATCTGTTAGTAAATGTGGTAAACAACACAATTAACAATCAGCAATATAAAATTTATAAATAATCAATAACGCAATATGAAGTCGAATAAAAATAAATAAAAACATCCAACTATAATCTATACATAAAATCATCTGACAACGTTAATTTATACGTAAACATAGATGTTTATGTATAAATTTATATTGTTGGATGTTTTTATTTATTTTTATTTGACTCGCTATTGGGTTATTGTTTATTTATAAATTTTATATTGCTGATTGATGATTGTGTTGTTTACCACATTCACTAGCAGATTATTTAAAAATACGGTTTTATCGATTTTCGAATTTATGTAAACAATTCAAATAATATTTTTATATTTTTAAAAATTTGTATATATTTTTAAATTTTATTTTTTATCTTCACACTTGATAATAACCTAATAGTCGAAAATCTTTGTGATTTTTCGTAAAGAAAAAATTTCCATTTTGTTGTTTATATTAATAACAATAATAGCCACTATTAAAATACAGTCAGATTCGATGTAAGCATCCCTGATGGAACAAGCAACCAGATAAAATCCAACGATTGATAAAAGCACTGATCTCATGGAGACAATATACTGGAAAATGTGCGCAAGGTGGACCTTTCAGAAGGTGGACTGATGAGGAAACAATGAATTCATGATGGACACGACGGACATGAATACATATATTAATATGATGTATAAATGATTTAGTAATTATGTTCATGTACGAAGACACGATGTATATGTAGATAATTTTAATTATTTGGTGGGTATAGAATTCTCTGCTAGAATTTTTCCGATGTAAACCATGTCAATTTTTTTTTACAAATTCTTAAGTACGTTTATTACCAAGAAACGCTTAATTATTGAATTCGTATGTGATTAGAACTCCATTAGATAGCACATCATACTAAAAATATATAACAGTAGAGGGCGTAGACTTCATAATGACTCTTCGCCATCTGGTTACAGTTTTTTAATAAGACTTTGCCGTTATGTAACATTTATAATATTTGGTCGTAATTTAAATAATTAATTACTTTAACATTCGAATGTATAAATGATTCGATTAAAAGTTGGAACACATATATCCACACGTAGGCAGTTTATACATGTTAATTTTTAATCATTTATTTTTTTATCTTATTGTTATCTCATTTATTAAGATTTTATTAATATATGCGCACATATCTATAATTTTTTTTTGTTTACTGGCTCGCACCTAATTTATCGATAGATTAAATATTTAATGAATATTATAATTACAAAAAAAAAAAAAAAAGGATGATAAATAAATAATATTACTAGGCTGTTATTATGTTTAAATATGAAAACTATAATTTAGAATATAAGCATATAAGACATACATCAGCATTACGGAGAACAAGAAGGAATTTTTGATATTCGTGGAAAAAGAAACGTAAAGAAAAACTTTATAAAAATAATTACGGAAATGACTATAATAGAAACGTTCCATAATGACATGATCATTCATCATCTAGCACCGAACGGCCATTTACGAAACGCGTATATTTTTTTGAACTCATGAACCCTATCCTATGTAAATAAGTAGGAAGACGGCCGTTGCCAAATTCAGACCACAAATAGCGGTAATCGTGTCTATTTTGATATTACAGAACCATGAGACAACAAGTTGAACAGATTTATAATGTTTAGCTGAAAATGAGTTAAACCGAAGATTATTTCAATATTCTTCGTGTACGAATTTAATATAAGTTAAAAGGAGTGTACGCGATAAATATGTAATAGCCGGTGAGACCTAGTGATCAGCTAGTAGATTACGGTATACAAATTTAATTGAAACTCCGAGAAAATTTAATTGAAGTATGTAATTTGAAATTATATAAATTTAATTGGTAGTAATTGATAATTAAACTGCGAATGCCGCAATACGAGAATATTACTATAATTATTCATAGACTACAGCGTATTTTATATTTTTTTCACCGCTGACTTGGTATTATTATGTATGTAAATAAACTTATTATATCAAAAACCATCTTTGTAACAAATCGATAATTTATTAAATATATAGCAACGAATTACGGAACGATTAAAAAATTTCATTAAAGATTTAAAGATTACCATCGTTAAATTGATATCGTCCGTGAAATATATTAAAGTTTTATTACACGGAGGACCGTAATTTCTACCGGCTTTTTTTTCTAACGGTTTTTCCAGCGTCCTCTGTAACGTTTCTAAAATTAAAAAAATATATAGACATCACCGATTTATCGATAAAATATCGTTTATGTTTCATTTAACAAAGCGACATTTTATAACTTACCGGAAGTAGTGTAATAATTGAACGGAACGTTCGCTACTATATACTCTTCCGGCAGACGAGACAATTGATTGGACAATATGGCGGTTTTACCGCAACCGCTAGAACCTACCAACATCGTTGGTTTATTTCTTTCTATCAATAATCGAATAAAATATTGTAGACGAACCGTTTCCACCGTCGGAACCAAAACGCGCTAAAACGATAAATTTAATTTAAAAAAATACGCGTATAACGAATTACAAATTTCTCCGTTATAAATATTTTATTAGAAAAAGTATTTCGTAATTCCACACAATGTTTAATTTAATCTATGTGTATTGCGGATAACAAAGATGAGCAAGATTATATACTAAAGTAGCGGTAAACATTAAATCAAAGTGACACAGTATAGAAATAGTTGGAAATAATTAGAGAAAGACTGCGTTTAACGGTGAATGATGTAGGATAATACGCGCACATATTTTTTGTACATTATGAAAAAGATTATCTGCAGGCAACATGTGTCGCAATAAAGCTCGGAGATGCACCACTTACTTTGACAGCGGCTTATTGTCTCCACCGAGGCATAGCATACACGAAGAGTAATTTATTGATGGAAATCGTTTTATTATCGGAGGCGATTTCAACGCAAAAACATCTACTGGGCTTCGCGCTTAACTACACCTAAAGAACGAGCTTTAAAATCGACTATTGACTCGTATAAATGTGACATCATATCTGGAGGTCAACCCACATATTGGCCAACAGATAACAATAAAATACCGGATTTACTTGGCATATTTATAACAAAAGGTATCTCCAGAAAATACATTGCAGTTAATAATGATCAATTATCTCTGTCTACAGATCACTCAGTTATTATCTATTAATGCAGACATATGACCTAAAAAAAAGTAAATTAATGCTATGTAATAAATACACAAATTTGAATACATTTAGAAATCTGCTAGAAAATTCCACGAATGTTTCAATCCCACTAAAAACAAGATCAAACATAGATGATGCCGTTAACTTATTAACAAACCAAGATAGTATGTGTAGCTTGTAAGAGCTTACCATGGTCGAAGTACATATCTCCAGAATTTTCATATTTTCCGAACTCGTGCGTAAACAGGTAACAATTAAAAGACAGTTGAGAAGACGTTGGATTCAAACAAGATGTCCCGTTGATAAAGCAGCTTTGAACAGACAGACCAAAAGGCTTTAGTCGTGCTACAAAATTATAAGAACGAATCCTTCAAGAAATGTATTACTAATTTATACATAACGAAGGATAATAACTATTCATTATGGAGAGCAATAAAACATTGGAAAAAACCGACATATAGGAGTGAACCGATGAAAACAGATAATGGGACTTGAACTGTGAATGATGCTGCACAGCTGTTCGCTTCACACCTATTAGAAATTTTTAAACCCCATAATGTAATATCGCCTGTTGAAAACATTGTGGAACAAGATCTCAATAAATGCCTAAACTATCAAACAAACAAAATTAAGGTTACGTCGCCGAGTGAAGTATATGCGATAGTAACAAAAATTGAATGACAGGAAGTCACCAGGCTATGATCTAATTAATAACCGGGCGAATTCTGAAAGAACTACCGAGGAAATAGCTGGTATTGCTAACCTACATATGCTATGCTACGTCTACAATATGTACCCATATTATGGAAATTCTCAAATTTAATAATGATATTAATAAACCTCTTCATAATGTCTCTTCCTATAGTCCAATTTCACTCCTCTCGATCCTGGCCAAGGTGTTTGAAAACCTTCTAAAAAATAGAATACAAAAATTCATTGGTGAGAAGCAACTTATTCTACATCATCAATTCGCCTTCAGAACTAGACATTCGTACAAGTATAACGTTTAGTCGATGAAATTGAAGAAACATTTGAAAATAAAAGAGTCACTTATGCTGTCTTCCTCGATGTACAGCGAGCTTTTGACAGTCTGGTATACGGGAGTATTGTAAAAGAGCAACAAGATACTATCGTCAGTACTACAATATTATTAAATCTAACTTAGAAGACAGATACTTCCGAGTCGAGGTTAATGGTAATGAATCATCCATCTACAAAATTGAAGCGGGTGTCTCTCAAGGGAGTGTATTTGATCCTCTTCTATACCTGCTGTTTACGTATGATATGCCACAAACGGAAGATACATTATTAGCAACTTTTGCTGATGATATGGCGCTCATGAAGTACACTTAGATGAAACTCTTACATGGCTTAATCATATCAAAGCAAAAATATGAAGCTAAATTATAAAATAAGACAGCTTCATTGGTTGCTCGGACCACATTCGCAACTAAAAGTTGCTAACAAAAGGTGTTAAAGCCAATCTGGATGTATGCAGCTGAACTTTTCAAAAGTAATGTAAATAAGATTCATAGTTTTCAAAATAAATTACTTCGTTCGTTGATAGGGGCACCATGGTATATATCTAATCAGAGACTACATAAGGATCTCGAAATTAAATATGTGACTGAAGAAATACAACAATCAGTCAAGAAACATATGTCGAGACTAGAGGTACATGACAATTCCCTCGCAGCGAACTTACTGGAACAATCAGTAAGCCTGAGGAAATTAAAACGAAAAAAAATGACTGATTTAGTCTAGTCACCGAATTAGCAGATCTCGGATCATGCTAATAAGTGTGTCCGAAATTTCATAACAATACATAAGTCAAAAAAATCTAGTAGATGGCCTAATTGGTCAGTGTTCTAGATGAGAAGAAATTATTTTTAAAAATGTGCATACATATATATGTATGTATATAATCATCATCCACATCGTTTCGAATATGAAACTACGAGATAATAATTATTCTTATTCTACATTTGTGTATATAAATGTATGAATGAATAATTTTTTATTCAGTATAACTTTTAGGTCTTTTTATACAACTAAAATAATAATAATTAATATTAATAAAGCATAATAATAAAATTTAATTTTTTATATATAATGTGGAATGTAGTGATTTTTTACAAAAAATCAATTGAAAATTAGTTAAATCACTAATATTTATTTTCTTAAAGAAAACACAAAGCTTTTCGGCATTTACGCCATTATCAAGTGAAACATTTTTAACAAGTCATAATTTTAAAAATATAAATTAAATATAATTACTTAAAAATATTTGATGGTGATTGTGAAAATATACTCCAAAAATGCTGTTCTGCTTCTGTTTTGTCTATTTTTTGAATTGTTGAAATTTAACATCAATATATTTGTTTATTAATTTTGTTTTTTATATTAATTTTTTTCTTCAATATTATTTTCACGGATTCTGTAAAAGTTGTATACTGGTGGAATTTTAAATTTTTCATTTACTGTTGCGATGCAGATGTCCAAAAGTAAAATATAAAGTATAAAAATATACGAACACAACATTTTTTTTTTAAAAAACACAATTTTACAATTAAAATGAAAATAAATATTAAAAAAATCTGATAATCTAATTTCAACAATTCAAAAAATAGACAAAACAGAAGCAGAACAGCATTTTTGGAGTATATTTTCACAATCACCACCAAATATTTTTAAGTAATTATATTTAATTTATATTTTTAAAATTATGATTTGTTAAAAATATTTCACTTGATAATGGCGTAAATGCCGAAAAGCTTTGTGTTTTCTTTAAGAAAATAAATATTAGTGATTTAACTAATTTTCAATTGATTTTTTATAATAATAAAACATAATAGTTATAGTAGGCCTTTTCGAGCAAAGATCTCTCGCCTAATATTTGCCATATGGGTTCGTTCAGAGCTATTCTATATCTATTTTCGAGGAATTTCTTTAAATCGTGGACTCGTGTCGTAAATACGGTCCTGATTTTTTTCGCTTCCACATGCTATGAACTATTTCATTAATCTCTTCGGTCATATATTGTTCCTATATCTCACACGTGCTCTTCATTTCATATATATATATATATATATATGTATATAAAAGACGAAGAATTATTTATGAAACAAAACATTTATTGTTGTTCTATATAATCAGTGTATCTTTTGGCTGGTACCTTGACAGTTTCATAAAGCTATATCTTTCCTTATACTGTTATTTTTCTATTCTATCTCACTGCGTCATATAATTGAAAAAAAAACTGCATTAGTTTATTATAGTACATAAGCATTGACTTAATTAAGTACAAACTTATTTATTCTGAGACCTGCCTGATATATATATATATATATATATATATATATATATATATATATATATATATATGATGTCGTATGTCTAGGGGTATATTCGCACTTTACGTCACATAAATTATCAATATGTTAAGAATAACAAATATGTATATTCTTGTATTTACAGTGTCATGGCTGTTCTGAATGAAAATCACATACGTTAGTACACCTTAATTTTGTTTCAAAATCTCTATTTACTGTTGTATTAGTTTCTCATTGGTACACGGGTCCATTTCAGTAATTCACCAAGGTAAAATACACTTTTCACGTCTAATGCTCCCTTCCTTTGCCCTTCACGCTAAATATATATATAAGCTTGTATGTATACTAGTGAATTACATATAAATTTATACGCTTAAGTTAATGAATTATTGGATATTTAGTTTAAAATGTTACGAATTGTCGTTTTTGTAAAATTTTGAGCGACCTCGTGAATAAAGTTACACCTAAGAACTTTCTATGTTTACCACCTATTTACGTTTGTTATCAGATAATGAACGAGATATATATATATTTTTTTTCTTCATCTTCTTTCAATGCTGTGCACTATGTAGCAATCATTTCATTTCCTTGCTGCCTTAAACAGTCTACTGATATCATTAATTTTATTCCATTCTTTGATGTTTTTATCCATGTCTACCAACTGGTCTTTTACCATTAATTCTTCCTTGCAGTATTAGCCGCAAAATGTCATAATTTTCCCCTTTTAAATATGACATATTCAATTTTTTCTTTTCCTAATATTTTTCACGAGCTTTCTTTGTACGTCAGCTCTTTCCAATGCATTATTATTTGAAACTTTTTCAGTCCTTGAAATTCTAAATAATAACCTTCCTAGAAGCCACAATCCCCTCTCGTCTCTAAACGTTTAACAGTACTATTTCCACTCCATGTAAAAGTATTGGAATCACGTAGTAGTCTATAACTTTTTAGTCTTAGCTGAGTATTAGCGAATATAATATTTTTTATTTTTCGGGTTTCTTTTTTTTTGCTTTCCACATTTTGTTCTTATTTCTTCATCATTGTCTAATTTATCGTTTATTATTGATCCGAAAGATAACTATTTCGATTAAATTATTTTTTACAGTTAGATGACTAATAACGTTTATACAACCTCTTTTAACCACCGTGATTTTTTTTTTTTGGCCCACCTTGCGCCATTTGGCCAATTTAATCCTTTATCCAGTTAATCTATTTTAAATCTCAATGCCCCTACGTTTGATAAAATTATATAAACTGACAGAGACAGAAGACAATAGGTTGGAAACAATCAATTCAATACTCACGGGTAATGTGTGCCATTGATAGATTATAACGCGTCAATTCATCGACCATCTCATTTCCAGTAATACCCCAATGGGAAGGGACCCACTTAAACTTTACTCTAGATCCACGATAATTTAGTCTTCGATATGTTAATTTGAGTACCATATTCCTGGTTTATAGCACAGAGTTAGTCTAACATATATTGTAATTCCTGATGACTTCCTCCACAATTGCTGAATCATCTGCGTATCTGAAGTTACTGATTCTTTTCCCATTTACTTTTATTCCGAATTTGTTATTCTGTAGTCCTAGCTGGAAAATCTCTATATACAAGTTAAACAAGAGGGGCGAGAGTATACAACCCTGTCTTACACATTTCATAATCTTGAGGGTTTTCGTCTCTAGATTTTGATTTTTAAGAGATTCCCTAGTATGCGGATACATTTCCCACTAAATCCAGTTTCTGTTAGAATTTTTATAAGCGGATCGTGTTTTACTGTATCGGAATCTTTTTCGAAATCAATGAAACAAATGTAATCACCTTACGCGGTGGTACGATGATATAGAGAAGATGGCTAGCAAAAACTGGTGAAATGGTTGGAAGACATCGGGAAAAGCCTTCATCTAAGAGTGGATAGATAAAGGCGTATCCTGTTCACATATATAATTACTTACCGATAACGGGACTTCGAGGTCGAGGTCGAATTTAGGCATTTTCTCCTTCCACGGTAAAAGTTTTTTCGTTCTATCATCGACATAATAGTCGAAAACGTAACCGGTCGAAGGAAATTTTACCGTTCGGAATTCGTGAATCCACCACTTAGTAAATTCGCTTCGGTAGTCGACAGTCTAAAAATAAAAAACAAAATAAAAAATAAAATAAAAAACATGGCCACGATAAAATAAACTTTCATGTATTAATTTCTCAACTTAATTATAACAATGCGACAACAAATTTATTAAACTGTATAAATTTATACGTAAAAAAGTATTTATTTATATAAATATTACGAGAGGAAGGACAGCTCTTGATTATCAATATTTCTATAATTATTTACATACCACGCTTAGATACCATACAACGTGATCCATGCACGTATATATGGTGTGCCTATATTACCACATACCCATATATGCCTACGCCGATGTTAACTAATACTATTTTATAACTCGCGCGTACACTTACACGCTCACAAACATATCTGTTGTAATATGACGCACGTTCGTTCGTGTTAGTAATATTGGGTAAATGAGATAGAACAACACGAATTTTCTATCAACGGTCCTCAGAATGAGCTTCCTTTAGCTTTACTCCAGCATCGAAAAAAAAAAGTTCAGTTATCAGTGATGCATTCTACTTAAAGAGAAACATATTTATCGATTCGATTTGATGTTACACGAAAAAATAATGCCATGATTCCAAAACCTTCGTAACTGGATAGGAGTGTCTAATTTTATAAGAACGTGTCGATTGGTAGAAACACGTTCTCTACGTACGTATGATAATCGCTAACACTCAGAGTACGAAATAAGATTATTATTATTGAATTGGATTAACGTGCCCTATACAGGCTACTAATGACTAGAAGCACAAGAGGAAAAAGATATTATATGATATTGATAGCAAGGTGAAGTGGAGGGAAGTGGAAAGATTTAATGAGGATTTCTGGAAAAAAATTTGGGACAAATGACTAAGAGTGACACCGCACAAGGCACACGGAGGTGGATCATTCTGCTGTAGAAGATGAACATGTGTCATATTTTCCATTCCACGGTCGTATTATTGACTTGATAAAAAAAATACACTACGTAAACTGTCGATATTACAGAGTAAATTATTATCCGCAAAAAGTGTGTTACCTGATCGTGATATAAAGCAGATCCGAATGCCCAAATACAGGCGAATACGAAATATACTTCGTACCACTCTTTCGGACAATCTCTAGGTACATTAGACGATATCAATAAACCGTCTAGCAGAGTGCACAACATTTGGATGTGAGTCATTTCGGTAATCGGTATGACTTTCCTAAATTTTGTCCGGAATGTTTCTAATAAAGTCGGAACGTATTTATCGAATAAAACAGTCAAATTAGCTTTTTCAGATTCGCTAGTTCTAGTTTCGATCCAACTTGTCACGTACCTGAAATCGATAGAATACGTTTTACGAGTTACTTTGTTTAGACTTTTTTCTTTTAAAAAAAAATAATATATATATATATATATATATAAATACTTTAATTTAAAAAGTTTTCATCGTTTTAATTCAGAACATTCGAATCGACATATATCCTTAACAATTAATACAGACAGCATCGCAAAATCATTCTAGTAAATCTATTAAAACTGAAGTTAACAGTTAAAGATACGGGGGTGTACTCACGGACTCCAGCCTAAGTCTTGCGGATTTATGTACAATATTCCAGCTCTGGAAACGGTCGCCGGTGTAGCTGAATGAAGATTCGACACTTCAAATAGCAAACACATGTTCGAATTCAGTGATATACGTTCGTTACTGGCCAACGTTAATACCTACAATGATTATCCCTTTACATCTCGTAATACGTACATAATTTTGTATAACCTTCTAAAGTAAACGCGAAACTGTTTTTATTTTTTAAAAACAAACATATATTATCGCACGTTTAATATCTTATCTATTTATATATATAAAAATCACCCTTGGTCACGGCATCACGCGTGAACGGTTGGACCGATTTTTCTAATTTTTTGATGTTGTATTTGTTATTGCCAGGAGAAGGTTCTTATGAAAGAAAAAATTAAGACAATATTTAGATTTCGATTTTTTTAAAAATTTTATAGAAATTCTAGATACAATTCCACTATGTCATAGAACAGATAACAGATTAACTAACAAGTCTACCAACTGGGATCAATTTGAAAGTACAGTAGAAGAACAAATAGACTTAAATATAAAACTAAAATCGCAGTATGATATGGATGCATCTGTTGATTACCTAACGGACGTAATTCAGGATAGCTGTAAACAATCAACACGACTGGAAAAATTTACTGCCAATAACAGTGATGTTAATTGGCAAAAGACGAAAAGCACGCAAAAAATGGCAACGTAACAGATATCCATCTAATTACCGATTCTGTAAGCAACTAAAGGAAGCAATAGTGAACTACCAAAATCAGCGTTACACCCATTACCTATTAACCTTAAACAACTCTGATGGCTCAATTTGGAATGCAACTAAAGTACTGAAAAAGAAAGCATCATGCCACATCAAAAAAGTAAATACAGATTGGGCTAAAACTGATGATGAAAAGCTTGATACGTTTGCCAGCTATCTTGAAAACATTTTTCAACCTCATGATATGGAAAATTAACAACATACGCAAAAAACTATACGAAGCAATAGTAGTATCACACGGTACTGCCAAAATTACACATACATTACGCCAAATAGGCTTCGTACATTTATCAAAAGTTTTCAAAATAATAAAGCCCTCGGAAAAGATAGAATCACAAATAATATTTTGAAACATCTCCCAAAGAAAGGGCTTTTACTACTTTTATACATATATAACGCTATGCTACGATTATCATATCTTCCAACCATATGGAAAAGTCTCTAATTATATTTGTTCACGAAACCTTCTCAGTATGACAGATGCACATTTTCCAAATCATCAATTCGGGTTTAGATCGAAACATTATGCTATATGTCACCGGATTGCTGATGCGGTTGAGTCAGTTCTGCAGCGTGGGGAGTACTGCTCGACAGTGTTCCTGGACGTCGCAAAGGCATTTGATCGTGTCTGGCATGACGATTTGCTATATAAAGTCCGCAAGATTTTCCCGATTGAAATGTATCATCTGTTGAGATCCTATTTGAGCGACAGATCTTTTCAGGTCAAAATAAACGACGTCCTCTCTAGTCAGCGTCAAATGCTGGCGTCAGTACCTCAAGGTAGCTTGGACCACTCCTTTACAATATATATACTGCAGATATACCTACTACGATGTTTACCTTGCAGGCCACATTTGCTGATGACATTACTATATTAGTCAAACATAAGCATCTTCACGAAGCGTCAAGGTATATCATTTATCTTTACTGAATAAATAGGCTCTCAAGTTGAGAATCGTAATTAATGAACAAGTCATCGCATGTTTTACAAACAAACGTGAAACATGACCACCTGTTAATTACGATAATCATAGAATACCGCAAGAACAAACAGTAAAATATCTTTGACTAACACTTGACAGCCACCTTACATGGAATCTTCACATAATTAACACCAGAAAAAAATTGAGATCCTTACTGAAGCAGTTATACCCACTGATACTAAGTCTTGAAAATAAAGTTTTACTTTACAACACTATTATAGATCCTGTCTGGAAATATGGTTTAGAAGTGTACGGAACAGCTGCTAAGGCGCACCTAAACAAAATACAGTCATATAAATCGAAAATATTGAGGATAATGGCTAATGTGCCATATTATATTCGAAACAATATAATGCAGAACGATCTAAATGTTCCTTCTATTATGGAGGTATATAAGCAGCGGTACAACAAAATGCATAGCACATTTGCTCAAAATTTAAATCTGTTAATATCAGAAAACAAAAATAAAAGTGAGGTAAAAGATATGTTCCAAAAATCAAGCAAATAACGAGACGATTCACCTCGCAACACGTGGGTATTAAAAATGAAGACGGAATAACATTGTCTAATGAAACTGAAATTTTGACAAAGTGGAGAGATTTAATGGAAGATTTAGATGAACAAAATAGATGGACCATAACTTTCAATAACGTTTTTGAAAAGGAACCACCCTTATTAAAAGATGAAGTACGCTCAGCCGTGCAGAAATTAAAGTCATTTAAAACAGCAGGAGAGGATCGTATTGTATCGGAGATGTTCAAATATTTAGTGGAGGCATAAATAGATATTTTTTATAGTATATGCCAAAACATTTGGAGTACAAAAATATGTCCAAAGGTTTGGACAACATCGATATGTGTCCCAATCCATAAGAAGGGATCGCGAATATATGCAACAATTATAGAACGGTCGCCCTTGTGTCGGTAAAATAATGCTGCATATCATACATGAGAGGCTTAAGCCCTACATACAGATATCAGAAGAGCAAACAGGTTTTATTCCAGAAAAAGGTACGCGAGAACAAATTCTGAATATGCGACAAATAACAGAGAAATGTCGCGAATTTAATATTTCAGCGTATATAGACTATTCAAAAACCTTCGACTGTGTACAATAGAGAACATTATGGCAGGTATTATAGACCAAATGGGCGTACCGCGACATTTAATAACATTAATCAAAGCGTTGTATAATAACAAGTTCAAAAATAGCTTTTAATAAATTGATGCCCTGATTGTTTTTCTGTACATTATATAGTCGAGGTAAAATTGTAATTTTTCGTAAATATATTAATAAACTCATTTATTTATTTCAATATTTTAATTATTAAATCATAAAGAAAAATGTTATTCTGATGGATTCCACGTCCGAATTTTTTAACTAATGTTTTCACTTATTTATATTCGTGTTTAATAAAAAAAAAAATAATAATTACTTTATTATCGTCCATCAATGTATTTAACGATTCGATCCACATCGGGTCAATATCGCCATCCATAACCATCCATTTAGGGCCCGTACCGGGCATTTGAGCCTGTTCTCTGATCAAAGCTGAAAATAAACCTAAAATATTGTCGAATAAAATAAATATTACTCTATAACGAATTAGAACTGAGAAAGTGAAGTCATAAAAATTTACATAAACATAACTAGTGTAAATCGTTATTAGAAATATGTAAATCTTTAATTATATTACATCATTGACGCACGATATTAAGGTTTGTTTAAAATAAATTCTATAAGTAATAGTGCATACATTTTTATTTATTTCTTTAAAATAAACAACAAGAAGTTAAAATCACTAAAATTTTCTTTATAAAAATCACAAAGCTTTTTGACTGTGTTAGGTCATTATCAATTGAATATTTAAAAAGATAGAAGTATAAAATGAAAAAATATTAATTTAAGTTTACAATTCACAAAAACTGAATAAAACGGGGAACAGTATTTTTATTACTTCGTTTTTCTTGTGAATTGTAATCTTTAATATTTTTTCACTTTATATTTTCTATCTCTTAAATATTCACTTGATAATGGCCTAACAGCCGTTTATTAATACTGTTTTTTGTTTTGTTCAGTTTTTGTGAATTGTAATCTTAATGTTTTTTCATTCTATATGTTCTACCTATTTTGTGATTTTTCATAAAGAAAAATTTTAGTGATTTTAACTTCATTTTTATTGTTTATTTTAATAAAAATCGCTACATTCTACGTTCTTCAAATTATTTCTTTATCGGATATTCCGTAAACTACGTAGTTCTTGTGTAATTTCTCGAAAATGTGTGGAATATTGTACATCTAAATTATTTTACCTTTGTCCTTTTATTATATTATATTTTTTCATGTACACTTCATAATGGTTTAATAGCCGAAAATATGTGCGGTCTTTTTATATATAAAAATTTAGTTAGTTTAACCCCACTTTTTAAAATTATTTCGAATTAATTTGATTGCACTTTAAAAAAAAAAAAAACAGCAATATTTATTAGAATCTTCACATTCTGTCTTAAATAAGTAGTCCGAATACCTACGTAAACATACACAGAACTTAGGTCTCATAACTAAGCTCTGCGATCTGTTCATTAAATATAAATCTGAGAAGACAAGTTATAACACTTTTAATGTAACTCCAATAGGGCGGATTTCAAATGTGTTTTTATTTAACGATAGTCGAACAGCTTCGATATAAAAGTGGTTTCACAATCGTTCTTTGTGCTGACTCGCTTGGTCGTGAAACACCTATTTGACCATCGGAACCTGCAAATCTAGATATCTTCATTCCATTGGAACTAATGAGAATTTGTCAACGCACGAAAGATGATTTTGTCTACATATATAGGGCGACCCGAAGAAAACGATCGGTTTTGTTTTTTAAATAACTTAAAAACTACTTGGCTAACATTATTGAATAAAATTTTATTTGAAATTAGGAAAACGAGAAATTGGTATATAAACATTTGTGGAAGACAATATTGTTCGGTATTCATTCAGACTTTTTACAAAAATTTCAGTATAGGTCGTTGAATTTTTGAAATTTTCCGTGTTTTCAGGTCTAACAAATCTAATGGACGTGTTTCATAAACACGTTTCTTAAGGTATGCCCCACAAAAAAAAATCTGGAGCGGTCAAATTTGGCGAGCGCGCGTTACAATATGCAGTGATCAAACGCTTCTTCTACGAGCGTTCCTGCCAAACAGTGACACGTCGCATCATTCTCGATATAACGCGTTCCGTTGACAGCACCAGTGAAAAAATAAAGACCCACTATTCCTCACCTCGCCGCTCCAGCCGAGACGGTTACGCTCGCTGTGGACTTTTGTACAGTTCTGTTCATTTACGAATCCGGATAGCTGAAAATAAGCTTCATCGCTCATCGAGAGATTGTTTAAATCGATCTTTAAGCCTTCGATTTTTTCCAGTATCGTTTCAGCAAAAACTTTTCGTTGTGCATGGTCGGTACTTTCTAATACCTTAGTGATTACTAGTTTAAACGTTTACTAGTTAGGTTGAGAAGTGATTCTTATTCAGTACATTTGACTTATTTTTCTCCTCAATTTTAAATAATAATAATTAACATTGTTACGGTTGTTGCAGTGTTTTCTATTGTAACTGATGTAAGAACTTTCGGGTATCCAGGATGACAGATTTTTGCATTTGTGACAGCATTTCTATGAGGTCTAAGCTCTTCAACAATTTATCAGTGATCTTGGTTCTATTGCCGATACGGCGATTGATCGTATGTATATATATTCTTAACTGCTTTCCACGTCGACTACATTTCAATGGATATTATTGTGTATTTATTGATTTTGTCCGCGTATGTCTTCTATATGCTATTATTTTACGGGACAGCTACATCGATTAAATTTATTGTCTTTTATTTATTTCTTATATTGTAACATATCTGGTTTATTAGCCGATATCTTCATATCTGTTCGTATATCTCAGTTTCACATTTTATAATCCGCATTTTTTAACACTGCTGCATATTGGCTGATATTTATAATACGGTAAAATGGAGGTTATTAATTTCGTTTTTATCGCCTTCTTGGTGAATTTTCCGTGAGACATTATCACTATGCTTGATGTATTCTGTACCAGTTTGTGTTGAGCATGCATTTATTACTATGTAATCGATAGATTCGCCTCTGCTGCCACATTTTCAGCATTTATCATCGTGCAAAGGTTCTTTCATAATGTATTTTCCAATAATTCTTTGTTTTAATTAATCGATCTTGAATTGGCACCGTAAAACCGGACGTTTCGTAAAAAAAAAAAAAGCAATCCATCTTTCAATAATAAATTCGACAAATATTTATCAATGTGTTCTTTATCCAAAGCAGATGAACAGCATAAAATATTTCCTAAGTTAGCATAGTTGCGAATATGCTTCTTTATATGTTTATTATATCTATACCTTATGTAGTTTTAATGTAATTCTTTCTTGCGCAGCATTTGCCTATTTTTGACAAAACACTCTTCTTAAAGTTGACATCGTAGGCCGGTATCAGACCACTTACCTAGACCGAAGAATCAGATTTCGGACCGCAGAGGTGTTAATTGCTATCATTTTGTTCTCAGCATTTGAATACGTTCTCAATATTACTATTTGTTTAAATCTAGTTTTCAGTATTTCTTTTTTCTTCGTACGTTATATACCGGTTAATTTCATTATTCGTAGATATTTATAATGTTCTTCTTATTCGTTTAGATTTGTATAATTATTTTTTATCGGTTAATTGAAATCGTTCAGATAATGTTGTTATTATTATTGTAAATTTAAGAAAAAAAAATGTATATTAACCACGCCGCGTATTGAAGTTAACAACTTTTAACGTTTTGAGGAGACTTGCACCGCTAATTTTCAATTCCGATGATTACTGGTGATAGTCTACTCGAAAGAATAAAAGCTGTTATTTAAAATTTTTGTTTTTGACTATTCTCTGTAAATTATGTTGAAATATACGTTGTTGTTGTTAACTTGCGTACGTGGTTTCATTTTTTACTGAAAGTTTTAAAATACATAAGAACAAAATGATTAGAACTTTTATCGAAGTGAAGTATGGAGGAACAAAAAAATCTGTTACTTAGCATAGCGAAATGATATCGCTATAATTAAAATATAAATATTTAATTTCTATCTTAACCGATTCTACATTACGAAGAAAAAACAGCCGATACCATCTTTCCACTCTCGAGTGGCCGGATTGATAACGCCGAATAATTCGTCATTAGTAACGGACTTCGGTTCGATAACATTACAGTACGGTTTTAGTTTGGCATTTTGATAAATCTTAAATAAAGTTTTCCAAATTTGCGTTTTACCGGTACCGGCATTACCGACGATAAATACAGAATGACGTACTTGGAAAAGTTCTCTCAGCTGTATCACCTACAATAATGTTTTTCGGAAGAAACAAACGAAATGCAAATTATTAAATACGAAAAACAAAGTCAGCTTTTAATATAATTTTTCCTTGTAGATAAATACACAAATTGTGTCGCCTTAAAAATAACCGTTATTCAATATATTTTTCATTTTTTTTTTTTTTTTTCAATGATATTAGTATTTTTTTTCCAATCATATTTTCCAGGAAAAAATATTTTTCCGGATTCCTTAGTGATATTATATCATAATTACAAACATATTTTTTAGGGTTATCGTTATAAAACTAGCAACTATAAAAGGCACGAATTTAATTTATATTTAATTTAATTTATATTATTATCATGAATTAAAATTTCAGCTTACTTCTAAACACTAAATATATTTATTTCAGTTTTTTATTTTTTTATTTTAAATTGTACCTATTATTCTGAACGTACGTTTATTATTAAATTATTATTATTATTATTACGCGTATATTTTCGGGCGTAAAAGGAAAGTTGCCGTTTATTTTCATAAATTCTAATTCTAATTTAATTACTTATTTTGATCCGTTATTGGATGTAAACTTTCTCCCAATTACTCCATGCAAACCGATCCTAGGGGTCCACTCCATAATCCGTTTGGTCCATTCATTGTCTGTTCTTCTAGCTATATGTCCCCCCCAGTTCACTTCAGCTGACCTACTCTACTGTAACATCTAGTACCATGTGTTTCGTTTTTATCCATTAATTCGAGGCCCAACATCATCAATCGTTCTTATGTACGCTGTATCACAATAAGTCTTCGATCTCTCCCTAATCGTCTTCTAATGTTCGCTTTCAACATTTCTTTAGAATGCGATCGTTGTCCATTTTTTCCCTTTGCAGTCGTACATTTGAAAAAACTAAATCTTAGCGAAACAGTAGAATTTAAAAACGGGATGCGTAATTAATTTCCCGTTCGTTATATTTTTATAAATTTTATTATGTAAATATGCGGAATTTTAAAAATAAAAGAAATACCTTCAATATGAAACCATCTTCGGGTTGTAATTTCAAATCGATAGCGGCTTGTCGAGCCTGCTTGTCGAAATCGTCATCGTTCTGTCTGGTCACGTTAATACTCGGAAATAGATCGTGTATTAAACTGATGAATATCGGTACATCGTCCGTCACTATTTTCGGAATATTAAAATCTCTTAAGGCGCTCATCAAAATTTCTTCCTCCGGTTTATCAGGCTCGTCACGCTATTAAATAAATAATATATTTATTAGAAGAAATATGTATTTTCCCTTATAAGTCTGACATTACGAAGTGAATGAAACAGGAATAAATCGATCTAATATAAATAAATATTAACTAAATACGTGTAAATGAATAAGATAAAAACGAACCACTTTACTATGAATATATATATATATATATATATATATATATTCTATTCAATGTTCTTCATATCGCGAAGGGATTTGTTGACATCATGTGATATCAACATGAAATCGTATGGACCACTTCTTCCCTTGTAGCTGCAACTAGTGTGAGTCCGATTTTTCGAAACGGAAACACCTCCTTGAGTTTTTATGTACACTTAATATTCGAGGATAGTATGTACGAGTGAACCTGTTTTCCTTGTTATATGTCCAACAAATTTTACTGCACTCCTGTTAATTCTTTTTAATAAGCGGACTTCGATTTTCAGATCAACCAATATCGACGCATTTGTTCGGTGTGCTGTGCAAGGTATACCCCCCCATAAACCCACATTTCAAAAGCGTGAATCCGCCTGAAATCTGTACATTTTATATTCCAGGTTTCCGAACCGTACATCGAAATTGAAAAAATTTATCTCTTGATAAACTTTACCTTATTTTGTGAACTAAGTGTAGCTCTTTTCCAAATCTTGATTAATTTATTTGTCACATATCTCGCCAGTGTCGAGCATTTCTTTATATCTTCCTCGTACCCTCCGTTATTTACTATGAGGAAACCTAAATAATTATATCTGTCTAGAGCATTTTATAGCCGTCAATGTGATCACACATGTATTTGGAATTTATCTATAGCTATAAATTTTGTTTTCTCTCCGTAAATTATAAGCAATAATTTTCGCCAACATTTTTAAGCTTTGACGTCAAATGTTTCATTTTTTATTTTTTCATATTTACTAAAAGGAGGATATCCTCTATTGAAGGTTGATGATTTTTGGGTCACCAGTCGAAAACCAGTCCTTTTACAAGTACCTGTTTTATATAATACATTGCAAAATTATTTACGCCTGCTACTTAAAAAATGCAAATGATTATGTTAATATGAATATAAATTAACACCGAAATGGTAAGAAATTATAAATATTTCGGATTAATTGTTGATAAAAACTTAAAACAGACATATCTTGTGAAAAAAAAATACGTATGACGCGATTTACACATTAAAAAATTATGTTAGTAGAAAAAAAATATATCATGCATTAATCGATAAAAAAGAACATATTACGCCGTATGAACAAATTGTTGGAGAAAATGTATTAGATATTATAGGTTTATGTTTAATGAACAAAATGCGGTGGATTCCTTTAAAACACATAAAGAGATTAAAGCGAACATAAGGGCTGAGGTCAAATATGACTTAAGAAATCCGTTAAGATATAAAATACAAATTCCAAGAATAAACTGTAGTAACCAGACTGATAAGTACAAATAATAACATAAATACTGAACATACCATTCGATGTAATTAACAAAAAATTAATAATAATTTAAATGAAATATAAATTAAAATATAGAATTGAAAAATAAGAGGACCACGAGAAATCAGAGGCAAATAGTAGAAGTAGAAACATAAATTTAAACGTACTGCGTGTGTGTGTGTGTGTGTGTGTGTGCAAGTAGAATAACGGATGAGTAAATGATATATTTTTAAATAAAAGTGGTAAATTATTCATTAAAAATAAATTATTATTACGTATTATACCATCGTTGATACCTGCCGAAAAGCGGAAGGTTGACCGAATAAGTATTTTTGAAACGTATTCAAGAATATGTATCTTTAAGTATGTTTTGTGTAACATGTATATATGTTATAGATATATATTGAATAGTGTAAAAATATATAGGATTTTATATGCATGTCCATTTTTTTGAGTGCGTGTTGTGTAAATTGTACTATCAACAAATTGTATGAAAAATATTTTTACTCAAATATACGTTATATATATCCATCACACATTAACTAGGAGATTCTAAACATTAAATCATTCTATTTATAGTACTTGGCATCTATAATCTCGAAAATGTCACATGTTCTTTAATTTTTTCTGCATTTCCAGACAACGACGATACTAAACTTTACGCGGTTGTTTATATTTATGGAAGATATATCATAGTACACGCAATATTGAATTTAATTGGTATAGTTTATCTGTAGGACGTGGAAAAATTAAACTTAATAATATATTCTGTATTAGATATACATTTTCGTTAATATGTATTACCAAAGAAACAGCACGAATATATTTCGATATATATATATATATATATATATATATATATATATATATATATATATATATGTACGTATAATTTTTTATATGTATTTTTAATTTTAAAATACGTGTTTTAGGTTAATTTTTTCTTGTTCTTTTTTATAAATTTTAAAATTCGAGCTGTAATAAACGCTTAATACGTGTTGCTTTGTAATGATCAATTTATTTATTACCGCAATGTTATCAGGGACAATTATGATAGATACCGTTCATTTTAACAATAATAACAACGGCGTAAAACTGAAAATTTAATTGCAGATATTACGATTATCCTATGAAATACCTACTGATCTGTACTTTTAACGTTTCAAAATACTAGTCGATGTTAAAAGACAAAACGAAATAAATTTGTACAGATGCGCGCTGATTTTTTTTCTCACACATCTAACGCATACGTTAGACGCATAGTAGGATTTCAATTTTACCATAACAATCAACTAGTATTGAAGTCTGTCTAAGAGGTTAAACACACATCTTTTTCAAATCAAACCAATCTTAGGACACTGAAAAACCACAAAACAAAATAAAAGGCGCGACGAAGTAGGTATAGACCACACCCTACTTACATCACAATACCTACTGAACATGCTCTAAAATGCCCAATAATACTCCAATAACAATAAACCACATACTACTGGAATGTGCAAAATGTGCTAACCATCGAAACCTTTACAATATATTAAGCAGTTCACTAGGAGAAGGATGACCCTCAAAAAATATATATATTATTAAAATTTCTTGCAGACACCGGATTAATTAATATCATATAACCCTACCCTTAGACGCAAATGTTCTTAGTAATCGAGCGTCTGTAAATAAAAGGAAAAAAATCAACTAGTAGCGATTTTGATTATTAGGAAAGTTGCGATTTTAATAAAATAATTTTTAAACGATGTTTAAAATAAATAAATTTTTCATGTAAAATATTAATTAATCGACATTATAACCGAGAAAGTCGGAAGTTGACCGCCACGCGATCGCAACAACAGCGAAATCTTGTAAACATAAAAGTAACTCGGGGACTGTATTTGTTTACTAAAGTTTGAAATTATTTCATAAAAAATAGAAGTATCGATTTAAACGATGCCAATAAAATATAAACTAAGAAAAACGAACAGGTACGTCTGTTCGGTAGCACGGTCAAGGTTTGGTGAACAAACTAGTAAATACGTGATGACGAAATTGTTAAATAATATACCGAAAAAAATATTGCAGGAAAAAAAGACTGGGAAACTAAAAAAGCAGCTAAAAGAGTGGTTACAAGATATGGATAATATAAAAAAATAATAAGAAACAAAAAGTGAGAGCAGTAAGTTAATATAGCGTCTGCTACTGCTAATGAGGTAATAACAATATGGTAAATAAAAATAGTTACTGTGAGAGTGTAATTGTGAATGTGTGAGTACTATAAATGTAACTTTGTGCATATGTGTATATGTGGGTTTTACAAATTAAAAATAACGATTTTTGTATGTAATAATAGTTTAGATGTACATATTGTAAAATGGTGTCGATCCGTCGACATAAGCTTGACGGAACGTATATATTATATTATCTAAGTACAGAATGGGGTATACTTATTGTATTTTTATTTTATAATAAATATACGCTTTTTGAAAAAAAATAAAATAAAATTTCAAAAGGGTGTAATTAATTTTAAAATCGTTGTTTACGAAATGCAAAAATTGTCTGCTCATATGGAGCGGGTAAATTTACTTATTTAAAAATTTATATTCGATAGTTTTATTAACACTTTCATTTACTTCAATTCAGCTTATCATTTTACAAATCGATATTCAATTAAAGTAATTATCAATATAGCTCGAAAGTAAAATAATTCTCACATAAAAATTAGTAATAAATTTTGAAAAACTTGACGACTACGACAACACCGAATAAATTTACAATAATATACAGAATATTTGTACCTTTAATTTACCAGCCACCACAAGAAGTGATTTAATCGCTCTAAGACCCCAATCGTAGTGATCTTGTTTCGATAATAGTTCTTTACACAGCGCATATAACGTGATAAATTTTCGTGCTAACGCCCGAGCGTGTTGAAATCCTTCAGTAACTAACATAATTTCGCAGATCAGTTTAAAATCGGGCACAACCATAGCGCACGGCCTGAAACAAATTAGATGAAAAGAAAAATTATTTAGATAAATATAATATATTGATTAACTATAATAATTAAACTAAAAACGTAATAAGTAAAATTTAACCATTATCGCCATACGCGGCATTATTTATACCTAATAAAATTAGATCTAATTGTTATTATATCTGTGTCATTAACATTTATTACAGTGAAAGCAAAACAACAATCACAGTCGGTGCGTCCATAGCTGAAATGAATTAATATAGGAGAAACAATTATAATCCAAGTGAGATTTCCAAGAAAATACAAATTTATGTATACGTGTATGTGTCATCATCATCATGTATAGTCGTCACCCTAAATAGGGTATCGTGATTAACAAACGGTCCGTTTTTGTGTAATTTTCCGCCACTCATCTCTATCTACTGCTTGGCGTACGCATTCGATGAAAGACAGGTTTGTCGTTTTCAGTATAATATACGTCCATCTCATAGGTTACGTTCCGCGGGTGGTCGCTTTCCCTTAACTTTTCCCATAATCATGGTGCTTCCCATACCTTTTTGGTTACGTATTAAATGACCGAAGAATTTCAGCACTCTATTTACGACAATCGCTGACAGCCTTACCGGAACGTCAATTTCTTTTGATTCGTTTGTACGCCTTGCCGTCCAAGGAATTCGAAGAAGTCTTCGTCAGCACCATCTTTCGAAGCTTCTTCTGTCCGTTTTTTTTATTGTCCATGTCTCCGCCGCATATAACACGATGGAAAATATAATCGTTTGGACAAGCTGTATTTTCACGCTTTCCGTAATAGCGTTATCTTTCCAGATGTTGTTCAATTTCGATCCTCCGTTTTATTTCGGCTTGAGAGCCACCTTTATTCCGTATAAGTGATCCCAGATACACAAAGCTTCCAACAATTTCATAGTCGGTTAGTGTTCCTTTATCGTATGTTATTACGTTTGCTCGATCAATTATCATTATTTTTGTTTTATTTTTATTTATACTTAATCCGTATCTGCGCTAATATCTTTCAGTTTATTTAAAAGTTTTTCCATTTCATCCATATTCGCAGTTATGTGTATATATTTGTAATTATATTATCTCCCGTTTTTTAATTAACATCATCGCAGCTGTGTTTGCGATTGAAATCCTATCCTGGGTGTACCGGAGGAACATTTATTAGCAAATATAAGGTGAAATGAATTAAAAACTATATTTTAATTTGTCAACATACGCACTGTTTGAAGAATTTCAAACAATTCATACGATAATAATTATAGCAGAGCAGGTACAATAATAATAATGAACTTCTATGTGAACAAAACCAAATGACACCCTAATGAAAACTCCTTCAGCGTAAACAAAAGAGAACAGTTATCAGCAGATATTTTTGGCAAACAATCAATAATATTAATACGGCGGACATCCACAAATAGATAAATAACCATATTAAAAGATCTATGAATTCTGATCAAATTGAAACAACACTAATCGTATTCTCTTTCACTAATTCTAACGTGATAAAATGCCGGGTGCAACGCATTAATTGTAGTCCCAATTGGTGAATAATAATTAAATTGATATTTCAACGAGCGAAAAACCACAAACTTCTGGATTAAAAAAAAAACCAATAACAAATAGTTACTTTAGATTAAAACTTATAACTTTTTTAAACACTAAAATAAATATAACAGAAGAATTCAGGGGATTTCATGACGAAAACGGCAAGCGAGATTAAAGCAGTACTAGAAGAACTAAAAACAATCATTCAACGGATAAATGGGGACCGAAAACTAAGAGCCCAAGAGCGACGAATAGATGAGGGGAAAAAGTCGAAGAACGGCGAATACACAGAGAAACCGAAGAAAAAGAGAGGACAAGTTTATAAGCAGTTTGAGAATTTTCAGGCAAGAGAGAAAGGGTTAGAAAAAAAAATAAAGACGGCAGAAAATAAAATAGAAGAAAGAGTAAATGAACAAGGAAAGTTAATAAAAAGCTTGAGAGTTCACAAACTAAAGTGAGAAAGATAGTAGAAGTGATAAGATTAAATTTCGAGGAAATAGATTAAGGATATAAAGAAAAACCACACTATGAGTCAAAAAGTAAACCACCAGTAGTAATGATCTAAGAGAAATCTCTAGCTGTGTAAATGAAACGTAACAGATCAAAAAAAAAACGTAAATAAGATAAAGAAAGAAATAGAAGAGAAGAACACAGTGTGCCAAGAGAATCGTATGGTAAAATTAACGAAATATACACAATTCCAAAAATCGTCCGAACGATAGGTATATTCAACAGTATAAACCAAGGTGTACACTGTATATATACATACATACATATATATATATATATATATATTATAATATAAAGGTTAAACAAAAAGGGCCTCTTTGAACGTATCATTGTTTATACGTTTATTATAAGACTTAAAAACAAAATTGGATCGATGTAATCGTTTGTAAATTGTTTAACAATGATAATAAATTAACACGGCTAATGCCTATATGTAGCTTTCGTAATATAAACCGTATTACGTTATTACATTTCAAATGCGGGATTTCGAATATATCCTCTTCTTCATAATCACTTTCCCGCTGATACAGGGAAAAATGCTATTATTATGGAACTGTATAAGAACTGCGATTAGATGCCGGGCTTGAATCGATACCAGCGCTTTTA
Organism: Coronaproctus castanopsis; assembly: GCA_032883995.1. Classification (NCBI taxonomy): domain Eukaryota; kingdom Metazoa; phylum Arthropoda; class Insecta; order Hemiptera; family Monophlebidae; genus Coronaproctus; species Coronaproctus castanopsis. The sequence goes on from CM065053.1 coordinate 122,155,869, forward strand.
AAATCGGCTGTAATCATATGTATGCATGTTCGCTTTGTCCATCCTACTGGCTTCTTGCCGTAAAGCTAGAGAGTGTAATATGAGCACCATAAAGTTCATCAGCGAATTTTATAACCTTTCCACTCCTACCCTAGCATCTGCTTGCTGGTGGCGCTTTCGCTAAGCCGAGTAACTTGGTGCAAGTTTACGTTTCGAATTCCAGACGGAAACCAGAGGTAGGCGAACAAAATTATATATGATGGTTTGAAGAGGGCGAGTATTAAGTTCAACTCGAACGATGCTTTCACAAAAAAAATTGAATCCGAACAGAGCACGTTACCTATTCTACTTAAAAAAAAAAAATCGATTCGAACACAGCAAGTTACCTATTCTAATAAGACTACTGTCTACATTACCAACACCAATGACCGCTGATAATAATCGCATGCAATACGACAAATTACCGATAAAGAGCTTTCAAATTTTCCGGTAATTCTGTTCGACCAGCGTATCCGGGATTCATCGTTATAAACATTCCGACCGTTGGCACAAGTGATATTGTTTCTCCTAAAAAACTGAAAGTCGATCTTTTTAATTTGATAGCGTCCAGAACGCATTTCACCTGCACCGCGACAACCGATAAAACGTCCACCGAAATTCTATTAAATTCGTCGAAACAACCCCAAGCTCCGGTCTGAGCTAATCCTTTGTATATATTGCCGCACGACTGAAATAAAAAATATATATATATTCGCAAAAATATTTTAGAAAATGCTTTGATAAAGTTATAAATAACGGAGAAAATTAAAAGTATTAAATAATAATCAAGAACACAGTTAATACAGAAATACCAGGGGCGTAGTGTGAATGTAAGCGATGTAAGCGTCGCTTCCTCTAACAAATTATGAGCATGGATTTGTTCTTTAGTATCTACGAAAAGAACATTAGTCACAGAAAATAAAGAAACTTGTTGAATAATTTTAAATACCAAAATTAAAAAGTATTAGAAAAAACCCTGCTAGATAAAAATCGCCCACAAGTGAGTGATCGGAATAACGACAAGTCTAATATTTCAGTTTATTACTTGCTAGAGTTGTCTCTGAACGATCTGCGTATTTAATAACTAAAAAACGCTGAATTGAAAGCACTAGGCTCTGCCGCGTTCACGATCACATACACAGTTATATTTGCGCGAATTTTTATCCATGCGATCTGGAAGCGAAGCGATAGAGCAAAGCGTTTTTCTGATCCACACACTGGTCAACAACGTGATTTTTATAAATACCCGTCAGTATGTTGCGTATGTTCATGTGGTATTGTTGTAGTTACGACACGTTTTAGTTTGATCACTTTTCTATACTATGCCGTTTACTAATAGTGGAACTGGAAGCGCTGATCGGTCGCGCGTCTCGGTCTATTCAAAATGATAAACCAACGCTTGGTTTAAAAAATGTTATTACAAAATCAAGAGGACATAAAACATTTTATCGCCATTTTCAAACAAATTTATTCATAACAATCCCACGATTGTGCAGTTAAAACTTGGGCTTGCTTTTTATTTAACCAAGAAAGAAATGTATGGAATGCTGGCTTTGATCTGAATAATCTGCATAAAGCACCGGTCTGTTAACCATATTATTTCTTTAAAACAGCTTAAAAACTCGTATTGAAAACTGTTTAAGTGAAGAGTTCCGTTTATCAGTTCAAATGTATAATCAAAATGTAAAAAAGAATAGAAAAATTCTCAGTTGTGTGATAAAAGTTGCATGCTAAGAACTTGCTTTTAGAGGGCATAATGAATATGAAAAGTTAATAAACATTGGAAATTATATCGAATTATCAAAAGAATTGAGTGAATTTGACAGTGTTTTAGAAAATCACTTTACTAATTCAACATTTTTTTTTGGATTATCGCCTGATATTCAAAATATCATTACAACCATTTCCGAGGCGATGATAAATGAAATAAAAATTGAACTATCAAATTCATTTTTTGTATCAGTTATAACAGATGACACAACAGATGTTGCTAAAAAATCTCAATTATCAATTGTACTTCTATACGTAACGAAGACTGATAATGCCGAAGAAAGATTTTTATATTTTCGAAATGTAAGTAATGATTTAAGTGCTCAGTATTTAACGTAAAAACTTTCTAAAACTTTAAAAGACTTTAAATATGAACAAAAAATTAATTGCTCAAACTTATGACGGCGCAGCAGTGATGGCTGGTGAGCATAACGGTTTTGAATCACGAATTTGAATAATTATCCTCAAGCCTTTCGTTAATTGTTATGCTCATAAATTGAATTTAGTTCTTTCTCAGTCTGTGATAAATAAAACCGTGTAAAATCTTTTTTATTTCTCTTTCGAGTTTTGCTACTTTTTTTCAAAATTCAAGCTTCATTATGGCGCTTCCTTTATTTCGAAATTCACGCTACGCCACTGAGATATACATACACGCAATGTCCGATGGAGAGGATAAACATAGCAGAGGTGTGACGCAAAAAAAACCGTGTTGAAAATACAAATGAATGCGAGTAAAATATACATTGATGAGTGAGGAAAAATATATATTATCATAGATCGATAAATTCTGAAAATGTCTACTAAAAACGTAAAATAAAGATTTAGTTCCCATTGAAATTTATTTAATGATTAACGAACGTGATAAAACTGCACGCAAGTAATCTTATAAAAGTAAATTAACGATAATAAAATTCCCCCAAATACATTATTAAAAAATTGTCGAAAAAATGCTCACACATAAAACAATTCCACGTTTTAATTGCTAACAAAAAAAAAATACGTTTTAACTAACGGAATAGGAGCATCTTTAAAATGCACCGTGCGTCAAAAGGTAATATCTCATAAATTTAAATTAAATTTCTGTAGACACGTCTACATATATCAGTTCGTTGTTGAAAATGTTAAATTTTTCACTTTTTCGAGGACCTAGACATAATTAACTCTAACGATTACTAATTAAAATATTACATCACATTACAGTGAAGGTGTACGTTACTTCCCTGTTGTTATTTTACCTATTCTGCTGAACTGTTTATTTATGGTTATACGTTCGTCGTTCAAACACAGCTTATGAAGAATTTTTAAGCGGATAAATTTACACGTTAATGCGAGATATTTTGTAATTTAATTTAAGTAACTAATTCGTAAAACTAATATAATAAAGCAACGAATTACTAAAATAAAATTATAATAGAAAATTAAAAAATATTGCTAAAACTCCTTTTTTAAAACCGTGAACTAAAAATACGTATATAAAAACATACGTAGAAACTAGACGGCCATTAATAGTAAAACGCTTATCAATTTACAATATTACGGTAAAGAATGCTACATTTTAACGGCTGTAATCTATAAAGAGACAACGACCGGTTCAATGCGGTTATATTAAAAAACAGTAAAAATACCGTAAATGATTACAAACATATCATGCGGAACATGAAAATGGAAAAATTACAGTTAACGACGATTGAAGATCCGGAATGATAATCGGAGATCTGCTCCGGGAAAAAATTAACTATCGACTCCCCGAGAAGAGTAACATAAAAAAATGGACTGAGAATAAAAGGAATTTTAGTTCAATATCTAATACAACGAACAAAGTTGAAAAGGGTTAATTCGATTTTTTCATTGAAACAGTTATACAGGAATCTTTTGGCCGTAATTCACGTAGAAATATACTTTTTGCCTCAAACCTGCTGATTTTCGGTATCATAGACGCGTCTTCAGTACAATATCTGTGCTGCAGCAATCACTCAGTCCATCTAGTAGTTATCTTACACCGTCGCGCTAACGCGTCTACTTTAAGAGAAATTCGCACAACTCACAGATTATCAACATAGGTTCCGATAAGTGCCATGAAATTTTTTCGAGCACGATGAAATCGATAAGACGATGGTTATTCGGAAATACTACCGGAGAAATTAGGATAGGTGAAGCGTATTCGAAAATGAATTTTCGATTAAAAAGGATGATCGCTCAATAGAACATACGCGTCCATATTGAATAACCTGGAAGTCCAAGTTTGATTAAGAACGAAAATTAACAGTGATGTGATAAAATTTTCTGGACACATAAAAAAAAAAAGCAAATACACTAACGTATATTTTCCTGTAAAGAACGCCAGGTGGGAGTATGAAAAGATGGACGGATAGAATAAAACAAAGGACTGGATTTGGTATATAGGTTGCCGAAAATGCTGTTTCATAATAATATCATACGATGTTACCAATTCGTGGAAATCATTTAACTATTTATCATCAAACAATCTCATATACTCGTAGATGAGGCGATAAAGAAAAAAATTTTTATGTCGAAATAAGGAACACTTTACCCTTAAACTAATAGAAGTAAATGAAAATTTTTAAAATTTCTCCTTTACAGATTAAAAAAAAAAAATGAAAGACAATTCGATTAATAAGCACTATGGTAACATAAAACGTTCGATGTTCCGTCTATAATTGTTATTTCATTTATGCTAATTCGTAGGGAAGATAATAATATTAATAATAATAAAGTATAAACTTAAAAAATCATAATAACATATATTTACTTTATAATCCATCTGTTCGGAACAATTGAACACGTAAACCATCATTCCTAACGCTTTACCAAGATCTTTAGTCGTTTCAGTTTTACCCGTACCGGCTGGACCAGCGGCCGCTCCTCCCATGACTAAATGAAGCGACTATATAAAAACATATCAATTGCCTTTAGAACGTGATTTTAATTTATTAATAAAATACAATTAATAATAACGAATCGTACGGCAAAATTACGAATTAATATTTCTGTTTAGGTAATTTTCAAGCACATCACTAGACATTAGAAAACCATCTCGACGTCGACACGAGGCGATATCGACTATACAACTTTAACGCAAAAACAATTGTTTGGAAAACTGAGCTCTGTTCTTACTGCGACCTGAAACCATTGACAGCACACCACATACTTTCTAATTACACTTCAGTTCGTTCGTCCACCGTTTCAAACTGCAATTTATTTCGTACAGTTTATCAATTTTACGTTTCATAGATATTTAAAAAACAAAAAAACAACAGATAACGGGAGAATAAATTTGAGTCTAATGATAATCATAATGATAATGGTATTAGTAATAGCAGTAAAGATAACAGTAACAACAAAACAAGAAACACTAGAGGAATGGTTATACGAATTGCAACAGTAAATGCTGGTACGTTAACTGGACGCAGTCGGAAAGTAGCGGAAATGTTTAAACGTAGGAGGATTGATATTCGTGTTTGCAGGAAACAAGATGGAAAGGCCAAAAATCGCGTGATATTGTGATGGGTATAAACTCGTACACAATGGCGAGTCAACTAAAAATGGAGTAACTGTTACAGTAAGTCCGAACTTGAGGGACAAAGTTTATGCAGTCAATAGACATTCCGGTAGAATTATGACCATTTCTTTGCATACTGCTATTCGAACGCTACAACTATATCATCAGCAAAAGCTAGACAGTCAGTTGTTAAATTATCTTTCTTCCGCCCTAATCTGATTCCGCTATCTACTTTTTCTTTTCCTAGACTTAAGCGCTATCCTCGAATGATTTTTTCTAATACGAAGTTAAATAGAAGCGACAATAGCCCATCCCCTTGTCTCTCGCCAGTTCTGACTTTGGATGCTTCAAATACTACTCCCTTAAATTCAACCTTTGACACGGTGTTAGTCAGGTTTTGTTGGATAATCATTCTGGTTTTGTTATCTAGACGCATTTCTTTTAAAATTAACAGTAAGGTCTTCCTATCAACCGAATCGTATGCTTCTGGAACAAAGGTCGCTACAAATTTTTTCTGTTTTAATTTCGCGTAGGATAAAATAAATTTTAGGTTTATAATCTGTTCAGTACAGCTTCCATATATATATATATATATATATATATATATATATATATATATATATATATATATATATATATATATATATATATATATATATAATGTATGCATCTATGTATATATACGGATAAAATTTGTTGCGTTACTTTTTCTCTTGCGCATGCGCGCAAAGCTATACGTTATTTCTTTTAAATCTATATGTGCGATGTACATTTGAGAACGAAAACATTTTAAAGTTCAGCATAGTGGACAGTGTGTTCCTTTTGTTTGTGAAATATGTACGAAATCATGAGCTTATTAAATAAGTGTCTTTTTTCACTTCTTCCCTGCGCCCCAACGACCAGTTTTTGTTTTTTTTTTTTTTTAATTCAAAGTCGTATTAGGTCTGAGGACTATACGCTTCCAAGTCATCTCCACCGCATAAGGCAAAGTACTTGTCAGTCACCGGTGAAATATGACTTAACAGCAAACATTAATCACGCCATCATTTCCTGAATTTATATATCGCTTACAGAAAACTTTTGGTAAAAACATTAATAAAATTAGATATCTTTCCTCTGTACTCTATATATTACTTACTATGTTTAAATATTCTCTTTTTATCCTCCATGATATAAAAAAAAATACAACCTTGGAGATAGTTAAGGAAATCCGTAATTTCTAAACATTACGTATAACATGGGATACAATCGCCACTCTGTATTATCGAATAGAATATTGAAAACAAAAATGAAAATGACGTCAAGGACAATCAATTTCCAATTTCCTTTAGGAGGAAAAATAAAGGACTGAGGAAACTTTGTTTCGACCGGGCAACTTACTTGAGTAAGCGTTATATAACATCGATCCGTAAGCGGAGTTATTACCAATCTCGAAGTATTTCCTAGATATTCGTGATTGTAGCGAAACTCAGCGTCGCATATGTTAGCGAAACAATCTTTATCATTTGTATCCCATCTGCGTAAGAAAATTCGGTAATTAATAATTTTTTATCAAATAAATAGTTTTAAGTTATAATGCACACAACACACATATATATATAATTATTTTTTCAAATAAAATATGTTTAAAATTTATTGTTAACGGTTCATCCGGAAAAAAATGGAACAACTAGGTCTTGATGATGGATGAAAATATGTGATTTTTACCGAAAGACGAATTATTATCAATAACAATCACAAGAATCGAATAGTTTATATATACATATACATATGGAACGCTAGTAAATTAAGTTTCCAACTTTTATATAAAATAATATTTTAGGATATACATATTTTCGTTGGGTACACATCTAGGTAAACAGATATAAGTACGCAGGAATTTAAAGTACAACTTATTTATCATGTAGCATCATAAAGGTAGAGTCATTAGAATATAAATAAATTATTTACGAATATTATGACAATAACTTCTTTTTTTTTTCAATTCTCACCTATGACGTAATTGCGACTGCCATTGAAATGCTGCTGATGATTCTACGTGTTCGGTTATTAACTTGGATACCACATCTCGAGAATGAACGTCGATCGTACATATAGTGGTTACCTTTTGACGATCTCGAATCGATAAATTACTCAATAGTAGCGAAATTAGAGCATTCAACTGAGACACCTATATTATCCGCACAATTAAAAACGGTTCCATTTTAATTCTTGGTACATTATTTATTACTTATATAGAATGTTATTAAGCAAAGTTATATAAAAAGTATTATAATTTTTCGATTACGCCCGGTTTTCGCTAAAAGATAACGGATGAATATTTTAAACTTTGTAACTCGTGTGCGAGATAATTAGAACTATACAAATTCATACATATATGCGTATGAACATACTCGATATAACATATCGCCTGATTGTTTTCGCGCAAAAACATTTTGTAAATATCTAACCATTTAAAAAAAGAAAAAAAAAACGATTTGAATCTTATTAAATTACCAACGCACTAACATTTGCAAATTTTTTGTTACGTTTCATTAAAAAATATGAAAAACCTGATTTTAGCCAATTACTCGCGGTTGGCCACTTTTTTCGTTTTGCGTCATGACCACCGACATAACTGTCCAATTTACCCGCTGAATAAATATAAGATTATCAGAAAATATTTCTGTAGAGCTTACTTAGTAATACATATTTTTAATTTAATTAGAAAATTAAATAAAAACAAAAATACTTCTATACCGTATCGCAATGTATTCAGTCAAAAAACAATCTATTAGTTTCACCTCTGGTTATCGGACTGAATGAACGATAAAAATTAACAACCAACAAACTCAACCTTCTGTAAACAAATACAATATTTCTGACCACTTTACACATAATGAACTTTGATCCTAACTTTCTAATTTTACACATTTTCAAAATAATTAGGCAATTTATTCCCTCGAAATTTCAGAAATAATAAACGAAGCCTTTTAAAATTTCTTCTTGCAGGCGGTTAACGGAAAAAATTCCCTGATTTAGACCGGTTCTCTTGTATTGTTAATTTTCAAATTAAAATATAAGATTGTTGTTAATGCCGCCTAGGTTCTAAGTAGAGTTTCTTTATTATTCAAACATTTTATAATAGCTAATACGATTTTGAAAATCGACTCCATTTTATTTAATTTTCGTGGAAATAAAAAGCAACAGATTCCTCTATATTTCATCTATGTCGATATATTTTTAATTAAGTCGCGTGTTGAACTTGTCTCGAATACGAAAGTAATAAAATTTGTTTAACCATTTCAGTCCCACATTATTGATTTTTAACGCAAAATTATAAATTTCATTAATAATTATAAACTCTCTAGTAGAGTTAACCCTACTTTAATAGGGAACTTTCGTTTTTGAGGCGATGTGTTACGTATTTGAGTTAGAAACGTAATAAAGGATTTCAGATAACTTTAAAGAGTTATATAATAAATAATAAACAAACAAAAAAGGAAAAAGTACGAAATTTTTACATATATAAAAAAACCGCTTTTCGGTTATTAATCGAGTGGGTATAAAAATAAAAATATAAAAGGAAAAAATGATAGAATAAAATGTAAGCAATTCTTAATTTAAATTCACAATATAAAAAAAAAATATATCGAGGTATAATTCTTCGTTAAAATTTATCATCGAATTTAATTAATTGTTATATTAGACGGAAATTTTTAATTTTTTATTTTTCTGGTTATAATTATTAATAATACCGCTTATTTTTCTCGGACTTTAAACACGGTTATAACCTGTTTTTTATTATAGTCCTTCAGCGCATTTTCATAACCTTCTTCCATTCTAGCAAACGCTATATTAACTTCGTTAGTCCACCAAATTTGTGTGGCGCATAGAGCAGTCTGAGCGCTATAATCGAATAACCATTGTTCCCTAGGCTTCTCCTCATACATCGTAACGGCTTCCGACAAATTATGTCTGCCGGTTTTTTGCATGCTGCGAGTAACGTTATTCAGCCAATTTTCTACCTGTCGGGTAATATTAATAATTATTAGTTGTAAAAAGCACCAAGCTCAACCAACATTTAGAAGGAAGCAATCGTTTCATTTACGCATAGTAAAGTGTACCCGGTAGACGGGAAAAATCGAGAAGACTATTTCATGAAATCACCACCGTTACGAATCTCAATGAATAATATAGTAAGATCTAATTTATAAACCGGTAATGATGAAATTTCGGCCGTAGAATATTTTTGACTTTTATAATAAATCCAAATCTCGTCCGACATAATTAAACTTTATTCTCGACATACAATTTTTAAAACTATTTTCGAGGTCGATATTCGTAATTAAATACAATAATTTCAGAACAACCACGTGTATAAAATTTATTAATAAGAGTAAAATAATGTATTAATAAACCCGAGTTTACGTTTCAAGCAACACCGCGTGCTCATCATCAGAACTAAACTAAACTAACTCTGACATATAAGCTACCACCTTAAATATATTGATAATAATACTACACATCTGATTGGCTCTCAATTGACCAATCACCGTTCTCCACGCTGGATCAATTCGGAATCCATCGTCTCTGTTGAAGTTCTTGAATTTTTCAATTTCTAAGGCTTTCCTAACAATTCCATATGTAGTATTATTATAAATATAGTTAAGGTAGTAGCTTGTTATATCAGTTTAGTTCTAATAATAGGTACGGCGTGTTGTTTGAAACGTAAATTCGGGTTTATTAATACACTGTTTTACTTTTATTAATAAATTGTGTTTTGTTTTTTAATAAATTGTGTTTTGTTTTTTAATAAATTGTGTTTTGTTTTTTAATAAATTGTTTTTTGTTTTTTATACGTGGTTGTTCTGAAATTATTGTATTTAATTTATCCTCGAAACTTCAAACGACTATTCACTCAAAGTACAAAACACGATTCGTGATAAATAATCGGACGCGTTATAACATTTTTCGTAAACGTCAGAATTACGTCGATTTCCATCAAAAAAACGAAAATCGTCGAACAAAATTTATACGAATAATAATAAATTTTTGCCCACAATTATTATTATTATTCATTAAAGGCAATGCCTTGTCGTTGCAGCCAGTGTTCGAAGTCCTTGATATTTTCTTATATTCAAGCGTACGTGTACGCTATTTATAGATGTTCTTGGTATTTCTTTTAACCTACTTTTAATAAAGTTATTACGTCTTAATTTTAAGCTGCATCATATTTCTCATAGAGTTTTATTAATTTCTTGCATACAACAAAACAATTTTAAACTGACAATAATAAAAGTTGTAATTTCATTAGTAATGAAACGTAAAATAAGTTCTTCAAAGTATAATCACTTGAGACAATTATTATAATATTGATTGCTCACTAAAAGCTAAACGACGTCCTCCGCTGGCCTATTGAACATCACTCAAATTTCGCCGTTCCAAACTTATGTAATATTTTTACATACACATAAGAAGTACTGCAAATTTTCCTGAACCAATCCATCGATCTGAAATGAATCTTAATGATATATCTAGAAACACTAGCAATATCAATACTCACTGGCATCGAAGTAGAAGTTCCTCTTCTTTATCAGAACTATATACCTGCATTGCAGTCGTGGATCTCACTGAATGTGGAAGTAAATTTTTCATTACTCCAAACAGATCTTCTTCGCAATAACCCTTCTAGTATACTAGATCAATACAACGACCACCAAATGCTTTTCACAGATGGTTCAAAGTCAAATTCTGGTGTCGCAGTAGCGTCCTCCAAACGAAATAATAATCAGATTTTCACTACCTTCGCATTTTTCAATCCTCTCGGCTGAACTATATGCTATGAAATTAGCTGTAATTTATATACAAGATTCTGTTAGCAGATTGTCATTGCTACTTTTGTTTTAATTTTTGTAAAATTGGGCTTAATTTTTAAACAAATTTCTCAATTTTTGTAAATAACGTTATTTATTGATGTTTTTCGATATTTAATAAGTTGAACTCTTTCGCGTACATTGAAATTTTAATAATTTTATCAGACTAACTACATAAATTCATTTATTAAAAATTATTTTGTATATTTTACAGCGTATATCTTATTCAAAATTAATTTACTTACATATTCTTATTCGAAACTACTTCTAGCACCGAGAAATTTATAAGGCAGAATAATTAGGAATCACGTCAAAGTCGCATCCAGTTGAAATAAAGCGCAGGAAGGATAGAATTTTAATTCAGAAATTTAGTACCACTCTCTAATTAGGTAGTAGGGATAAGGTCTACTTATAAGAAACCGTACTCAAATACATTAAATTAAAACAAATCACCGGGAAAGAAAGAATTTGACTAGTGGATCTAAATAATTGTATTTTCCCCCCCGTTTTTCGGTTTTTTGACTTTTTAAATTAATTCCCTCGCGAAACATTTTTTAAACATTTTACAAGATTATTGGAAAAAATAATGTATGTGAATTAGGATATATATATATATATTAAAAATTTGATAAACCTGTTCCATCCAACCTGTACAGGAATTTCTCAGAACATAATACGACTCACACACTTATATTAAACGCGTAATTACTCGCGGTATATACACATTCCCTTTTCCATCTCGCCGTCGTTTTTAGCCGCAACGCTTAATATTTCCGTTTTGACAAATGTGACATTGTACGGAAATAAAAATTTTAGTTTACGCCGAAACTTATACTAACGATAAATCTTAATTTTACCTGTCCGCTACAAATGCATTTCTCGTCAAATTCAACGTATTCACCATCTTTCGAATACATTCCGTAAGCGACATTTGAATCGGAATCTTCCTTGCCAAATTCTAATCTAGCTATAGAATCGTACAACTTCGGCAAATGTCTGTAAAAATTATAGAATTAAATAAATGATCATTAAAAAAACACTTAACGAAATATAGTAACCAAAAATCGTATATATTCATTTAAGGGTATAACCACGCCAAAGCTTCGGAAAATATATCGACAAGTGTAAGAAAATGAGGAGATACGGTAATTTCTACTACTGAAATAAGTTGAAAAAAGAAAAATATTCTACGTTACAGAAATAAAAAAAAAAGAAAATAATTATTATAAAATCCTAAAAGTCTGTTGTTCGACAACAAGAATTTTGTCTACATAAAATATTCTGGAAGGACGTGATAAACGATTATACGGTCTTAACGAAGATAGGTAGATGAGGTAAAAGGTCATTCGAATAGCGACCTTGCAACGTGTATGCTTGATGGGTAGAGGCGACAACGCGATATGAATAAAAAATAAATAAAATAATTAACATCCATTCACTTTTTTTTCAATTTATTACGTAATTTTTTCGAAAATTTTTTGAAACGTTTTTAATAAAAGTTGACACTGTTTACACGCCACAAAAAAAAAAATCGTGAATGTACGAATATCAAAAGTGAACGTTTTCTAATTAACATCGTTTATAAAAGAAATTCGAAATATTACCGTAGTTTAACAAAAAATTTATCGGAATCAAGTCGTCGAATTTTATTTCTTATTTATGTAAATTAGTTTCAAACAAGTTCTTAAATCGTATAATAACTTGAATACTTTTTTTCTTATTTTGGATAGTATAATAGCAGTAAGCAAAGAGGCAGGAACAAAAAATACATCAATTAAAATCAATAATATAATCATACAACAGACCTAGGATATAATATTAACAGCACATGTGACCCCGGTTACGAAATAAAAACGATAATTGAGTATGCAAGAAACGTGTTTCTGAACATGAAAGGTATATTTGTGAACAAAACGATGAAATGGGACACCGGATGGAGGTTTGTGAAATGTTACATATAGGCCATACTACTATATGAAATTGAAGCCTGGACGATCAAAAAATCAGTGCTGAATAGATTAAGATCATTTGAGATGTGGCTATACCGTCGGATGCTAAAGATTCCATGGACGGATAAAGTATCAAATGCCGAAATACTAAACCGACTAAAGAAAGAACTATTAAGGAAAGAAAAATAGCTTACTTCGGGCACATCTTGAGGAACAACAGATATAACATGTTACAATTGATAATTGAAAGAAACATCACTGTAAAACGGGGAAAAGGGAAGAAAAACATGGTTGTATAATGCAAAAGAATGGACAGGACTTAATGCAGAAACCTTATTGCGGAAATTAGCCAACACATTGGAAGCCAGAGAGATAATCGCCAACATCCATTGAGGATAACCAGAAGAAGAAGAATAATAACGTACAGATAAAGAAATTATATAATAATAAGGTAAATAGTTGCATTTAAAAAAAAATATATTATTTAACTCACGTTAAATACCATCGGAACGGTGTAACAAAAATTGAACAGCGTCATCGACAATTAAATAATCAAAAAATTTATAATAATGTTGAATAAATGTACCGGAAAAGTAAAAATTCTAATGATATAAATTAAATAAATAATAAACATATAAGAAGTATAAATAATACTAATGGCAAAATTAAACAAAAAAAACCGTCGTAAAAATTCGTAGTTTATTATCAACATGGCCTAAAAAACTAAATTACAAAGTTAAAATAATTATAAAATAAATATTAAATTATATTCAAAGGAAGATCTTGTCCAGAACAGATACTAAATTTGAAATTAATACGAGAATATAGGAGTTTGAGATCCGAAAAACATAATAGTAACTTTTGTTGACTTTAAGAAAGCTTTTAACTCTATAGACACGAGAAACATTAATTAGAAGTAGACAGTAAACTTATTGCCATCATTAAACATTGACAAACACAGGATCTAAAGTTACATTTTTAGGGAAAGTATCAAAACCGTTCCAAATAAGAACAGGAGTAAGAGAAGGAGATGGATTATCTTCAACATTATTTAACTGTGTATTAGAAAATATAATTAGAGAATGGATAGAACAAAGGAAGAAGGTATTCGAAGAGAATTATACTATCCTTTGCAGACGATTTAGTGATTTTGTCAGATAACGTGAAAGATGCGATAAAACGAGTAGATATTTTAAAGAAACAAGCGGGAAAGGCGGGATTGCAAATTTCTTTTAATAAAACGAAATAAATAACTAATATTTGATGTGGTCCGAAATATATAAGAACGAAATCCGGGAAAATTCGAAGAGTCTTAAAACTTAAGTATCTGGGAGACATGATACAACCAAATGTGTTGGATAAGGAAACCATTATAGAAAAAGCGAGAAAAATGTAAACAGCATTTCGGTTAACGAAAAATTTGTACGAAAAATCGGTATCTATAAACGCAAAAATAAGACATTAAAATATTAAGCCAGAATGTCTTACAATGAATTCAGTAAACAATAGTAATAGGATCGAAAAGAAATATAATCAGGAAAATTCTCGGATCGAGATATGAAAATGATAGGTGAAAATTAAGAACTAATAAAGAAATATATGAAATAGTCTAAAAGATAACAGTAAAACAACGGTCGGATTTTACGGTCGTCTTAAAAGGATGGAGTCCGGAAGATTATCTACAAATGTTCCAATTTTTTAAAATAAAAATCAGAATACAAGAATAAGCTGGTTTGCAGAAGTTTAAGATAGAAGAAATCCAAAGTAGACAAGTATTTAGGAAGAAAATTGAAAATTTCAAAGATTTCAAAGAAAAACAGAATAAAAAAACTGGCGCAATATAGACGGATAAAGAACATCTCAACAGAGGATGAAGAAGTATTGGCCATAGAACAATAATAGTACTAAATAACAACTCTAAATAATAATATGATATAAAATTATCAAATAAGAAGAATAGAATAACAAATTCAAGTAAAGAATGTTTAAGACGGCGATTTTTGTAACGTGTATATATAATGCAGAAACTAACCATATCGTAGTCGCGGTTTATGATTAAATCATTATCGCGAAATTTGTAATTATAATAAAATTTCGCTGAAACTTTATTAACGATTGAGCAAATATCTCTGTAAGTTTTAATTGTCAATGTATCTGTAAATATTTTTCTACCTAAAAGCATTCAATATAATTCGGCAACATAAGTTTTGTACAACTTGTAAGCTTCCGTAAATACTATCGGATATTGAGACCCAAACTGGACACGCATATCTTAACCTCTAACAACAATTTTGTCTGATTTTTAAAAGTCATCAGTAGATTACGGATTTTTCGACATTAAACATTTTTTTTTCTGACGTTTAAAAAGTCATTTTCGGGATTCGTAAAAAAAGGCTTATATTTCCCATACAAACATTTTATATCATAAATTATGAGTATTGAGAACCTAAGTAAGTAAAACACTACACTATACGAAATTACGGATTTATTAACTATACCACATACTAATTTATCGTGTGTAACAAAGCTTGATTTCGAATCATCAAAATGTATATCTTTAATACACACTTCATAACATATATTAATCACATACTAAAAATATTCATAAAGATTATACATAACCGAATAAGTAAGAAGTGCGAAGAATCAATGTCCAACACACACTTTGGATTCCGGAAAGCAATGGGAACGAGAAAAGCTTTAGTGAGCATCATAACCTTCATACAAAGATCATTGGAGCAGAACAGATATGTAATCGTTTTCTTAGACTTACAAAAAGCATTTGATACAGTAAAGCATGATAAATTAATAAAATGTCTACAAAAAACTGGAGTAGACCAACAAGACATAAATATAATCAAACAGATATATTGGGAACAGACATCGGCTTTAAAAACAGATTACATTCCAATTAATAAAGGTGTAAAACAAGGATGTGGTATGTCACCATTACTGATTAATTTATACGCGGAAAACTACATCCGGAAAATATTACAAGAATCAAGGAGGGCGACAAAGTAAATGGAAAAGTAGTAAATAATGTCTGATATGCAGACGATGTGACGATAGTAGCAAACACGGCACAAGATATACAAATATTATTGAATAAAATTGTATCCGTAATGAAAAATTCACGACTACGAATAAATGCACAGAAAACGAAAGCGATGATATTCAGCAATACCGAGAAGACGTGCCCAATAATGACGGTGGACGAGGAACCGATAGAAGTTTCCAAAACGTTTAAATATCTCGGTTGCCGGTAGACTGATGAAATTAACCCCGATAAATAAATCAGAATAAGAATCGAACAGGCGAGATTAGTATTTATCCAAATGAGATCTCTGTTCAGTAATAAACATTTAAGTCTGAAATTAAGATAAAGGATGATTAAGTGTTTTGTATATTCGGTTTTATTATACGGAGCGGAGGCGTGGACGTTAAAAAGCACAACGATGAAAAATCTAGAAGCATTCGAAATGTGGGTTTTCAGATATCATAGACTGACCCGTATATCGAATATAAAAGTTGTGGAAAGAATAGGGCAAAATAAAGAGCTATTAACCATTATCAAGAAAAAGAAATAAGCGTATTTGGGCCACATTATGAGGCACGATAGGTATCAGTTGATACAGTTAATTATACAAGGCAAACTAGAAGGATGTAGACGAAAAGGGCGAAGGAGAATGTCGTGGATGAAAAATTTGGAAAATTGGACGGGATGCTTAAGCAACGAACTAATACATTCGACCAGAAACTGGACCATGGTACTATGAAGAAGAAGATAGCATATATACCTACTGTTATATCAAATTGGTTATTTACAAAAATTCAGCCGGCAATGATGTTACGTTATACGGATAAAATAATAATAACAATAATAGTAATAACGATTACTTAGAAACGCGCTGAGGTTGATTGCCGTTAGCCAATATATCGAGTAAATCTGTAGGCGAGATAAAGTAGAACCGCGGATAAATCAAACGTTTCGATTCCAAGAATTCGGTTAAAGCTTTCTCGCATTTAGACAATTCTGACTGTAACTTTTCCAAATTTTCGTATAAATGAGGTTTCCGAGCTGCACTCAAAACGTTAGGCGTTTCCGACATTTCTCCGAGTAATTTCTGAAAATAAATTCAAAACGCACGAAATATCGTTTTTCAGTATTTTCAGTAATTTTTAGGAAATATTAATAATTTTATGTATCGTTAAATATCGTCATTTGTATCGATAAAAAATTCAAATAAGTTTGAGTACAAATTTACAACTAATTTTGATTGAATAAAACTAATGTCAATTCGCATCTCGACAAGTTTGATAATAATGATTAAAATAAAATGCAATTAAGCCGAGAAGGTAAAATAGCTCTCGTCGAACTGGTGTTCACGTTTATAAATACGGAAGGTCATGTAATCATTCGGATAATTTTATGTTTAATAGTAGTCTTTCTTGCGCTACTTGCGTCTTCCTTATCTTCTTGAGTATCGTTTTTGTAAACGTCCATGTTTGCGAACAATACATAAGAACCGGTAACACGCATTGATCAGCAATAAAGAGTTTCGGTGACAGTGTATCTCCTCGTCGTACCCCTCTTCTCATTGATATTTTTTTCTTATTTTGTCCCATAATGCTATCTGCATCGTTGCGGACTGGTAGATATTCTTGATTAGTTGTATATATTCTTTTTCTATTCCGTTACTATACCATGAATCTATTACTATCCACATCTCTACTGAGTCAAATGCCATTTCCAAATCTATGTACGAGTTCTATATTATAGTCCTCGGATTTCTGTATTAAAGTTCTAATTGTCGGCAGGTGGTCATTTGTACTAAAATCGGATCTAAAGCTTGCTCGTTCTCTCGGCTGATTAAATTCAATGCATTTTGATACTTAATTTGCTATTATACGAATAGTTTACACAGTTGGAATCTGATTGGTGTATAGTTATCAAGGTTTTGACTATCTCTTTTCTTACGAATCAGGATTGTTTCCGCTTCTGTCCACTTATGTGGTATTATTTTTTCTTTCAGATATTTAAACCCTCGTAATCTATTTATCAGCATACTGTTATTTAATCATTTCCGTTAATGTACCGCCCGTGCTGAATGCTTTACTATTTTTTGAAAATTCTCTTCTTTAGTTATTTCTAGAATATGTTCGTGTCTATTATTACCGCTTCAATTTGTAGTTATTGAGTAAGGCAGTGAGTTCTATTATTGTAATATATATTTCCACTTCTTCCGTTATCTTTCGCCTATTTGTTATCGTTACGACATCCTCAAGTTTTTATTTTCCTCAGTATTTTCTTCCCATTTGACAATGCTCTTCTAAAGATTTATTGAGCTTTCTGAAACCACTTCGCATCTATTTCCTTAGTATATCTTATCATTATTATTTCTATTGCACTGGAAATTGTTCTAACTAGGTACTTATCTACATCGCTGATCAACTGTTGTAAAATAATAAGATCGATTTATATTTATATATACATACATGTTTTTAACCTACGTATTTTATTATTACCGTTATTTATTTTGAATCTTATATTTTAATTAGTTTATATTATTTTCTAACGTATCCCTCTATTCTAAACCCGCTATTATATGTATATATATATATGTGTGTGTGTGTCCATAAGTGTTCTGGCGGGTCTTAATAAATAATACAAAGGGTATTAAAAATGTTGAGCTGTCACAATATAAAATTAAAAATATAAAACGACTCTTTCTCTTATAGAAAAAACCGATGGAAAGATATATATTATGCGTACCGCAGATGAAAATAGAAAATTTTGACGAAGTTCAGATTCAGGAGGGTACTGTGCGCACGTTCGGAGGAACCCCGACGTGCAGTACTTTTAAAAAATATGCTCGAGGGGAAAAAATTAAATTTGCTCCTTGCGGAATAAATGTTGTCTCGCTCGTCGTGCGTATAGCTGCCGATAAACTTATTCACAAACATGTTAATATAGGGTGATCCAGAGAAGACGGACCGTTTTGTTTTTTAAATAGCGCAGTTGATACCGCTGCTAGAAGGCAAACCGTATCGAAAGATTCGTTTTTGTCCAGTTTCAGTTATCATGGCGTGACAATATAAACAGAGTTTCGAAAAGAATTTAAACTTATGCGATTTTTTTGTAGGGATACCTTAAGAGCCGCGTTTACGAAACACGTCCACGAGATTTACATGAAAACTCGGACTTCTGAAGAAATTTCAAACATTCAGCGACCTGAGCTCGAAAAAATCTTCGAAAATTTTGTAAAGACTGAATGAATGTATTGTTTAAAATGACAGTCATTTGAACGATACTGTGTTCCATAAATGCTTGTAATCTAATCGCTCGTTTTGCTATTTTTAAATAAAATTTCATTCAAAAATTCTGGTCGAGTAGTTTTTTATTCAGAAAACATCAAAACCGTCCGTCTTCTGTGGGTCGCTCTATATTTATCCGCGGGTTTTTTTTTTGTATTATTATCGGATATTTTCGTTTGCCATAATGAATGTACTGTTTGATAAAGTAACTCTAAAAATTAAACTCCGTATTTTCGCTTTGGTATAATTAACGAGTTATTTCGGGTTGCACAGTTGTATTCGCGTCTAGCACCTCTGGGACTTTATTACACGAGGAAGTAAACACGGATTTAGGTAACATATTGATACAATTTTAGTGACTACATTCTATTAAAAATTGCACCATTGATACCATATTAAAATGTTCAAATTGTAATGGTGATCATTTAGCTAACTCAAAAAGCTGTATAGTATATAATCGTGTAATTGATTCTATATCTGAAAAAAGATCCGTAGCAAACGTTAACGAGTGAATATAATTAGACCTAATCAGACCTTAAAAAATAGCAATCCTAACAATAAAGAAAGTAACACGTATACTAATTTTACAGAACACAACAGAAATCGTAATGATAATAATAGTAATAGAACCAATAAAAAAACGTATGCTGAAACGTTATTCAAAAATAACAAAAATAAAGAAGACAATAGCTACATAAAACAGCATTCAAATCATTAGACTTAAGTAAAATATTAGAATGCTTTAAAAATATATTCTGTAGTTTAAAATCAAATATTCTGATATACCGACTATAGTTATGACAGTTATACAATGTATTACTGATACTTTTATCTAAATATCCTTTTTCCTAATTTATCTTATGATCAAAACTATAGATGAGGTAAAATTTCTATCCTGAAATGCTAACTCTATTAAAGGTAAACTTGCGAAGTTGCCGGAACTTGTTCACCTAATTAACGAAATTACGATTGACATTATCGGATTAAACGAAACTAAACTTGATTCTCAATACTCGTTAAACCGTCCGGGTTATACTGTCTATAGAAATGATCGTAAAGCAAATAGCGGCGGAGTCGCAATATTAATTAATAACAATCTCAAACATTATACACTTACTACCCCCAAATTACGTGAGATCCAAGCGGTGGGTGTTGCTCTTGCAATAAATGAAACGGAATATATACACATTTACTCAGTTTACCGCCCACCGAGTGTTTCAAAACTTCTTGCAACAGATATTACATACTTATTTAAATCTAATCCTAGAGTCCTTCTATTTGGTGATTTGAATGCTAAAAATTTAATCTGGAATTGCTATAATAATAATAGAGCTGGAACTCAATTGTACGAAATTTCTCTAAAACTTAACCTTAATATTCTAGCTCCAAATATACCAACTTTCTATCCGAGTTGTACTAGAACAGCAAAACCCAGTGTCATTGACATTGTTGCTGCAAAAAACGTACCTAATAATAACAAAACCTAATTCTCTGCATAAAATAAACTCTGACCATAACCCTATTTACTTTATGCTAAAAAATAAAATTAATATTATTAAAAAAGAAAGTTCCCTTAACTTCAAATTAGCAAACTGGAAGCAATTCCAAATGACATATGCAATAATTTAATTTGCAAACCCCATCTTAATAATAACAATGAAATAAATTTATCTATTAACCATATATTATGAGAATACGCTGCTAAGTCATCTATAGCAATTAACGCAGAAAACAATTATCGTCTTAATATACCATACGTAATCAAAACTGCAATCACTTTAAAAAATCGTTACAGAAAGTTATATCAAAAAAATAGAACCAACACGTTTGGACCTATTTGTAAATTTCTCTATAATCTATTAAATCGGAAAGTAAAAACTTTATTAAACATAAAAATGTTACACGGAATAAGACGTTACAAAATTTAAAAGCCAAAGATAATAGCTTATGGAAACTTACAAAAATAATGAATAAAACACGTCGCAGCATCCCATCGCTTGAATCTGGGGGAAATATAACTTACTCTGATAGTGAGAAAGTAGATACATACACAAAATTACTACTTATCCACAAGCAATCACCGTACGATATTCACACGTGCTGTTAATTACTTCCTCAAAAATAATAAGTCCCTACACCCTGTAGACGCCTAATCAAGTGTGGAAACACATTAAAAAATCAAAAAATAAACTATCCACTGGTCCTGAAAACATTCCAGCTATTTTATTAAAACATATGTCGCGTAAAGGCGTCATTCTTTTAACAAATATCATTCATCAGACAAAAATACTTTCCCACTGTATGGAAATCCTCGAATATAATACCTGTAAACCTAACAAAGACATCAGTCATCCTAAAAATATTAGGCCGATCTTACTTAACAACATAAGCAAAATAATGGAAAAGGTGTTACTAACTAATCTAACTAAATTTGCTAATGATAATAATATTTTACCGGATAATCAATTTGGTTTTAGACATAATCTTTCTACAGTGCACGCGGTGGCTACTGTGTGCGACGCAATAACGGATAAGTTTAATTTAAATGAACATACAGGACTTTTACTCCTTGATATGGAAAAAGCCTTTGATACTGTATGGCACCATGGTCTAATTTATAAAATGATAAAACTCCACTTTCATCCTAATCTGATATGCCTAGTAAACAGCTATTTAACAAACAGAAACTTTCGAGGAAGAATTAAAAAGGATTACTCCGCATCTAAAACCATCCATGCAGGCGTTCCGCAGGGTAGTATATTGTGTCCGTTATTATTATTATGTGTCAATGATATTCCTCAGTTTAAAGGCTCCATAATATATGCCGATGACATTGCATTATTAACTTCGTCCTTCAGAACTAATAGATTGCAACAAAAGTTTACAATGATCAACGCATTCCTAAACAAATGGCAATTAGCTGTAAATGTTGTTAAAACGGAGGCTATATTATTCTCTAAAAGAAGGCCATCTGTCAAACCTAAAATTACATTGAATAACACAACCATACAATGGAAAGAATTAAATACCTAGGCGTTATACTCGATAAAAAATTAACTTTTGAGAAACACATTAATTATAGTGTTAATAAAATTAGACAAAGAATGTTTACACTGTTCCCTATTTTCAATAAAAGATCCAAAATAAATATTCGAAATAAATTAATTATTTATAAGTCAATTATTGAACCACTACTAACCTACGACTGTCCTGTATGGAACTACGTGACTAAAACTACATATCAAAAAATACAATACAGAATGACTGCTGCCGAATCATATTAAATTTCCCCAAGTACACAAAGATACAATTGATGCGTGAAACGTTGAACTGGGACTTCATAGTGAAAAGAATATAGCAAGTAAATTTTTTCTTAAATGTGAAAGTAACCCGTCTCTCCCTGTTAAAGCAATATCTAACTATAATTACGAACCATTAGCTCTAAGATATAAACAATGTGTAAACACAAGCGTCTGAAACATAACTATCCGTCATAAAAGTATCAACTATCCGTCATAAAAGTGTCAACAATAATATTATGTTAAAATAAGTATAAAATAAATTATTTCATATCGATATTATAACTGAATGTGTGTTTTCTCTTCTTTCTTCTTTTTCTGTAGTCGGGTTTTTTCTTTGTTTATTAATCTATACATAAATGAAAATGTATCTTTTATTATTGTATTTATAAGAACTTTACATTGGACAAGGCCTACGAGCCGGTACAAATAATTCATATTGTGAAATAGTTTATAACTTATTTATATGAATAAAATTTCTTCTTCTTCTTAAAAAAACAAAAAATATATATTATTATTATTTTTTTGTAGTATATATATTATTATTGATATATTCACGTCAGTAATAGCTTATGTGGTAAGCTAATCTAGATCGTGAGAATACACACGAGGTTGGATTAAGTTACCACACACCTGAGATTAAATTAAGAACAAAAGTCTGTTCAATTAAAAATGATGTAGGTTGATGAAAAAAATTTATTTCTCT
Organism: Coronaproctus castanopsis; assembly: GCA_032883995.1. Taxonomy (NCBI): domain Eukaryota; kingdom Metazoa; phylum Arthropoda; class Insecta; order Hemiptera; family Monophlebidae; genus Coronaproctus; species Coronaproctus castanopsis. The sequence continues at coordinate 122,179,301 of CM065053.1, forward strand.
TTAGATTTTTAAAAAGGTTTAAATAGTGTAAATAAATATATATATGCGTGTGTGTGTGCATGCTATGTGTGTTTACATGTCTGATTTTACTATAATTTATTTATGTTATATAACAAATTTATTGTTTTTCAGTTTTAATTATACATACATACATTTTTATACAATACGATTTTCCTCATATAGAGTTAATAAAAAATTAATAAATAAATAAATAAATAAAAGTAATTTAAAATAAACTTAAAATACATACTTATCGTTACCAAACACGTATTTCACTTACTCTAAATTCGCAATCGATATCGCCAAATCTACTAGAGTCTTCCGGAAATTGTTTATAAATATCTTGACTGCCTATAAATATAGCCTGCAAATATAACCAGGTTCGTTGTACTTCCATCCACATTGTTATTATCTGATCGGTATTTGCCAATACTTGTTGCCATTCAGAAACTTCGACCATAAAATGAGAAATAAATTTAGAACTCATCATATTCTGTAGCTGGACCTGCATAAAAAATTATTAAGAAACTGGCTATAAAAGAACAAAATTAATGTATTGATTTTTTCATTTTCGATACTCTTTTATCCGCAATTAGCATTCTAGATACTAACTCGTCTTCTTCTTCTTCACGGATTTATCTCTCACAAAGTATGCCGTTTAATGTTAGACCGCTTCAAGAAGAACCGTAAGTTTATCTTTACTAATTAACAACAAACAAATATTTACAAAGTAAAACATAATAAACTACGAAAGTGAATCATTGAAGTACCGGGGCACTTTACCTCACCCCCATTACAACAGTAATATGTGATACACGCATACAAATAATGCTACATTATTAAGAACGCCAAAAAGTAATGGGATTACGGTAAAAAAAAATCTGGGAAAAAGAACAACAAATTAACAAATAAGTAATCGTAAGATATGTATAAATTTGGAATTAAATAAAGGCGTTGTAAAATGATCACTAAACAAATGATCGAATGCATTAAAGTAAGATAAAAATTAAATAAAATATTTTCTGAATGAATCGCAAAAAATAATGTTTTAGTCTGCGATGCTTATATTTAGGGTGCATTTGTTGTAGGTTGCCTGGAATCGTATCTACCAATGATATTCAATTAATTAAAAACGTTCAAGCAATGAAAAGAATATAATTTTTGAGAAATAACAGTGGTAATTCGTTGTGCATGTCTGTAACTTTATGCAAGAAAAGACGTTAAGAATAATCCTACAGCACCGGTTCTGTATTAACTGTAAGCTATTTAAATTAGTATCAGAAATATGGCATCCAGCGGGCCAGGAATATGTAATAATTGATCGAATAAGAGTTTTATAAAGGAGTAATTTGTTTTTAGAAATGATTTCCTACAAAAAAGTGGGTGAATTGCGTCCTTGTCTTCAACGGTTAGATTTAGTGGCAGTATTGATCGCCTGCCCGTAAAAATACCGCTTGGGTCTTGGACGGATAGTAATTTTCCATTTTTTTAAAGTATCGCAATAAACGTGAAATGTGTATTCGTAGTCGAGTATGCGAGGTGGATGGTCTAAATGAGCTGCAGAATAGTGAAGTGCCATAGGCTTATAGACCAAGTTTCACGAATGGTAAATTTAGAATATCGTATAAATAAAATGCAAACAAAAATGGAACCAGAATATTTAGTTGCGGTACTTCAGATAAGCAGGTTTCAATCGAAGACTTATAGCTATTTATTTCGACGTAAAATGTTTTATTACTTAAATAAACAAAAATTATTTTAGTAAGATATGAGGGAATTTAGAGTGTATCATTAAAGAACATCACACCGGTGCGCTTGTTACAATTTAAGTTTGTGTAACATAGTCACTGATACGAGCCACTTGTTCGAGTTGTGAAATTTTTGATTTTAAAACTAAACTAAACATCTAGAATGTTATTCGAATCATACGAGCTGTTTCGTTTATTATTATTATGTCAAATTGCCGTAACATTCTGAATTACATGTCTGTTCGTTGTGACCTTTATTCAAGATATAGTACATCTGCGAGAGATGTGCATATCCATAAAAGCTATTTAGCAATTGATTAAAGCGTTCGAATTTCCTTAATAAGCTGTAGCATTATCGGATTACCGCAAAATTCGATTGACACTTTGTCCTGTCATTCTCATAAATATTTGTACTCAAAACCTCAATATCTAAGGCTCAACACATTAAGCAGCGCAATAAAAACGATTCTTAAGATTAATGTAAAGGATGTCTTCTTTCGCCGTATCTATTTAACGTATGCAGAGAAGAACCAATTAAATGTTGTAAAAGTAAATCGGATGCAAATCCACTGCATAACGTTAACTACGAAGTGTAATAATTGAGGATAGTCGCTATCAATAAATAAGAACATTAGTATAAATTGCAAAAACATACGTTTGGAGGTGCTCAATTACGGTAGTGGAAAATCGGTGTTTAACAATGCAGGAAATAAATAACCTGAATGTAATGGAGATATGGATCTGGCGCGGAATAACGAAAACATCATAGAAAGAAATAAAAACAAATGAAGAAATCCTAGAAGGAATACATGAAAAAAGAAGTTTAATAAATAAGTGTAAAATAAAATCGTTACGACAAGACGTAATAACTTTATGTAAAATAAAAAATAAAATAGAGGATAAAGTTATATCTGTAATGAATAGTATATATGATCGCTTAAATATAAGTGAATCTAAGAACTCCGGAGGACACTGAAAAAAAAACAGAAGAAAACACTGACATGCCCAACATATAGATATCAGATAACTTATGTGCCACAATATATAGATGTAAAAATATATATAGAACAAAATTATATAAACCTGATTATCCTCCAATTTTTCGATAATATCTTCGCCGCATCTAATTAATTTAACGTCTACATTTGGATGAGATTCGTACTGAAATTCTAAATTAACCCAAGTAACCGCAAACTCGTTCAATGCTTTCTCCATCGACAGCTCTTTAACCGACTTATCCACTATGGTTTTTACTTCGTCTTCATATTTATGCAAATTTAAAGCTAATAGATCGGACAACGTCGTATCATCAGTAATGACAAAATTCACCTAAATCATAATTAAATTATTAATAAACGTGAATAAAATTTAATTAAAATAAAATTCCGCTAATAAGTTATAGTTATTAGATAACAACTATTACAAAACACACACATACACATATATATATATATGTATACAAAATATATAAAGCACCCAACAAAATCAATGATTGTTATATTATTCAAATTTATATGGTATGCACTAATATTACAAACGAAATTTTAGTGTAATATAAAAGAAAATCTGTTTAAAAAACTCGAAAATGTCGGGTATGCCATACCCTGAAACGCCCTAAACAAATGAACATCGTAATAATACGAGAACGCCAAATTACATTTGGACGAAAATCATACAGACTGAAATTATATACCATTCTGAAGAAATAAATTTTAAATTAACAACCAAAAAAGTTGTCGGCCTGAATAATCTCAATACGTAAATAACGAAAGTAATCTCGATATTTAGGCAGCGGAAATAAATCGATACCATGCAGTCGAGGATTTTACAAGCGATCCACGCAATACATATTCATCAGCCATTGTCGATTCGGATTCGCTATTAGCACTATATACGACGCATTTAAACACAAACACCACCCGATAGCGAAGAAAATTATCAATTCTTTAAGGAAAAGTCCACAAAAAACGATCACATTTCTTTGGGTTCGAACTCATACTGGACTACATGGCACTGACTGATAGAGCAGCCAAAGATGTAGCAATTACCTACTATGAAGAAAGATCGCGAATTGATAAAGTCGATAAAAATTAAAAACTAAAATATTTCGGACATTTGACTCGTGGGACAAAATATGCCTTGTTACAAACTATTATAATGGGAAAAAAGGAAAGTTGGACGGAGAAGACGACCTGGTTTTATGATATTAAAACATGGACAGGGCAAAACACAGAACGTTTATCAATATATGGTTCAGGCTTCGCTGGAACCGAGATCGGTTGACTATGAAAAAGGAGAACGTTAAAATCTTTTAATTTTTTCACGTGTTAATAAAAATATTTTTACATTTATCTTCAAACGCGAAGTAGTTTTATAGCTTCATCTATTTTGCTCTTTTAGTACTTCGTGTTAGATAAAGATGATAATGTTTCAGCCGTCCATAATATAATCCATTCATTCACTTCATAGTACAATTGTCAATCTCACATAAAAAAATGATTTACTATCAAACTTTAGCATTAACTATTTATAAATTACAAAATTTATTTATGTATCATTTTCAATCGATAACACATTTATCTCGTAGCGAGTTTTTTTTTGTAACTTTTATTGGGCATCCATGGTGGTTTACCCACCGAACATATCTATTAAATACGCTAACTTACACTACTTACTCTATAGAGGAATTATATGTAAATATTTTGAAATATAAGTAAAAAGTGATACTGATAAGAGTAGGAGAAAGTACATGACGTATAGCTATATTACTATCAACAGTAAAATAATAGAATAGAAGGGAAATTCGGTTATTATTAAGAGACAATAAGTAGGATATACTAATAAGAAAATATGTAAGGAAATCAATTGGTTATAAAGCCTAACATGTTGAGGAAGGCAGTATGAACATTTCAAGAAGATATGATGCCTTCGGCTATTACCTCAAAATAATAATAATAATAATAAAGCTATATAACCACACTATTCTTTATTAACGCGGAAAAACTGGCAAGTATAATTTTTAACACGATAGTACGTCGCAATTTTAATACATCATTTTGTGGCGAACGCGTGTAAATAACAAATTATACCTTCGTAGCGTTAATTAACTGTTGCCAGTGTCTATCGCGAATTGCTGGATTCTGTAATTCCGTTATTTCTCGCAACGATGTAATCATCTCTTTAATAGATACCTCTAATCGCAAATAAATATCCCACTCTTTGACATCTTTTTCTAGAGCTAAAAATGGACGTACATTAGAATTATTTAAAATTATTTCTACGTGTAAAAATTATTAAACTAAAGTTATACGTGTATGAAATTATAAAATAAGGAAACTAGATTTATTATTAATGCAATGAAGTCGTTAACATCAGACATCATGAATTTACCAAAAAATTTAAACACTATCCATACTCCCACCGTGTAAAACCATACCTTTGAATATTGGCATCTCACTCTTAGAACTGAGCAAATATTCCTCTACTAATACCATCCTGAGTAGTTTTCATGTCCTTCTTCTAAAATACCCATCCTCATTAATGCCGTTCACCGATTATCCTAAACCAAATTATCTCGTACCGCTGTAATCCCCGATCAGATAGATGCCATCCGTGATGTTTTCCCACATCTTTACTACGTATTCTTTGCTGAATCATTTACAATCAAACTGGCTGTTGAAATTTGTATACAGTACAAACAAAACAACCTGATCTGTACTCACTCATTAAATGTCCTTTAACGTGTGTACTAAAATTGCAAGATAAGTACCACTACTCGATTACTAAGGAAATATTATCTACAATCATTTACGTGGATTTCACAACATCATATTCGCTTGGATACCAGGTCACAAAAAAAAAACAACGGATTAGCTGACCGCCTCGCGAAGGAAGCAGCGTCGTTCTTTCCTGTCGAGAACAACAAGGTACCTACAAACGACGCTGTTCAGGAAGTAACCAACATACTCTATCGAATGAATGACCAGGCTCGTGGCTCAAAACCTCAACACCGAATAAACTTCATTCCATCAAAGAATACACTAACTTGAGGCAATCGTAGAAAATAAGAAATCACACTGTGATAACTACGCATTGGTCATGCACGAATTACACAATTCACCCGATGAATATCTCCCCATCTATGTGTGAAACCTGTTCACGGCTTTTCTCCGTCCAACATACCCTATTAGACTGCTGCAAATATAATCGCATTCGTTCTTCTATCTTGAAAGAACTCAGTAACAATGAAACTAATATAAATAAATTATTCGCTTATCTCAAATCTACAAACCTTCTGTTCAGTTGTAGAACACTAACATTTCCGTGGCACGTAAATGAAGATGAATGAATAAAAAGGAACATATATTAATTAGGTACGTAATAAATAATTATTATCGTATAAAATGCAATTAACAAACTGAAACTTTAATCCTTTTGGTCATAGTGTTCTCCATATAGTATATGAAACTATTAAAATTCGCTGATAAAATTATATACATATATCATGTTAAAAATTATCTAGAGTTATCCAAAAAAATGTTACTTTACATTTTCACCTCCTTTTGATAGTGTTCTTTTTTTAACTACTTTATACGCTCAAATTTATAATTCCGTACCAAAAATTTATAACGCGTGACCGGAAAAATTTAACTATAAAGACAAATCGAGGGAAATATAACTGCTCGCAATAGTGAAGTAGGCGTACTTTTTATTTCTCTAGAAAATTTTTTCAACTCTATATCAATCGATTCGGAATTAATTTCTTTCCATTTTGTATTCTTCCACATTTCGAACCATGATCTAACAATCAAAATGTAGTCCCAAAGTATCTATACGCAAACAAAAACAATAAACGTATTAATGATAAAAAGAAAGAAATTATTTTTAAATATTAACGCCATGAAAAATCCGTTGTTTGTGTTTTCGTTCAAGACTAATAGAACTAAGTACTCAAAAATGAAATATAAGACACTTGATTTTTAAAATAACACATAATAAACACACACATGTATATATATATATATATATTTATTATATATATAGCTATATAGATATATATATATAGATTAATATTTCAGCGTACATTGGTTTTATAGACTACTCCAAAGCATTCGACTGTGTACAATGGAGGACATTATGGCAGATATTAGAACAAATGGGCGTACCGCGACATTTAATAACATTAATTAAAGCGCTGTATGACAATAACATTGGAAAAGTAAAAATCAATAATAAATTAACTGACGCATTTAAAGCTGAAAAAGGTGTCCGTCAAGGATGTATTCTGAGTCCCATTTTATTTAACATATACAGTGAATGGATATTTAGGAAAGTACTCGATAAATGGGAAGATGGTATAAAAATAGGCGGAAAAATTATTAATAATTTACGGTATGCTGATGATATAACAATAATCGCCTTATCAAAAGAAAAACTTTTCACCCTTTTACATAAGCTTGAGAATGTAAGTAAACAAGCTGGATTGAAAATAAACCGAGAAAAAACTAAAATAATGATTATCGACAAGAATAACTGCAGTCGGCATCATATACAAAAACTGGATACGATACAAGTAGTTGATAAATTTGTATATTTGGGATCACTAATCACTAAACATGGTGCATCTACCAATGAAATTAAAAATCGAATATCAACAGCTAAATTGGCATTGGGACAACTACAAAAAATATGAAAAAGTCACGACATCTCAATGAGTACGAAAATTCGCATAATGAATACTCTAGTCTTCTCTGTTTTTCTATATGCTGCGGAATGCTGGACACTAAAAGCAGCTGAATATTCGGCGCATTGATGCTTTTGAGATGTTCTGCTAGCGACGAATGTTGCGAATCTCGTGGACAGAAAAGCGAACCAACCTCTCTGTTTTGAACGATATAGGATCGGATCTACGTTTACGAGACATAGTAATACAGCGCATAATGAGGTATTTCGGACATGTGGTACGTCAGAATGGAATAGAAAAATTAATTCTTGAAGGGATGGTAGCAGGCAAAAGGATACACGGAAGAAACCAGGTACACAGATAGGATTAAACAATTAACTGCGGCCTCATCGCTCAAGCAAGTTATAAGACTCGCGGAAAATAGGGACATATGGCGAACAAGTTTGAAAGGAATTGGAACTCATAATTTCACGATGCTCGGACCGAGCCAACGAATATGATGATGATATATATAGATATATATATACACCTTAAAGCCGTAGTGTTACATCTTTTGATACATATTTATATTATTTTTAAAGACGTTTTACGTAATGAGATTATATATTTTTAATTCATTGCATGGAAATAGAGAATTTTTATAAAAACCTCCAAGATATCGTTAAACCAATAAAGCAGCATCAAGTTACAATTATAATGGACGACTTTAACGCTAAGATTGGAACAGAGATGACAGATGATATCGTAGGTAATTTTGGATTGGAAAAAGGAATGAAAGAGTTGACAGATTGGTGCAGTTCTGTCAAGAACCATGGTGATAAATACGTGGTTCAAGCTACCACAGAGACGTTTGTACACCTGGAAAGCACCTCAGGATAAACCTGATAATGTGGTTAGAAATTAGATAGATTATATTCTGCTAAACAAACGGTATAGAAACGGATGCATGTACACAAGAACATTACCAGGAGCGGATGTGCAGAGCGATAATGTTTTTCTAGCGACTAAAATACGAGTCAAGCTAAAAATTTGAAGTACTCGGAATCCAACAAGGCTGGACATGACGTTATTACAAGAACCACATATAAAATATAAGATCGCAAGGGACCTTAATGAAAATATTAAATACGTTAAAGAGGAAGAAAGAAAACGAGTAAAAAATGTACAGGATATAACAGGCGATCAAAGAATAAAGAAAACATGGGAAAAACTTAAACTGATATTCACAGCAGTAGCAAGCAAACATTTAAAAACAGTTGACAAGATTAGGAGGAAAGGATGGATGAAGGATGAAATATTAGATTTAATGGAAGAAAGGAGAAAGGCTAAAATCAAAACAAATCAAAAATAATATCAACCCCTAAAAACCCTAATAAGGAAAAAATGTAGGAAAGCCAAAGAACAGTAGCTGAAAGACAAATGCGACGAAATTGAAAAGATACAGCATAAACTTGTTAACTTTAACATACATAAAAAAATTAAAGAAGTAGGAGGAATATATAAAAGGATTAACAGACGCGCGCTAAAGAACAAAAAAAGGCGAAATGGTAGTAGAAGAGGGAGATATAAAAAAGAATGGACAAACTATATAAAAAAAACTCTCCAAAGACAAAAAGAGACATATTATAAATTTTGGAAATGATGCAAATCTGACATTACCAATATTAACATCAGAAGTAGTACAAGCTATAAAATCAGTGTATTGTAGGAAAGCGTCAGGACCCGACAGTATATGCGTGGAAATTATAAAATTGATTGAGGAAGAAAATATAGATATAATAGTCAGGTTATAAGAGAAATACCGCAGGAGTGGTTGCAGTCCACCCTTTTTTTTAGGAAACGCCACTAAATGCGAGAATTACAGACTAATTAGCCTAACTAATCACATACTAAAAATATTCATAAAGATTATACATAACCGAATAAGTAAGAAGTACGAAGAATCAACGTCCAATACACACTTTGGATTCCGGAAAGCAATGGGAACGAGAAAAGCTTTAGTGAGCATCATAACCTTCATACAAAGATCATTGGAGCAGAACAGATATGTAATCGTTTTCTTAGACTTACAAAAAGCATTTGATACAGTAAAGCATGATAAATTAATAAAATGTCTACAAAAAACTGGAGTAGACCAACAAGACATAAATATAATCAAACAGATATATTGGGAACAGACATCGGCTTTAAAAACAGATTACGGTCTTACAGATTACATTCCAATTAATAAAGGTGTAAAACAAGGATGTGGTATGTCACCATTACTGTTTAATTTATACGCGGAAAACTACATCGGGAAAATATTACAAGAATCCAAGGAGGGCGACAAAGTAAATGGAAAAGTAGTAAATAATGTCCGATATGCAGACGATGTGCCGATAGTAGCAAACACGGCACAACATGTACAAATATTATTGAATAAAATTGTATCCGCAATGAAAAATTCAGTACTACGAATAAATGCACAGAAAACGAAAGCGATGATATTCAGCAATACCGAGAAGACATGCCAAATAATCACGGTGGACGGGGAACCGATAGAAGTTGCCAAAACGTTTAAATATCTCGGTTGCCGGTAGACTGATGAAATTAACCCCGATAAATAAATCAGAATAAGAATCGAACAGGCGAGATTAGTATTTATCCAAATGAGATCTCTGTTCAGTAATAAACATTTAAGTCTGAAATTAAGATAAAGGATGGTTAAGTGTTTTGTATATTCGGTTTTATTATACGGAGCGGAGGCGTGGACGTTAAAAAGCACAACGATGAAAAATCTAGAAGCATTCGAAATGTGGGTTTTCAGGAAAACGCTGAAGATATCATAGACTGACCCGTATATCGAATATAAAAGTTGTGGAAAGAATAGGGCAAAATAAAGAGCTATTAACCATTATCAAGAAAAAGAAATTAGCGTATTTGGGCCACATTATGAGACACGATAGGTATCAGTTGATACAGTTAATTATACAAGGCAAACTAGAAGGATGTAGACGAAAAGGACGAAGAAGAATGTCGTGGATGAAAAATTTGGAAAATTGGACGGGATGCTCAACCAACGAACTAATACATTCGGCCAGAAACAGGACCAGTTTCTCACTCATTGTAGCCAACCTTCGTTAACGAAGATGGCACTATGAAGAAGAAGGCAGTCGTCAAAGGCAGATCATCTATTCGTGAAGTGTAATGTTGTACGGATGTGAAACCTGGACGATAAATGCAATTGATAAGAAAATACTCGAAAGTGCTGAAATGTGGTTCTGGAAAAAAATATTAAAATTAAAATGGACTGAAAGGGTTGAAAATGAAGGCGTTCTCAAAATAGTAGCGGAAACCCGTAGTTTGTTGAATACCATCGAGGAAAGAGAACTGTAATGATGAATAAAGAATGAGGAAATGCTAACGAAAATCATAGAAGGGAAAACAAGGTATACCAGATACAGAGGAAGACCGAGGGACAGTTACACGTTAAAAGATACGAGGTGTACGACTTACAATGAATTAAAAACAACAGCATGGAGCAGGGCCGATTGGAGAAAACGAACCTACCGGTTCAATGATTTATGATGATATTTATATTTTATTTTGAATTATTAAACTCCTACATCACTGTATCATATTTATTACGTTATGCTAATATTTTAACGGTAAATTATTTATAATAACAGTCAACAATTAAATGTTTATATTTAAAATTACTATATATATATATACATGCAGATATATAAAATAAATAAATTCACGAAAAACGCGCTTACTTTAACCAGCTTCAAATTTTTTCGCACGACTTGTATAGCTTTTGAATCAATCTGTGCTATTTCAAACAAACTAGCCTGCCCCATCAGATTATTAAGAGTACTTTCCATGTTAGAAATTTCATCGTGGGTAAGAACTATATCGTGATAAGGATTTTCACATTCCCATCTTAAAAACAAATATATATAAAAAAAAATATCCATAAGACATAATAGATAAATTTTACACTAAATTAATACATAAATGACGCCGATAACAGTGCAAAGGGCAATAATAACATATTTAAATATTTGGCAACCGGTTTTCATGCGAAAACGTTGCTTGTACCGATTCGAATTCTCTTTACCGTTAAAAACAGATAGTTTCTCGAAATAATCAACGCTCATTCTACATAATCTATACGAAATCAGTCAATTACCGTACATATGGTGTTCCGAGCACTCTCGATGATGATGATACGTAAGTAGAAACATAATTTGTAGATTTATGTCGTTTGAACTCGATTCGCGCATGAACAAGTAAATTGAACGCTCTTATAACGATTATACCTAACGACAAAAAACAGACAACTTCGCCGGTGAAAGTGGTACAAAAAAAAACGAGTAAATAACAGTCGAGATATAAACACTTTCCGTTGCCCACAACTGAGTCGCCTGATCGTAAAAATCAATCCAATAATCCAAACGAAGATCAGTTCCTTATTACATCGCTGCACATATAGTAGATTCTCTGCAATGGTTAATATAACGCGATTTGATAACGAGAAATGTTTACGAGTTTTACAACATTCAACGAATGACGCGAAATTAAAATTCTACTATGTACGGTGTTATTCCGGATGAATTGTAGGGAGTTGAAAAAATAAAATACCGGTGTGAAATTAAACGATACACAAAAAAGCAACGCAGAGCGAAGTTCTTCTTAAATCCCACTATGAATATGTTGGCACATGATTAGGACACGTGTACAATATGTAATTAAAATGTATTCATTTGAATTGCCTTTTTTTTATTGTTTATTTTTTTTAAAATCGCCAAATTCCACACTAGCTCAAGCATATAAAAAGGGTTGGGATGTATTTTAAAAGGAAATTGGGCGACACAATTAGAATGTTATATAAGTGGAAAGTTGCAGAATATCTACATATCTCGCTAAATCGTAATCTGAACCAATGATATGTATATTATATATGGATGGGTGTGTATGTGTGTGCATACATGTTGTGGAGTTTCGGCAGATAATACACAGTATTAAAAATGTGTATCTGCCACAATATACAATATAAAATAAAAAATACGCACGACGGGGGAATAATCTCTAGTTCCTCAGGTATATAGCAAAAGCCGATGATGACCACAAACAAGAACACGAACAATATGAAACGGGTGACGAAGGAAGATAAATAATTTTGACGAAGTTCAGATTCATGAGAACTCCTTAAACCCTCGGAGAAACCCGATGTACAATAATTTAAAAAAATACGAGCCAGTGAAAACACTTTTCAGCAAGTCTCTTATACAGCTGCTTGCGGAATAGAAAAAGTTGTGCGTATAGACACTCATTCGCGAATGCGTTTATACTTTCAAAATTTAATATGATTTCGGGAGTCATATTAGTTAATTTCCCACGTGGTCTAGTGGCAAGGACATTCGCCTTTCATCCACAAGGCCGCGGGTTCGATACCATTTTTTCGGAGAAGGCAGTGGCACCCTACTCCGTGTAACATCATATGCGCGCGCATCTGCGTCGCATATAAATAATTCATCGAATGCTAGTTCATTTTGTACGTAAAAACAAAACGCACAATAGCTGGTCACGACGTTCGGCAAGGAACAATACGACGCGGATCTATGTTTTATTATTATCGGATATTTTCGTTTGTCATTATTAACATACTTTAAACGCCAAATTATTCCTTTCATATAATTCACGGGTTGATACGGGTGACACATAATAGTAATCGTGTCCGACATTCGTTGGACTTTATTACACCCGGAACTAAACGCGGACTATGTTATATTATTATTATTTACATATTCGGGTCACTTTTACTTTTTGTGTAACAGCGTATGTGGGAACGAGGTTAGAATTATTTTTTTAAAACTTTGTTTCGCGTTGATATCACAAATTGGACGGAAATTACAATAATTTTGAAGTCCCAATGTAGTGATTATAATGAAAATATTCGCAAATCACAGACACTACAGTTTTATATATTAGTATATATATATAATTTATAATAAGTGTATACTTGAAAAAAGGTTTGTTCTTATAATCGTCTTTGTACACAGTTTGTTGCAAATCGAAGAGTATCATACGTTTGCGAATGACATTTGCCTCCGCTTGAATAAAAGGAGCGGCGGCGGACTTAGCCGAAGAACACAAACGTTTAGTATTATTCCAGTGATCTGGTAATTCCTTGAAATTAAACAAAAATTCGAACACGTAAGACTAGTCACAATTTTTATTTTTCAACGATGAATTAATAATGAACTATTTAACGAGTAATCAATAAAATAACATTTATTATCATTCGCGCGATATGGTAATTCCTAAAAATAAAAAAAACAATCGAACACATAAGGCAATTCGTTTACTATTTAATGATGAGTTAATAATCAACAATTTAACTTTTGATCAATAAAATTATTTAGGCATTTAATTTCATCTCGAATATTATCTATTCCTACCGATTTAAAATTATGTAATCGTTTAACAGCTGCCTCTCTACTTCGTATCATAATATATATGGGGGTTCTGAGTTCGTCTATTTTTCTTGAACGCTGTTGCCATTGCCTTGCATTTTTGAGCTCATAAGTTGTTCACAATATTGTTTCCATCTGTTTATTATTTGAAACTTCGATGTTAATGTTATACCTTTCTCATATTTCACCGGTAACGTGGTTTATAATCTCTACGCAACAATGATGCTGAACAATTCTATGGAGTTTTCCCATTTTTGGTATATTTCTCTACATACTTAGTTTATAAACTGTTCCTTGTTCTTTAGTAAAGCTTGAATTATTTTACGCGAAATCTCTTTATACTTTATTTTTTGATCGTCGTTTATTATGTCGTTCATTTTAATAGGTTGCCGTTCTTTTATCAGTTCCCATGTAGTGTCTGTTATCCATGGTTTTTCGGGTGATCTTGTTGCCTCGATTATTTCATTGCTTTTATCATAGCGTCCTTATAGATTCCCAATAGTTTTTCTGGACTTTCATCCTGCTCTTTAATTATATTTAACATTTTTCATAATGTTTTCTATATTTTATATTATCTATATTTATTAAGTTTTTTTTTATTTATTTTTCTTAATTTAAGGCATAGCTCCGTTATTAGTGGATTACGGTCACTTCCACAATCCCGGGTATGTCTTAACATTAACCAATCTGATTTTTATATTTCCTATCGGTAATTTTCACGTATATAAACGTCTAATATGTTGCTTAAAGTTCGTATTTGCCACCGAAAGATTATTTTCAATACACAATTCTAGCAGTAGTTCATCCCGATTATTTCTTTTTTCAATTCCATATCTACCTACTATACGTCTGATATGTTCGTCTCCATCCGTTTTACCAATTTCGCCGTTTAAGTCTCTCCCATTATTAACAGTATTTCTCTGTTTGGAATAGTTTTTAATACATTAGTTATTCGTAGAAATCTGTGATTTTCTCCATACACCTGTATAATATTTAAATTCACCGATCTTGCTTTTAATATCTTACTAGTATTATTCTATTGTTAACAGTTCTATATCAATCGAATACTTTATTTATAGACTGGTGATCCTTAAATGATGATCTTACTAAATTACCATTGGATGTTATATTCCCAAATGTGTTTCTACTAATCTAATAATACCCAGTCGCCCATTCGCGCCGATAGTCAGATCGCATGGCACAACTTTCTTCATTGTTCAGTTTATAATTCAATAATTAGGAGGAAATTGATACCACAATCACCTTTACCGCCTTCTGGTGTACGTGCTGCCGTACATCAGGGATCCATTTCCTACCCATATTCTTCTGACCTTACCGCCCCTTGAGTGGCCCTACCAGGAGATAAACTCCCGACGGCATCGCCCAGAAGATAGGTAGTACTGAACCCCTCCACGGCGACAAGGTGGATCCCGGAGGAGATTATTATTATTATGTAAAATGAAAACAAAGAAGAATATATAAAACGCGATACAAATTTAAAACTAGATTTTTATATTCAGATGATATCGACGATCATTAATTTCATATCATCATCATTGTTTCAGGCAATAGATTGGTTATCAATCACCTCCGTGAAATACTGTCTATTATTTTCTTCTTTAATCCAGAATACGTTGGCATTCTTAACACTCGACGTCAACAAATGACGTACGTGTTCAACCGCGCGGTTGGTTTTCCATGAACTTACCTTCAATGACCTCCCTCATGCATGTTCTAAACTAGTTCGCTTGTTGCGAATTTTCTGTAGTGTTATTTCTTTCTTCATTAAATGTCTCTAACCCCAATTTGTTTACTTTATCTGTTCATCCGATTTCCGCAGCCGTTCCAAACATTCCATTTTAAATGTTTTTAATTTGTTTCGATGTTTCGATTTCAATCTTCACAATTTCTGCACCTCGCTTGTTCTTCCGTATGACGACAAACATCGATTTCTGACTATTGCTATTTGAAGCGTTTTTTTGCCCGCTGCAATACGATTGTTAATTTCTTGGGTAGGTACAATGTCATTATGGTCTATTTTAGATATTTGAATGTTGTTATCTGCTCTAGTTTATAGACAAACCTTGCTAATCGCTAGAAGTTATTGTCTATCTTCATTTCAACTTTTTTTGTAATAACTGTATTTAGTTTACTACTCACTGTTGAGTGTTTTGGCGCTGTCTGGATTTGATTATGTGTACTTTTTAATTTCTCATTCGAATTTCTTGAAACTTTTTTTTTCTAGAGCCTTGTTCAATGATAAGATTTTTCTTTATTATTATAATCATCACTCCGGGATTTTTAAATTACATCTAAAACATTCGTAAATCATCTATACATTAAATTAAATTCATAAATAACTGACACGAATTCGTTTACAACATTTAATAAACGTTATTTTCAGGGTATTACAACGTATAAAATAACGAGAATGTATCGTCACAACTGTTACCTGCATAAGACAATACGTTTCTTCTCCAAATTCGATATCGTACAAAATCAAAACATCCATTATAGCTTGCAAAGGTTCGAACATAAAATCTGTATCCGGAGCTCTGTCACGCACATTTACTATGTAAGTCATTACTTTCACCAGGTTACTATATTCGCCATCGTCCAATGGTTGCATTAATCCTTTTTCTGCTGCCTCTATAAATTGCTTCAACTCGTTTAAACTAAAACGTAAGTGAAAATTATACGAAGACGAAGGAAATTCAAAGACGCCCTACGAACAATTGCTCAAATTTTTTTTTATTTTTTTGTTTTTTAACGTACGTATAAATTACAATAACAAACAAAATCAGTCGAACGTGTATATGCTAAAGTAACAAATGTGGAAATCTTGAAAACAGCACCAGTAAGTAAGAAAACTACGGCAGTACAGAAAACAACAATTGTGCATTTCGGTCACATAATTCGTGGAGAAGAATACCGTATATTTTGAACTAGATTACATAGAACAGAAAGAAAACGGCCAAGAGATAGAACGAAGTTTGGATAGATAATGAACATAAAGAACTGAACCGAAATAAAGAAAATTGTTGAGTAATAGAACACTAAAAACAGCCAACGCGTCAAGGACGTACGGCATGATACACGTTTTCTTCTTCTGGTGCCATACGTCCTTGACGCGTTGGCTGTTTTTAGTGTTCTATTACTCAACAATTTTCTTTATTTCGGTTCAGTTCTTTATGTTCATTATCTATCCAAACTTCGTTCTATCTCTTGGCCGTTTTCTTTCCGTTCTATGTAATCTAGTTCGAAATATACGGTATTCTTCTCCACGAATTATGTGACCGAAATGCACAATTGTTGTTTTCTGTACTGCTGTAGTTTTCTTACTTACTGGTGCTGTTTTCAAGATTTCCACATTTGTTACTTTTTTTTTTCGTCCATGGTATTTTCAAGCAGATGTCTCAGGACCACATTTCCATTGCCATTAGCCGATTTTCAGATTTCTTTAACGACCAAGTCCCCCACACAGTATAGCAGTGCCGGTCATATATAGCAATTAATGACCTTTAACTTTATAGATCAAGGGAATTTTGGTTGCAGAAGTACATTACCGAGTCTTCTGAATATATCTTTGGTTAGTTTACATCGGATTCTGATTTCTTCTTCACAATTTAATCTGTAATTGATTACTGATCCCAAGTATTTGAATTTCTCTATTTATTCAACTATTCTACCGTTTATATATGTTTGTGAACGAGTAACTATCACAAATTTTGTTTTGGGCACAAGAAATTTAACTCCAAATTCCTGTCCTATCTTGTTTAGTTTGTCATTCGCTATAAGCCTATCAAATTTCCAGTCAAAATGCCCGAATTAACCGTATATCTTGTGTTTGAAATAATTATTCCATTTACGTTAATTCAAGCATTCTCGACGGTTAATACTATCATAAATATTTTTTTAAATAGAGGTTAAACAAAAATCGTTGATACACGATGTAGTTTCCTATAAAGTTCTTTAAAAATGTTACAAAGAATACTTATTAATTACGATATACTTTTCTATATTTTGCATAATTTGAGTAATTTGGAATGTAGTGATTTTTATTAAAATAAACAACAAAAACAAAGTTAAAATCACCAAATTTTTTCTTTATGAAAAATCACAAAGGTTTTCAGCTGTTAGGCCATTATCAAGTGAATAAAAAAATAATAAAATAAAAAAATATTAATTTAAGATTACAATTCACAAGAAATCAGCAACATCAAGAACAGTATTAAATAAAACAATCTCAACATCATTTTTTTAAATTATTATTCTTGTTTCAAATTATATACATGCAAATATTTAACGGTAAATTTCCAAATCGAAACTGAATGTACAAAATATTTACTAAATGACGTTTAGAACCATTTCGAATCGTAATGATTTTTACTTCTTTATACTATCTAACATTTCCGGATATTTAAAAGTGTAATTTTCCTTTTTTTTTTAATATTTCAACCGTTTTAATATTTATTCAGCTAACAGCGATTGAATAATCTTCTAAAACTAAAGAAATACAATTACAAACGAATTATTGTTTATCGCAGACTAGGAACAAAAATTATTGCAATATTAAACGGCGAAGGCCTCTCTCAAATATTAAAAATAGTATGTCAAGCGCGAGATAAAATAATAATCAATTATGAACAAGATATAAAGTTAGAAACCTGTTATTAACGTAATCCACCAAGTATTGTTTGAAAAGCATGCTCCATTTATCCACTAAATTTAATAGGGCATCTTTAAATTTCACGACGTCCAACTGTAACCAGCGATCTATTATTTTGAATCTATGGATCTTCGATATTTCGTCCCGTAATTGTATTAACAAATCAATCTACAATGTATATATATATATATATATATATATATATATATTATGTTCACGTCGTGATAATTTAATTAATTAAATTGGGAAATGAGGACTAATATGTAATTTAATCGATAATAAAAAAGGGTTCGTGAGTTTTAATTAAATGAAGAACTAGTTAATTTTTTAATTATTCGAGAAGAATCAGTTGGTCAAGACTATATAAAAGTTAGTTAGTTGTGAGTTAGCGGTTGTTCAAATCGGTTGTCAGAATCAGAACCAACATGAAAAAAACATGGTCGGTGAGTTACATTATGAATCTGGTTAGTTTTTATACATATATTACTCAAATAAAATATTATTTTATTGTATTTAACCAATTCGCCGAGAAATAATAGAAATATATTAAAAATATTGCATGATAAAATTGTTAATGTAAAAAGGTAATTTGTTCAATTAACGCGCATGTAATTTATAATATTTCGAATTATTTTTTTTTATATTGTTAAATTGTTAACGGAGAATGCACATGCTGTAGGGCTATTAATTGAATGGGATAGAGATTTGGCGCCGTCAGTAAAACATAACAGTGCTGGTAAATAGCTATTTATTAAGTTATTTGCTTTCATAATGAGCTCATGCTCGACCATTTTCTTATATTGAAGGAGGATTATATTGGTATGTATATTCTCTTCCCAAGGGGGAGGAGTTGGGTAATTTGAGTTAGTCATATTATAAGTGCTATAATTTATGTTAAAATCATTTAGAGTGGCTGTAAGGCGAGGGATAGGATCAAATGGGAATTTGGGAGAAGAGTCATGTATAGGGATGGAATGGAGTATTAGCTTAAATGTTAGATATTCTCTATGATCATGTAGTGGGAGTATCCCTAGTAAGGAACACATGCTCACATCCGGGTGATGTGCAGTGAGCGCCAAGAATTAGCCGAAGAGCAGAATAGTGTACGGGATCTAGGCAATGTAGTAGCTTTTGGGGTGCTATGGAGTAAACTTCACACCCATAGGTTAGTCTACTAAGAATGATGGATTTGTAGAAATTTATTAGTATTTTGGTAGGTAAGTTGTAGGATGGTTTGGAGAGATACTTGAGAATGTTTAATAATTTCAAACATTTAGCTTTAAGCTGTGTTATATGAGGTCGCCAGGTCAGCTGTGGGTCAAAAAGAAGACCTAAGAATTTTATCTTTGTGGAAGGACTTATGCGGGTATTATAAAGTATTAGTGGAGGGAAGGGAGTTATGTTTCGTTCCCTGTGGAATATTATGAGGTGGGTTTTTGAAGGGGAGAATAATAGCCCATTTTCAATGGTCCAATTTTCAAGATGGGTGAGTGTTTTTTTTTTTTGAATGAGTTATTGTGCAACTAAGAGGTTGTTGGATGAGAAGGAGATATTTATGTCATCGAAAAATAATCGTATTGTTATTCCGCCGTCAACGAATATATCAGACGTTTACCGAGTACACAGAACATCAGACGTAATCACATACAATTATATATTAGCCCGAAACATACGTATTTAAGAAGCCAAATCATCAATTTTTACCGTCCTGGATGGAATCGGTAGTGGTCAAAAATTAAAACAACAAAAAAAAGAAATACGCAAAAACGGATATTAGCTGATATTTTTCTGTTTTTTTCTACAACAAATATAACCCGAATTAGGCGAATAACCTAAATATGATCGGTACAACATAAATAACCCGAATACGATATGTTTGATAAAAGGAAAACCTATTAAAAATGATAAAAAGGAGTTTTTATTCACGCTGTAATTATCAGTGTAATTTTTCTAAATGGCTGGAAGGAGAGTGTAGTAAAAAAAACAAACTACAATAATATATGTTAATAGATACAAACGAGAAGCTAAAATACTTTATGTAATAGATACTGTGGTAAGGTATGGACGTCCTCCCTCGCCGTATCTATTTAACGTATGTGTGGAAGAACCAAACAAAAAAATAAATCAAAAGGAGTAATAGTAACATGGGAAACCACAGCATGCGTTTCGCGGATGATTAGCGGAATCATATGAATAAAATGCTTACAGTTTTATCGAATTAATTAAATAAATAGAAAATAAATATTAATTTAAAGAAAAAACAAGTGTAATGAAGATCATAAAAATGCACTAAATGAAAAGATAAACATAAAACAGGGGTAATACTCAATTGGAACAAGTCACAGGAACATGTTAGTTAAGAAGGGATAGATGGTAAAAGACGAATAGGACAATACAAATGTGCATTTAATATCAAAACATCAATATTAACAAATGCGAACATTAGTATAGACGCGACATAAAAAAAGTTTGTAAAAGCGAACGTTTGAAGTGTGCTCAATTACGATTGTGAAAATTGGTGCTTAACAACGTAGAAAATAAATAAACGGAATTCAATGGAGATACTAGCGCAGAATAACGATAACGTCTTGATCTTAGAAGGAATACGTCGAAATAAGAAGTTTAATAAATCGTATAGAAAAGCCAAGAAATAAAACTGTTAGGAAACTTCATAAAAAATATTATACCGGGTAAAGTTACAGGCGGAAAGCTAAGAATATTTATAATGAATATAGAACCGCTCTAAAATAAGTAAATATCAACAACTTCGGATACTGGCTACCGACAGAACATAATGGCTGCAGCGACAAGGCATTGCTTTTAATTGATAAAAAAAATATACTAATAACATCATCGAGCAATATTTCTAAAAAGTTTTTTTTTTAAATAATAAAATTTGAAAATAATTTTTTTTCTTCTAAATGTTACTCTCTTATTAATTCTGAAATTACAGATATTCCGAGATAAGTTAAACGATCTTAACTTTGAAAAATGATTTTCTCATTCAATTAGAGCAGGTAGTATTACCGTCATCGATAAGAATAAAGCGTTTCAAACGTTACCGTTATTATAAAAACGTATTATCTCAATCCGAATAAAAACATTCGAAAATATCGAACAACGTTAAATAGAAAATATAACGATAAATTTGTTCTTTTTCTTCTATCGCGAAATACGTACCTGAGTTTTGAAATCGTCTAATTTCGGAGCCGTTTCTTTAAAATTAGAAAAATTATTTTCCGACTTTTCATATTGTTCTTGTTCGTTGAAGATTAATCGACTGCCATAAATTAAAAACTGTTTCAAATACTCATCCATATCTTCTAACCATAAATAATTGTACTTATCGAAATCGATCACATACTGTTTTACCTGTAAGTTTTACGACAAAAAAAATCAAAAGTGTGGTACACATTCGTTCTGAAAAATTATTTAAAAAAAAAAATGAAATATCGGTTATTATTTAACATGGAATGGTAATTTAATTGACGCGTTAAATATAATTGTACATAATTACGTTGTCAACTAAATAAAAATAAATAATATAATTTTACCTTATGAATTCCTACTTTCAATTTGGTCAATATCGAATTTTCGATTTTTCGCATTTTTTCCCCTATTTCTTCGTCCTATTTTAATGTATAAAATAACGATAATTCAAATTAAAACTCTTTGTGAGCGTAGATTAAACTAAAATCGATTACATAAAATGGCGATTTTAAAATGTAAGTAGACATGACTTTCACAACATATATATATTATTTTTCTAAATGAGCAATTCTTGTACGTATAATATATATTCGACCATCTCGAAAACGGCTCTAACGATTCCGATGAAATTTCGTACATACGTGTAATTTATTAAGTAACTAAAACGGGCTTGTATAGCTATTACGAATTTTAAAATTTTACGCCCCAACCCCGAATACTACCCCATAAAATTTTGTAACTTGAAATTTTTCCCGGTTCCCTTTTTCTTGATACCTATCTAAATGTATGTAAAAAATTTCAGCTCGATCGTATCGACCGTTCGAATGTTATCGTAAAAATTTTACCGCATATGTGTTAGTAAATATAATTAAAATTTAATATCCGAGGTATCGTTTTGATTTAAGGTATCGAATGAAATATTTTTTAATCTGCGAAAGAATTATTTTAAGGGAAAAATCGGATAAAAAATTTTAAAAGAACATTAGTGGTGTTCCTGATATTTGTCAAAACTGAAATGTTTAATTATAATTCCGGAAATTTACGAAACGAAATTCTATACGATTAAGAATAGATATAGTCAAGTATATAACGGTTTTACATGATTTATTTTCCAAAAATACACGATTTTATTTTTTCAAAAAATACCGAGTAAAAAGCTCGGTCACCCAGGTAAAATACCAGCAACAATGAAAAAAATAACACGAATATTCCGCAGTTATCAAGAAGACCTTCAGACTTTCAATTACAAATACAAAGCTTAACGGATGAAGTGGGAACTCAAAGCATCACAACGGTGTAATATTACACAGAACCGCCTATTACAAAACCTGTTAGACGAACCAATCATTGAATGGCGAATTTCCATTTAAAATGGCAGAAGTTTCACGATGAAAGACTAGTTTTTTCAAACTTTGTTTAATATTTATAAAAAATTTTCAGTGTGCCGTGAATTGTGAAACACTCGTGGTATTTATCAACTTTGTTACGAAACCAACTAATTCCGTGAATATGAGTAGCTGTTTCTTGTTTTAGTTTTAGAGATTATAAAACACATAGTAGATCCTCACGTAATACGATGCCGGGACGAGGTGCACTATGACCAAATATTATAATCAAGCAGGTTCATGAAGCGATAAGTCGCTAACGCGGATTAAGTAGACGAGATGAACAATTAACATGGACGTACTCTGAAATCTCTTAATTGAAATCGTTCATTGGTGTCGTATCCAGGTCAAATATCATACATTTTTTTTTTTTTAAATTGTTAACCCAACTAGTTTTACGTGCTTTGAGGTGAAAGTAAATTAGTAAATTTTTAACGTAAGGAATAATGAGAATTATTATTATTACTTGTAGGATATTACGGTTAAAAAAATAATTATGGTATTCATTAATGATCTAATATTCTATTGTTGTGACAACTAATCAAAAAAAGATATTGTTTATTTAGTCATTGCGTCTGTGACTAATAATATTGAATATTTTCCGTTAAATCCGGCAAACAAATAATTCTTAAGACATCGCTACATTGACGAGATTACTATCCAGTTCATCGTTTTAATTGTAGTTCATCGTTTTAATTGTAGTTCACCGTTTTTTTTTCTTTTTGTTCTGACATAAAAAACGCTACAAACAGTTCATTTTTTCACAGCACAATCTATTTATTATACAAATTTCACGAAGACGAAATGTAATGGCAATTATATTTTATTCTAGCCTGTTCTATGTAGTCCGCGAAAAAATTATATTTCCAAGATAAATTACTAAAGTATAATAATAATAATAATATATATAAAAAAATATATAAACAATAAAAAAGTAGTTAAAATTAACTCAATTTAATGTGTTAAAAAAACGACGAATATTTTCGACTATTAAGCCATTTTCAAGTGGATAAAAAAATAACTTTAAAAAACTACTGAAATAAAATAAAAATAAAATGTAAGAAAACAGTCAATGTAGATTACGCTAATAGTTCACTCATTAAGCGGGGCTGTTAGCGTAATATTATGTATCTACATTAAATAATTTTTTAAATTTTTATTTTTATTTTATTTCAGTTGTTTTGTATATTATTTTTATTTTTGTCCACTCGGAAATTACCTAATAACCGAAAAGCTTTATGATCTTTTAGCATGTTAAATTTATTAAATTATTTTTTTATTGTTTATATTTAAAAAATCGCTACATCAAGTCCGCATTTTTTAAAGTAGACTAACATTATTTCGCAAAATCAAACGGTCATATTATTACTATTAATAATATGATAATCGAGATGTTCAACAGTAGCACCTTAAATAATAATAAATAATCAAACGCCTATGGTATAATTTTTAAACGAACGTCACCTTACGAGAATAGTCAAAACGAAGAATTCGCGGAACTATGTCGGCCATTTTTTCGATATCTTTTAATATATTTTCCACGTAAACCGTAAATCCGCATTCGGAATTTTCGTCTAAACTAGGCTCGAATATAATTAGACCGTCGTCATTTAGATTCATAGACAATTGAAACAGCGGCATGTCATTCCGATATTTGCACATTTCTTCTAATATGTAATCTAAACTATGTTTTACAAATAAAACGTAATATTATCAAAATCGAATTATTTAGTTAAAACTTTTAAAAAAATCAAATAAAAACCAACTTTGATAATGTTACAGTTCAACAAATTATTCGAAATACACGCCGATGTATTTATTTATTTATAAATTTAAAAAAAAAAAAAAAAAACCTAAATAACTAAATCTGATTAAAAAGTTGTCGCATACTAGTTATGGCGCGTACAAAATTTCTCTCCTCAAAATATAGGGAGCCTTGATAAAATCAATGTGGGACTATGGTCTTCCCGCTTAGGCATCTGCTACGCCAACAACATTGGAACGGTTAAACTCATTCCGTCATGTAGTCTAGTATTGAGGTCAACACGAATAAACTATTTGCTTTACAACTCTAGATAGCATCCCAATGATCTTCATTATTCTTACATCCTGCTTAAATTCCACGTTCACTCACTGACAGTTGCTAATCTGCCAGATTCTACAATGTTTGACCGAAACTAACAATTTATTCAGATTTCATAACAACATTACAAGCATCCTCTACAACCTTGACATTAACCTACCAACCTACTGTCTATTCCTACTTCCATGTCCCTTCCTATAATATGCGACACACTTTTCCCTTAAACCTTCGATCATTATCGCAGTCTGCTATCTGGTTATCGTTTCAGAATCTTATGAACATTTATAAGCATCATGAAACACTGTACACAAATGGAGCAAAAAAAGTAAAATTCCACCGGTTGTGCCGTCGTATATAAACGTGGTACAATTTTCTCACTACCATCTATGTTTTCCGTAGATATGCAATCTTTTGCGCAATTAATATATGAGAATCAGAGTTAAAATACGCTATATTAATTCGCACAGACTCCCTTAGTTCAATCAGATGTATATAGAACAGACGTGAACACCAGCATCCCATCGTGTGAACCATATTGGAAAAAGCGTTTACTTATTCGCGTCAAATTTTACTCGCATGCATACCAGGGTATAATTGGAGCCGATAAAGAGGATGAGACAGCGGCATGAAAATCGTGACACCAATTCCGTTAATACCAACGCGGAGTAAAGATATCTTGATCAATATTCGAAGTACGATAAAAAGTAATCGAACGATTCACTATTCTTTCTGATTACAACTTCGCCATCACAAACCCGGTAATGTTGACGTCCAGGTGAAATGATGTAATCCTTTTCCGTTTTCGATCTGGAAAAACATGTTTTACGCATTAATTCCTGTTTGAAAAAGAAGAATGCCCGGCCTGTCTTGCAAGTAATACTTCCTTTACCATCACCCACATCGTAACTTTCTGTTCAACTTATGCTTTCTAATATCAGCTCGTAGGTCTTGCCAATAATCTTTCTAGCATACGTCAACGCACCTTCTCCTCTGGAGCAAAACTCATCATCTTCCTCAATAATACAAATCTTTTTCCGTTAATCTGACAAAATAGCAGGATAATAAATCAAAGAACAGGAAGAAGAAAATGTAAATAAATAAAAAACGAATACTCGATATTTTTAAAATATGTTATACGCTGAATAAAGAGAGTTTTTATTTTATTTCCTGTTGGTTCAATACGTATTACCGAGAAAGTATTTATACGCTCTTTGATAAAACAGAAACGTATTTATTATTTTCAAATGACGATTTTTAAAAAGATTTATTTTAATTTCGACTATAACGTGCAAGTTATTTTAATACTTATATTAAATGGCAGAAAAAAATACTCTTAAATAACGGCATGTACGAGTTGAAAACTGTTAGCAAATTACTGACGAACCGAGTATAAAAAGTATTAAGTTGCTAGTAGAATCATTTTAGTTGTCGACGAATCGTGCACAATTGCGAGAAATAAACTTCTTTTAAAATATTACAAATATATATATTAACTAATTGATATATGAAACAAATTAATCTTTTAAAAATTCCTACAAGTTCATTTACGATAAAATTCGAACATACTATAAGCATATCCATCTTCTTCGAGTTCCTTGCCCTTTACCGAAGGTTAAATATAACTCTCGATTGTCACCATAGCTAAATGTATTAGTTGATTTCCATTGCCATAAGTGTTTGTTTTAACCGAGAAATCCGCTTTTTTCCCCTGCAACGCTTACTTTTCTTCCCTCTCAGTACATTGCACATAATACGCTCTATTATGTAGTTTCCTTTTTTCTTTTTGATAACTGTCAGCAGCTCTCGGTTTGGTCGTATTCCTTTTTAAGGCATTCATGTCCAACATATGATCGTTATTATAGGCTATTTTCAATATAAAAATCAATATATCCAAGACGTACAACCGGTTCAACATTACTTCCTTTAGTGTTAATGTCTTTGCTCTATATATATTTCCGTATATTTTTATTTTCGGCCGTATATCCTTTTTTTTTACTGTGTACAGTGATATCCGTATGTTGTATATTTATTTCCAGTCCGGGCTTGATTCTTTCTACTATTTCATCTAAAATAATTTGTAATTCTCCACTTTCACAGCTATTATTCCCTTATTACCTGCAATGTTCGAGGTTATTTACCGAAACTACATTTATTTTAACTGCTTCTTTAGCACCGTTTTGACATTTTTCATAAGCATCATTCGGCGCAGATATCGAAAAGGATTATCCAAGCCACATCCTTACCCGTACCTCCTTTCATACTGATATACTCGTGTATTCTATAAGTTCACTGCTAACTGCTGTCGCTATATAATGTCATAATTTCTTCATAGTCCGATTCGATTGTTTAAAAAAATATATTTATTAATTCTCGGTATCTTACGGAGTCAAATATTCGGTAATAGTCAATCAAGTTTACAAAATTTAATTAGGGAATTTTTAAACAATTACAAACCGGCCAGTATATTGTCGACCATGCCGTCATATAAACAGAAATACTTATATAAATATAACGATGTATAGATATTGTTTACAACAATATCAAATTAAGACCGCTAATTGTATTTAAGTAAAAAATAATAAAATGGATATTTAAAAAAAAAATGGTCACGAATTACATAGATTTTTTTTAATAATAAATGAAACGCAATTTATTGCATTATACCTGCGTATAATCGAACCGAACATACCATCGTCGACGATCTTCTCTATTAACGATAAATATGAATCCCATTTTTCCCGGACAACATCCTCGTTAACGCAGATATCTTGAAGTTCCTCCTGTTAAATTTCATTAAAATGAGAAAAAGTACACTTCGAACTATTTAGAACGCGATGTTATTTTTTTCCATTTTTAAAACATAATGATAGTGTAAAACTTCTTTTAACCGTCACTCTCTATTATCCATCAAGAAGTGTCATTGAACGTTTGCTGTCATCTGACGGTACAACAACAATTACAACGTTAAGGACGCAATTTTTAACGTTGCCAAGTGCATGGGTCGACCTTAAAATGTTAAACCTACAAAATTGGTGGAATAAACAATATCATGAATGTGTACTACTCACTAACGAAACAACGGTTAGTGTTGACAAAATCATGGAGTTTTGCAATTAATAACTGAAGAAGTAACAGATTGGTTATAGTGTCATGAACAAAAGGTTGAAGGTTTTGAAATTGTGACTGATGAAGATATTGTATCTAATGTTCAGCAGTCTAATAATGGTGAAATTGACGAAGAATCAAAATACAACCAAAATTCGGAAGCTGAAACAATGTTAACAAAGTGCATCGATTGGTTTGGAAGACAAGAGGAGGCAAACTTTAAACAAAGCCTACTTATTAAAAAAAAATAAAAAAATATGGTACATTACCATTAAGAAAGCTCGAACTGCAAAGAATACCGATTTTTTTAAAGATGTAAACAATTTGACATAAAGATAGTTTTTCTATGTACCTGTACAATATTGCACTATGTTATACTAAATGTCTTACCTAAATGATTTACAATGTGGTATAGTACTATATAATATGTAATTTGTTTGTAATGAAATTTCTGTTATTCGTCTATTCAGTTATCTGCCACAGACCTGGTAGGGTGACAGATAAAAGAAGTTCTACTGTACTACCTATCGCCAACAGAAAAATTAAAAATTAAAAAATGAACCTCAGAATAAAGCGAATAATGTGAATTTGATCGACGATTGTACGACGAAATAATATGTAGTAGAAAATTAAAATCTTTTTTCATCCGTATTAAAAATATTTTTAAAAAACAACTGATAAGAAATAATAAATAAACCATCAGTAGAAATATTTGAAATAATCGCGTAGAATTAATGTGAGAAATAATTAAAAAACATTTGTCGATCAGACTATTAAAAGTAGAAAAAAAAAGTCAGATTTAAGTTCAGAATAATTTACCTTCGAAAAATCCGAAATGTTTCTTTTCAAGTACAACATAGCAACGGCGAATTGTAGCGGGATATTTTTATTTAGAAATATAAGAATCATATACTTTAAATTTACAATTTTATTATCCGAAATTCTATAATAAATGTAATCAAAGTTTCTCACTTAGCCAAAATAGCCAAAATAAAAACTGCGTATTCATATATATATATATGTGTGTCGGAAAGTGAAATTTTCTCGCGTAATTAAAATTTGAAAAACACATTAGAATTCACCTCAAATTCAGACATGAAAGTAAAAAGCACTCAATTCGTAAGTTATTTAATATTATTTTACACGAAAAAATTAAAATTTTGCAATCCAGGTGCACGTGTATTAAGTAAATAAAGCGTGTGTAAAAAAAAGCGGAAAATGAATTTGAAATATATGGCACATTCTTATTATCGGAATAATATTATTATAGATTTACGTTTTAGAACGTAATAATTATTATCGATTAAATACAGACACTAACCGAACTGTAGAAATTAGAGAAACTAAACACCAATCTTTTCTCGCCGCGCTGATTTTCCTTATAAGATTTGATCTCGAATCGTTTAACCTGTATCGATCTTCTAGCAGCTCGAAGTAACCTCGAAGTAGGAACGACATTCTTTACATCACCTGAAAAACATTTTTACATAACGAATATAGAGAAAGGAACAAGCAGAAGAATATCAATTGGGACTCTACATAAGTTCCACCGTCTTTTTTTTTTCCGGAAGAAAATTTTCTTTTCTATTTTCCTCGTCGTTCGAGACGAAAAATTTGTGGCCGATTGGCAGTCGCCGCCCGCGGAGGCATATGACTAGGTGACGAGATGATGTTGTTAAATGCGCGCGTAGATGTGTTTATGTATGTATACATGTTGTGCCGTTTCTGCAGATAATACGAAAAGTATTAAAAATACGAATCTGCCACAATATGCAATGTGAAATAAAAAAAGAAAAAAATACACACGACGTAAAAGAACTAAGGTCGGATATATAGGAAAAACCGATGGTGATAAGAAAAAAAAAGACAAGAAAATAATATTAAGCGTGAGACGGATGAAGATAAAAAAATGTTGGTGAAGTTCAGGTTCAGAGGACTCTGTGCACACGTTCGGTGACAATCGGACGTGAAGTAACTTTAAAAATACCCGCGTGTTAAAATTCATTATTTTAGTCTCTTATACTGCTTCTTGCGATTTTTTTTTCACTTTCAGACAGATTTAAATCTAGCTGAAACTGATAGTAAGCAAGTGAGGAATAATAAAACGGACTATGACGTGCGTGGAACCAATAACAGTTAAGACCAAAGGGAGTTAGCAGATTAATTCGCCTGACTTCGTCGCTACCGCTGGTACCTTCAGATCTGTGTGAAAATAATCATTTCGAATGAACTAGGGTCCGTTAACTAGTGATCTCAGTACCTTACATGGAAATCGCTGAATAATTTTATTGAACTGCAAGCAGTTTCCCATAAATTTTAACTCGTAAGTCCACACCGATTTAAGCATGGTGTTATAAAGTACCAACTTAGAACTCAAAGAAAGCTCAGATTTCCTTCTTAAAAGCCAATGCATCTTGTTGAACTTGAGTCTTAGTTCCTTACTTTTCTTCAGAATATGATCTTTCCACCACAAGCGGCGGTCTAACCGCATTCCAAGGTACATGACTTTTGTATGTTGTGGTAGAGGTCCATCAAAGTATACAGACGTCTAGTAGTGAATGTCATCTGCACAGATTTAGAAGTATTGTTCTTGATTCTCCATTTGCGGATCCAGTCCCGAAAAGCGTCTAAGCTAGATTACAACTGGTCGGATGCTTTACCTCCGAACAGGCTTTTTGATTGGAAAACTAGGTCAGTTGTACGTGTAGTCGTCGACAAACTTATTCACGAGCGTGTTTATATTTTTCATAAAATCCAAAATAATTTCGATAGTCGTGTATGTAACGGTTTATTATCGCGCATTTATTTTTTATTATTATTATTATCGGATATTTTTGTTTGTAATTATTAACGTAATGTTTAATAATAAACTAACTTAAAAAAATTAAACGCCGAGTTTTGCTTTAGTATAATTAACGAGTTAATACGGGTGGGACTTGATTACACGAGGAAGTAAATACGGATTTGAGCAATGTATCGATACAATTTTCTATATATATATTATTATTATTTATATATATTCACGCCAATTTCCCCCTTGTGTAGTAACGTATGTGGTAGGCTAATCTAGGTGGAGAGAATACACACAAATGGCGAATACAGGTTAGACTATATATATATATTATATATATATATATATAGAGAGAGAGAGAGAGCGATATAAAAAACAATTGAAAAATTAGTTAAATCACTAATATTTTTTTTCTTATGAAAAACACAAAGTTTTTCAACAGATTTTTCAAATACTTATTTTCATTTTACTTGTAAAATTGTGTTTTTTAAAAAAATTTGTGTTTGTATGTTTTTATATTTTACTTTTGGACATCATACATTGCAACAGTAAATGAAAATTTAAAATTCCATCAGTATACCACTTTTGCAGAATCCGGAAAATAATATCGGAAGAAAAAAAAAATAAAAATAAAAAAACAAAATCAGTAAACAAACATATTGATGTTAAATTTCAACAATTCAAAATAAACAGAACAGACAAAGTAGAATAACATTTTATGGAATATATTTTCACCATTACCATCAAATATTTTTACGTAATTATTTTTAATTTATACTTTTAAAATTATGATTTTTTAAACAATTTTTTTGTTCACTTGATAATGGCGTAAATGCCGAAAAGCTTTGTGTTTTCAATAAGATAATAAATATTAGTGATTTAACTAATTATTCAATTTATAAAAAAATCACTACATTCCAAATTATAAAAAATTAATATATATATATATAGAGAGAGAGAGGGGGGAGAATTAAGATTGACACTAAGAAAAAAAAAGTTGTGGCAATTGACAATGTCTGTCCGCAAATAAAGATAAAATTGTAAAATGAAATAACAGAACATGTGAGAACATTCAGATATTTCGAACAGACCATAATGGATAATATGGATTGTGGTCGAAATATTAACAAAAAAAAGGTTTTAACGATAAACACAGACACTTATAACACAGAAAACAATGGCCGTTAACATAAGCAAAAGCTTTGTTAAAACTTTGTAAGCTATCTTACATTGCACACGGACCTAGGTGTTACACCCGTGAAAGATAAAATACAAGAAATAGCTAGTGAATATGGCGATGAACTGTATTATCACACAAATACATTAGTCTGCTGGATAACTCGACAGAAATCAGGTGATTAAAACGAACAAAATCTACAACAAAATCTACTGATCTATTATGAATAATCAGCAATAAACGCAAAGTATTAAAATACGTTTAGCGAAAATCCTTATTGCTGGATAACGAATTTCACAAGTCAATCGCTGTTTTTTTCAAAAGCTTACTAGATAGCCTAGAGCTAGTGGCATAATTGCGGAAATTTAAAAAAATAAAACCACTTCGTTATATGGTATGGAAACACAAACAATGGGACAAAGAAATCGAGACAAATTAGAAACTTTTGAAATGTGGTACTGGCGTCGTCTACAGAAAATTATTTGAGTAGAGAAAATGAACAACAAACTAGTGCTAGAAAGATCGACTTAAATGGCTAGGTCATACATTATGCCAGAATCAAAATATTCTGAAGGATATTATTAAAGGCGAGATAATGGGGGAAAAGCCACGTGGAAGACCAAGAACAACACTCATCGACATAGTGCTAAATGAAAACAGGATACCGATTTATCCGGAATTAAGGAAGAAAACTTGCGACAATATTGGATGGAAACGATTGGTAGATGGTGTGAATCAGACTACTGGCTGATACACTAATGATGATGATATACGTAAGCGAATACATTTTTCGTTTATTAATTTTCGACTTGGTCGCATAGTAGCGATTGATTTCCAATCGCTCGATCTGATTTCCAATCACGCGATCTGATTTCCTCCGATATCTAGACGGGAGAAACACGTTTCCGTGAAATATCTTTACTCGATATATCGGCTCGATTTGTCGAGTAAAATAGAGAAATAATAATAAATCGTCGAGCATTTCGGATAGTTCTTTATCAACCGTTCTATTGGGAGACGAGTTACGTCGGCGGAATCTACAATGAAATATTAGAATAATACGAGTAGGAAATATGTTTAACGCGGTAGCTGATTTACGCAACACGTTACGAAGTAGACACAAAATTTAATCTATAAAGATTTTCAGGGTGGTTGCCGTACGGGCAAAACGTTTTCGGTGTAAACGATGTCTATTTTTTCACTTTGTGACGTTTTGATTACAGTTTCCAGTGGTAATCGCCGGCGGATGTGTATTTATGTTACGATACTCCGCGTCGATAACCACTCTGAGTTAGAAAATAAAAACTGTGTTTTTTGAAACATTGTAAAGTGAAAAATCGAATGTAAAATTAATCCGTCGATTGAAAAAAAAAAAAGAATTTAATCGAACGATTAAATTAATTTTAAAATCTACCTATATATATAAAAAAGAATGTTTGTTTGTTTGTTTGTTTGTTCGCGTTTCATAGACGGCTAAACCGCTTATCCGATGGGGTTGAAATTTTGCAAGCTTAAGGTTTTAGGCTATCAAAAATAATACAAAAAAATTTTTGAGTGGTTTTGGTGGGTGACCTTTTTGAATTTCGATTTTTGAAAAATTTCTATAGAATCGATTTGATGGATATTAAAATGACGAATTCGAAACAGAAAACGGTTTTTTATTACGATCGATAGGTCTTGAGCTACGAATTTTTAAAAATTGTCGACTTGCCATCTTTGGCAGGGCATAGCGCGCGACGTAAACATTTTTAAATGATTCCAATTCTGGAAATAGTCATTTCTATGTATCAATCAATAGCCCACTCGATATGCGTATGGGGCACCGTTATTTATGCTTTCTAAGATGACTGATAGGTCCAATTTTAGCGGTACACCGCTTTCCACAATCGTTGCATATGTAAACGCCTTCCAACGAGCTGTACTTTCCCGCCGCATCATGCTGACGTTTTCGCTTTTTGTTTTCGGCTGCTGTTTCTATTTTCTTTTTGGCGATACCAAGGCCATCTTTCACTATACGCTTCCAGGTTACTCTTCCCAGCTATCTAGCTCTATACCGCATTCACTGAGTACAAGTCTCATATAATCCCTATACCTCCAGCGAGGACGCCCAATATGCCTTGTACCCAAAGTTATTCAGCTGACGAGTATTTTTTCGGGGAGCCTAGTATTGTTCATCTTTGCTACATGTCCGAGCCACCTCAAATTATTTTTGTAAAGCAGGAGATGGAATGATGTAGCATGTGCTCTTTGTAGCACGGTAACATTCGACACCCGATCCTGCCAGCGTATGTGTAAAATTCTTCGCAAAATACGTTGCTGGAATTGCTCTAATTTTCGTATATTCCTCTTATCTGGTGCCCATGTTTCCGAATCATACAGCAATGTTGGTAAGACAATAGATTTGTAAACAGTCAGTTTGGTTGGTATCAATATATGTTTATTTCTAAATACTCTCCCGATATAAGATAATAAAGTGAAAAAACCGCGAAAAAACCTTTCGATTTTTTTCAAATTTTGATTTTTTCGCAATAATTAGCGAACGATTTGAAATTGGGGGGAAATATTATTTAAACGAAAATTACGCGGCATTAAAATACGCGTCTAATGATGGTATTACCATATTTTTATAGCAAATACTCATGGAGAAATTGAAGGTTACAGGATTTTGGGGTTTTGGGGGTTTGGGCAGATTTTACGGCCTTTACGATAGGTAGGAGGTTCAGGTTCGCATTAAAAGAAAGTAGACGTGGAGATCTAGCATTTATGTTATAACGTAAATGTTACTAAAATTAACTCGCGCGTTTAAAGCTGAATTAAATATAAATTTTAATATGTAGCGTGCTGGGGCCATTCTTATTTACATTTTTCATGCATGATTTCCCGCATATAAATAACATTCAGGTTGCCTTATACGCTGATGACACAGCGTTGTACTGCAGTTCTTACAGACCAAGTACTATCAGCAATAGATTACAATCCGGTGTTGATCGTGTAATTAAGTATTTTTCTAAATGGCAAATTGCTCTTAATCCTTCCAAAACGAAGGCAATTTTATTCACTCGTCGAAGACCGTTTTTACCGACCAGACTTCACGTCAGTGGCGTTGATATAGAATGGTCAGATACGCTATCTTGGTGTCATTTTAGACAAGAGACTAACCTTTTCCAAGCATATTGACCATGTATCATTGAAGACAAACAGAGCAATCTGTTCAATCTACCCCATTTTCAATCGTAAATCTCACTTAAATATGAATAATAAACTAATAATCTGCAAGTAAATCATTAGGCATATTTTAACATATTCTTGTCCAGTTTGGTCTTCAGTCTCAAATGCTAGTTTTAATAGACTGCAATTAGTCCAAAATCGATGTCTTAGATGTATCCTCAATGTCCCCGTATACACTAAAATTTCATATATGCATAGTGCTCTGCAGATACCATATATAAAAGACTATATCCTCAAACTATTGCAAAAATTGTTTCTCAATTGTAGTGTGTGCACCGTAATAATTTACTTCCAGCAATAGGAAATTACGATTCCAGGGAACTAAGTATTAGATATACTAAGTATAAGTATCGACGCATTAAACATAATGTATTATTCTCATAACGTTATAATTTGTTTGCTTTCGTTTCCATTACTCATAAATGATATTACATATTCGTTATATAATTAAATTTATTATTTTTTTAAATTACCGCTTTTCATTTGTGATGATTTTTTGTCTGATTTTTCCATCAATACTATTTATATGTTGTATATTTATTATTTACCAGTTTATATTATTAGAATTTTTACTTTTATAAATGGAGAGGGCAAAATGTTATTATAACTTTTTAATATAATGTCAAATATACGCGTTTTTATATTTTTTTTATATAATTAAGTTCAATAAATCTACAAAAATTAAAAAGTGTAGGCATATCATTTAAGATTCTTTACAAATTTGTTTTTTAATTTCTTTTCTATAATTCCTAATTCTCCATCAGTCTTTTTTTATTTAATTCAGAATAAGCTAGTAAATTTATTGATTCTGTGGCGATACGAAGTTCGCCGGGTCAGCTTGTCGAAAATAAAAATGAAAGTCAAATAATTTACCTTGATCTTCACGTTCTTGATGTTCATCGTATACGTCATTTCTTAATGGTAAGTTACAAAGTAGTCGTATGTTTTCGTCTAGTAAACGAAATATCCTTTTGGTCGTTTCGAAAATTTCCAAGTATCTGAAAAATATGTACATTTCAACGTAAATTTTTTACGTTATATGAAAAATCTTTCATCAATTTTGTCACACTTTCACTCTCTATCATCCTTTCAATCTATCTATCTCTATGTTCCTCTATCTCTTTCTCTCTCTACCTCTATGTATTTCTATACCTCTCTATCTCTATTTCCCTTTATCACTATCTCTCTATATCTTCCACTATCTCTATGTATCTCTCTCTCTCCCCTTATTTCCATCTTTATCTATCTCTATTTCCCTCTATATCTATCTCTATCTTTTCACTTTCTATCTCTACAAAACTGAACATAAATGAAACGCCGTAAGACATCTTGAAGACGTAATACAGGCATCTTTTTACTGAAATTCTTACAAATCCAGCAACCGGTAGTATAAATAGAAAAATAATATTTTTGTTTCAAACTGTTTTTTATTATACAATCAGGATCAGAACTGAATAATAACTCACAACCTTTACAAAAAGACAGGTCTATTTTTTTTTACTGTACGTACTAAGTCATATTTCTATAAACGAGGACACCATTTCTAGAAATATCGCTGTCTTAAAATATATGTAAATTCTCAAGATGAAGAAAGGACGATACATCGTACGGAGGACCGTTACATGCTGAGCGCAGTAATTTAAGGAATAGTTCGAAGCGGTAATGTTATTAAAGGACTTTCGTAGAACACGTGATCAGGATTGCAAGTTGCACATTCAGCATAGAGAGGGCAGTAAGGAGTTTTTGTAAGCTGCATAAGGAACAGAAGGTCCGGCAACAAGTAACGCCCTAATCGTAATCTACTGATAAGTACAATTCCTTTCCGCTTAATGTTTTTGAAAAAGTAGAACCATGTAAATTTAGGAAAAGACGATTGTAATTAATAGTAAGGACAGGTCTAAATTCAGGAATTTGTTTCTTAATCATCCGCAGGTATCTTATTCCGATAAAAATTAAAAGAAATTGATTAAATTCGGTAGTATTAGTTATACAATTAAAAATATTATTAAAACGTATAATTATAATACAACGTTCTTTAATGTAAATAATCTATCTAACAGTTTATTTAATATAAAATTTAGTGTTAAAAATATTATTAATAATACCGGCCTATAACTTATTTGAAAAGATTGTGATAGGTAAAATAATCCCGAATTTTAATGTTAGATTTCAAATTAAATGTTAAGTGCCGAATATTCCGTCTGTGTTTGGGGATCAGGAAAGTAAAAGGCGTCATACTAGTAAGAGACTACCTTAGGTATCCATATTCTCTCCCTTGCTCTTTAATGTTTATGTTCATGACATGCTAATAACAAGTTGTAGAAAATTTCAATATGCTGATGATATAGCTTCGGCTATACAAGGAGTTGATATTGCACAGTATGGCGATGCCCTTGACAAGAATCTAGAGAAATTGAATAATTACTTTAAAAACTGGAAACTCGAATCAAAACCAGATAAGACTCCTTATTCCACTTGAATAATCAGTTGGTAGATGCTAAAATATCAGTACGTTTTGATAAAATACTCCTAGAGAACTCAATAGTTTATCTCAGCACTACTTTAGATTGCTCGCTTACATATAATAAACACCTTAGCACATTATCGGAAAAATTAAAAATACGCGCCAATTTAATACGAAAATTTACAGAATGGGGCTCAACAGCAAAGGTGCTACGAATTCCAGCCCTAGCATTAATATACTCGGCAACGCAATATGGCTCGTCGGTTTCGATAAATGGTTCCCACACAAGAAAGGTCCATGTTTAACTGCAAATAATAACGGGGACATTATATAGAAACAGCGAAAATTAAACGAGAGCTGCGCGACTATGCCAAATTCAGCACTAACACTGATTTACCGATATATCCAGAAATAACGAATCCTCCAGTACAACGTTTAAAATCGAGAAAAATACCGTGGGACAATAAAAGCATTAAAAAAATAATCCTAATTTAGAAATAAGATGGAAAAATTTTTGGAACCTACCCTACTTAAAGTAAAGCTGACAGAAGACCTGTCAAAAGAACAACCGGGAATGAAGATACCAAGAAAAAATGGGAAAACTTTAACAGATTTAAGACTGGACACGCATCAGAGAAGTGGGAAATGGCACGGAATGCTAGCTATACGAATGTGGAAACATAAGCCAGACAACACGACGCATCTTTTAAAAATGTCCATTTTACTCGGAGCCTATTTTGAAGACAGTACATCTGCATAATTTACGAAAAGAATGAGTGAAAAGTTTAAAATGTGATTTATTATCGCTAAGTGACTTATTTCTTAACTTTTTTTTAAAATTATAAGTATGCGACACTACACAATAAGAAGAAAAACGGAAATATAATCAAAGATTACCGTTGTTTACGCGAACTTTAAACATTTAACAAACCGGAACTCGACATTAAATAAATTCGTAAAGCATCTAGAAAATTAAACGATAGAGGTCTGTCACATATTTGTATTAAACGTAAATTCTGACGATAACTATAAGGGAATTTGACACTTTCTCTTCAACCCCCGATAACTTTTCTCCTAATCTAGATCGGGAAAAACTGTTCAAACGAAAAAAACGTCCGCGAATACATAGAAGTCGATAAAGAATTAATCACTGAAGCGACGATTCCTGACCAATATTACTAGGAGCTTCCCCCAGAAAACTAAATAATCATTTATATATATAACATATTATCAGGTGGCACGATTAAAATAATTTTAGCCGATATAGGCACGTTACCTTCTACCGGCAATCGATATTTGTTCAACTCTTTCAGCGGGAAACAAAAGACCAGTACCGTCTTTCCTCGAAAATAAAGGCGCATTATTCCATTGATTAGCGAGTCCCTCCATAGACGTTAAATTATTCTTCGCCTTAGTCACACGTACGAATAAATCGTTCGTCATTTTATAAATACGCTCGGAAAATTCTTTAATATCTGAAATAATAAAACATCGTTGGAAGAAAATTCGAAAATTACATTAATTAATTCATTCATTTATTTCGCACTGCATTGCGCGTAATTTATACGAGCAAAAAAATCACAAGCGATGATTTCGCGCACAGGTTTAGTTCAAATAATTATAACAAATAAAAATTTAAGAGAAATAACTAAAAAGTAGCAGGGAAAAAGTTATTGCAATAGTTCATAAATTTTATCACTCATTTTATACAGCTGGATCGTACGAATCATTGGAAACCGATATACACTGAGAGAATTAGTCGATAACCTCTCGTCAATTACTATCAACTTCAACCGTCTCTCTCTAACTTCCGTGGTCATATTTCTGTAGATGATTAATCGTACAGGAATTGTACTAGTTGGTAGACTACAATATTGTTAACCGACCGTCTTTTCCATATGCAACTTATCTGAACAGGCAATCTACAATCCCGATCATATTTTTTCTGAATGCTTTGCTGCGGCGTCATTACGTTTCTGACCTTTATCTACCTCCGAATAATGTATCGTTCCTTCTCCATCTAGATAATCTACAATTATAGAGAAGTTTGCATCTCTCATTAAAATATAAACAACATCTCACAGTATCACTTTGCGTAAAAGCCGTAAAGGCATTCCCATTTGAAAGAAAAAAAAAATCCAAACGTGTATGTTAAAAAACAAATTGATATATATCGCAGGTTTTTAATAGAAATATATTCATTATGTGTACAAATACACACACACACAAACCGACATATAATATTATCATTATTATCATCGTATCGTTCGTTGCCAAACATTGTGACTAACTTATTGCACGTTGCACTGACGTACAAAATGAGCTACTATTAATTATGTAGATGTGCGCGCATACTAATGTGGCGTCATTGCCTTCTCCGAGAAGGCTAAACATTTTTGGGATTGAAACATCGATAAACCGCTCTAATAACTATTCTACTGTGGCATTATAATATAAATAAGCCAAAATTAATCCTGGAAGAGAGAAACCGCTTGGTTTGATAAAAATGGGTCGGAATTAGAAGAGTAGAGGATTTATTTAGAAAAGAAAAACCTGAGACCTATTTCATCGCACAGTCCAATCCACCGAAGATAATTAAACAACCAGTAGAGTTGTACATGCATATATCTCTTTTTCTTTTCCTCCTTCTTCTTGGTGCCAGGAAAATAATCTTTATGCGGTACACAATGTTTGCCCAGTATTCTGCGAACGCAATGTTGTTTCCATCGCACCTATGTGGGCAACTACTTCAGATGAAAAAATGTTGGACAGATTGCTCTTCGTCACATATACAGGAAGAGCTGTCAGAGATTCGCCACTTCTTCATGTTGACTCTTTTCGCCACTTCTTCATTTTGACTCTTTTCGCCACTTCTTCATGTTGACTTTTGTCCCATCAATCATTGTTCTTAGTCCATTTAGTGAACGCCATATTCCATATTTTAGTTCGGCTCCCAGAGGAAGGTGCTCTTTAGGTTCAATTCATGGTTCACGATTTTTCCAGGAATTATGTCGACCGGTTTCATTAATGACTTGATATTGCGGGAATTCAGTCTCGTTCAAATAGTGTATGTCCAAACATCAAATGTCGGCTATCCGTTTTCGACTTGCTCTTTTCAGCGCAAGTAGCTATTTGCCGTCTAATTGCAGCTGGACCAATACCGGAAATCACGCAGATTTTATCGACAGATGTCTGCGCTAATGCGGCAGCTTTCGTTAAGTGCGTTATTGACTTGTTTCGCATGGGTCGAGTTAAGCCTAGGCACGCGTACTACGCGGCTGAGTTATATAATGCGAGTGCTGCTAACGTTCCAAGAGCTTCTCCTTCCTAAATGCAATCTCCATTCTTGTGCTTAAGTAATGTTTCTTAAAGTAGTACTATATGAAAGGTAACTCCAGAGTACATGAGGAACTCATTGAACACTTTTGTCACTGACCGTGTTGTTCCTAAGTGTCTGTTAGCGTCTCTGTTTCTTACGTGAAAAGCGGTGCACTGAGTTTTTCTTAGATTTGATTTCAGATAATCCTGTGAGTAATATTCTCCTAGTCTTCATAAAGTAGTTGAGAGTCCTTCTTCGGAACGACTTTCCTTGGCAGGTATCAGCAGAGATAAAAAGATTCATACCTTTGAGAATAAGTTGGTCATTTATAAGTACGTTGAATAATGTTGGCACTAACACACTGCCCTGTGAAATCCAATTACTTTGTGATCTCCAACGGCTACTCTTTCGGTCTACGAAGACAAAATTTCGTTGATTTTCTAGTAGTTTAGCGATAACGGTTGTAAATTTGTAATCACCGGTGATATTATGCAGTTTACTTAGTAATGGTCGATGGATTATTGTATTATAAGTGGCACTGCACCTGTGATTTTTTTCTCGAAGCCATCTTCAATGTACTGCGTTAGGTTCAGTATCTCTCCGGTGCATGACTTATCAGGTCGGAAGCCTGCTTGATGTGAAATTAATGTTAAATTGATGGTATCAGCAATTCTGGTAAAGAACAGTCTCTGAAATAGTTTTAAATGTATGAAAAAAGTAAGAGATCGATGGTCAGTAATTAGCGAGGTTGTCAGGAGACTATATATATACAGACAGATACATTTCAAACTATAAGAAGAATAAGTCATTGTAAAATTTTCTGATAAAATAAACAGCAAAAATTGAAAAAAAAATATTTATCTTACAAATGAAAGACGAATCGACGTTATGAATAATTTATGTTATTATTAAAGATCAAAGACTTACATGAAAACAAATACCACATAGTAATTCGAGGTGAACAAATTGGCTGTCAGCTAATTTTAGCTAATGTTCCTAAATTAAGGTCAACTATTATCCTATTTGTACTCAGTAGTTAAAACAATTTCATTGGCTTTCGAATAAATTTATATTTTCTATAACTTAACACACACTCTCTTCGTCAATATTTTAAAAATCTGAATTTTATTTTCTTAGACAATATTTTAAGAAATTTATGTTCGTTATCAAAAATTTTCTACGAAAAAATAAAATAAAATTACATACACGTAAATTTCATCCGCCCGCCTTAAGCTTAGAAAAAAACTTATTAGATCCATCAAAGAAACTAAACGAACTTATCGTTTGTATAGTTTTTGAAAAATGAAGTACAACAAATCAAATCTCCCAACGTTATACAACAATGTACGAGCATTCGACGATAAAAAATTTATATCTGTTCTATTCACACTAAAAAAAAAATGTAAACAGGCTTTTCGTCTATTATACACGTGTTAAGTTATCTTATATGATAAATTCCGTTTCCCAAATTATCATGCACACATACATACAATCTATTTCCCATGATAAGAGTGCTAAGTATGAATAAAAGAAACTACATAGTTTTTATACCGAATGTAAATGTAGTAGTGTTATAAATAACCGTATATATATATATATATATATATATATATATATATATATATATATATATATATATATAAATTATAATGATGATAGAAAATTGAAACCAACATAACAGACTAAAAATAGTTCCTTTTTTTTTTTTATTTGTAAATATGCCGGAAATCTATTTTCTAGGCATTTCATAATATACGCCGGAATATACAGTAGTTTCCCCTTGCTTACTGTAGGATTTCAAGTTGTCTCCTATAATAAAGCCACTCCTAACCTGGGAACCGACGCTGACCAACAAGCCGTTCCTAACCTGGAATACAGACGCTGTTGGATTTTGATTAGATTTATAGCGGCATACTCGCTTTGACACGATACCTTTAACGGGTTTATGCAGTATTTTTTAAGGAAAGCTTTCCCAAAGATTCCCCACTGCACCCTGATACATCGCCGCTCATGGTTCGCGGTTGCTTATTCGTCAATGACTTATTCGCAACTAACCTTCATATCTGAAGGCCGTTTCGGTATCTACCACCTGCGGACCCGCCCCTTCCCCTGAGCTCGAGGTCCGTCGGTTACAATTTCAGGTAAGAATTCATGAGGGAAAAGTAGAAGGAAAAAGAAGACGTGGTCGCGTTCCTACAAGCTGGTCAGGCCTGGTACGGACGGTAATAGAAGAAAGGTTTACAGAATGCGTCCGAATGGCTCGCAACAGGGAATCATGTCGACATCGCGTACAGCAGACGGATTTTTCATGATCACGATATCTCCACGGGATTCACGATTCACAGAGAGATGCCGGAAAAAATCATTACAATTTATGATGTTTAAAGAAAAGTAACGAAATAAATCAGATACTGTACCCGAATTCCATGTCAAATTTTTTTGAGCGTATTCCACTTCTTTATCGATATCGGTTAAAAAATTTTCTATCAAATTAAGCTCTTCTACTCTACAGGTTTTACG
Organism: Coronaproctus castanopsis; assembly: GCA_032883995.1. NCBI lineage: Eukaryota > Metazoa > Arthropoda > Insecta > Hemiptera > Monophlebidae > Coronaproctus > Coronaproctus castanopsis. The sequence continues at coordinate 122,223,144 of CM065053.1, forward strand.
TATTTGGTTGTATCTATACACAAAAATTATGAGACAAAATTTGAAGTAATTTTGATACAATAATTTTAATATCTGTTTTCTGAAAAATAAGATATAATAATATACAAAAACTAACGAGAACCATTAAACCGAAAATTTACGAGCAAAATTATTTGAGATATATAAAGTGTACTTCGAACGTTTCAATGAGAAATTATTAATACAGACGAAAATTTGTAATAATAACGAATACTAGAGATAAAATTTTATCGATAGTTGCTTTATTTTTTTTTAACGGAACGATAATACGAAATAATATAAATAATAAATTAAATAAATACGACAAACTATTCTTCCATAACAAACGCAACAAGTTTATTAAAGACTCCATTAACCCTTTCAGTCACAACGTCCACAATATGGGACGTGAAATACTTACAACCTAAACAATATATTTTAGCAGTTTAGACTTAAGTTTCTATATTATCATGTATTACTTTTAATTAGAAAACGTGTTTATTTTCTAGTCTTTTATTTGCTTTTTTCCTGCACCATTTAAGGTTTTGTTTTGGTCTATTCTTTATATTCTTACTGTGTTATTGTGGTAATCCCCGGTACACAATGCTTGTAACCCATGTTATATTTTCTTTTATGTTTATTACTTATACAAATACACTTTTTTTGTTGTTGTTGTTAATGTTAATAAAAAATCTTATACGTGAAATGTATCAATTTCAAACATATTTATATAAATACATTGACAATTATCTAAGGTTCATCTAAAAAATGTACAATTTATAAGATTTTATAATGTAGGATTGAAAGGGTTAATAAATGTCACTTTTTCTATTACTCTAATTCGTATGGGATGCGCCTATTTGAAAACCGAATTATCGAAATAATAACATTAGACAATTATGTTGGTCAAACCCGGTTTGTATTTTGGAAATGAGTTTGGCACGAAAGAAGCCTTATTTGGAATCAAAAATGTCTAGACAAACAAAAACCGGTTTTCCTTCATCGACTTCGAAAGGAAATATCATTAAAGATAGGAATAGACATTGAACCTGTACAAGTAATAAAAAGCCTATAGTGGAAGCGGATCGACCGCGTAAAAGTAAATGATACACGGATGATAATAGAGATAAAAAAAAGGAGTTGAGCAAGTTTGCGTTTTGTCTCCGTCGCTGTATAATATATAATCCGAAGCGGTATTTAAAGAAGATCTATATAATGTAAGAGGAGACATAAAGATGAACGGTGTTTTAATAAACAACTTACGTTATGCCGATGATACGGTCTTAAAATAGCAGATCTCCAAGAAGATGTGCAAAATCGTAGGTAAATTAGCCCTGCAAAGAATATAGTCTGCTAATTAATGTAATAAAAATAAAACCGATGATGGTAAACAAAAGACAGACACCGCGCATAAAGATTAAAATTTGGAACAGAGTACTAGAGAGAGTAGATAAGTTCTAAGTATCTCGACTAGTGGGTTAGAAGTACAGGCTCTTCAGAAGTAGAAATAAAATGTAGAATTGAGATGGCGCGTGAACTACGGTGAATAGCAGTTAAATGCTACATTTTTTACACGCTATTATACGCGAAAGAAACTTAAACTTTAAAGGCGGATCAAATAAAAAGATTAGAAGCGTTTGAGTCACGACTGTATAGACGATTACTCGCAATACCGCGGACAGCAAAAATTGCAAAAAAGTAATTTATGAAACGGATGAATAAGCACCGTTAACGAATAAAGCTAATAAAACTAAAGAAAAATTACTATCTGCGTCATTCGAAGCGAGAGGAGCGAAGTATGAACTACTTCGAACAATAGTGATGGGAGCAGTAGAAGGTCATCGTGGTGAGGAGGACGCCGTGAATTTCTAACATTTAAAAATAGAACACCTGTTATCGAGACTGGAAGACTTTTCCATCTGGCACGAGACCGATGAATCAAAGAGCTTAGCGAAGACGACTCAAGAAGAAGAAAATTTTTAAATCCTGTAAAAAACTGAATGTATGAATAAAGCCGAAACGAATAAAATTGAACTGCTCGGAATATTACGTGCTTGAAATGAAATTTTACCAAATTTTTAATAAAGGGGTCATAAAATAGCTATGTCCATAACTAAAACATATCATCGTAAACATACTTTAATTTCCACCATTTTCGACTATAGAATGTCACATGAAATTGGATAAATCGAAAATGCCGAATATCTAGGCAGCAATTTAAACGGATCGACGGGTTATGAAAGAAAAATACAAAAGCTCGAAATTCATTTTAAAATTAAAATATTATAAATGTAGAATTAAAAATTAAGCTAATAAAATTTTGACACATTTTTAGTGTGCTGAATGCTAGACATTGAAGACAATGGAAAAAACAGCGTATTCTCGAGATATATCGCGTGACAAATTTCAAAATAAAATGGACGGACAAAATAGGAAATTTGCAAGTGTTAAATCCATTAACAAGAAAGAAGAAATTATAGAAGAAATTAAACGTTCGAAAATTAAAACACTTGAGACACATAACGCGACACTCGAAACACTACAGCACACCTCACCTCCCGATGCGAGGAAAGGTTAAAAGACCATCGCTGAGAAAAACACGAATGCAAAATTCGACACGATAGTATCAATAATCGAACTGTCCTCGTGAATGTACAGAAAGAAGAAAGATTGCTCCGGTGTTGACCGACGTTCTATGATGGACGTAACACCGTGGTGATAGATATCGAAAAACGATTTAAGAATTCGGATACACGATGATCGAATGAGAAAATTAATAAAGTCGTTAACGTAGAAATACACTAAAAAATATAATAATAATAATAATAATAATTTTAAGTAAAATACGAAAATCAAATGTCTGAAAATTTCTACTTACTGATGAATCATCGAGTCCAACATGTTGGAATATATATATAATTCGTCCGATCTATCGTACAAGCCGATAGCGCATTCGGGTATTAAGTTATAATTGAGTAACTTCAAATATCGGGTTTCTTTTAAAACCATCGTCAACTATATAACAAAAAAAAATCGGATTTCTCGTTCTGAAATAATATTACTTTTTCATGTATTTATATTTTTTCTATTGTGAAAATCTTATTTTAAAATCTGTTTAAAATTTACTTTATCGTTAAAATTTAATTCCATCGTACGATCTTCTTCTTCATTAACGACGAATACCTCATCGTTCGAATACTCGGCGATTATGCCGGGAATCACTTCGCACCATTTTTCTCCGATTTCGCTCTCGATATCTTGTAAAAGTAAAAGCAACTGATCGTATTTCCGAAGCAGCTGAGATAAATCGATTTTATTAGGTGGGGTCAGGCTGAAATATGAAAAATTTATGAAATATGAAAAATTTATGAAATATGAAAAATTTATAAATACGTTTCCGAGATAATAAAGAATTTATTTCGAAGTTCACGTTCGATTGTTTTTCATTAGCAGTAATAAAATGACGAAAGCGAAAACGCACGAAATACCTCGTAAACCTCTCATGCTTTTGAATAAACTATTTTCTAGAATATCTCGCACAATCTATACGCCCGATGTTATCAATTGAAATTGTTTTTAATCGCATCTGATCGTCTAGAAACCCCAAAAAATTTCATCATTAAGGGGGTCTATATGCGGGCAAGAAAATGATAATATACCGAATAAATCGCATTTCAAAAAGTAAACGTCGTACGAATAGTATCCTATAATATCGATATAAGAAAAAGGAACACGTGACAGAATTCGTTAAAAATAAAACTAATACCACGCGAAGAATTATCGAAAATAAGTGAAAATTATTTTTTCCCCAAAATTTTATTTAAAGCCATAAAAAATTCACTTTCTAACAATTTTTTTAACTGAAATTGAAAAAAAAACAAGTAAAACAAATACACGCGATAATTCGTAATAAAAATTAAAAATAAACGATATAAATAAATGAAATAAAAAAATATATATCGTTAAAATAAAAATTACTACCGAAATCAAATAAGGCTATGAATTTGGACTTAAAAAATATATTATTCGAAAAAAAAAAATAGTCTTATGAAAATATCCAGTTTTCTCCTTTTTCTCTACGTCTTCTCCGTTCGAAGTTTGGCGATCATCTCAGCTATTGTTGGCTCGGCTTGGATGTTGCAGCCTCCTGTAAATCTTCTTTTGAGCATACCATTTCCGCAAGTCAGCTAGCCACGATGTTCTTCTTCTGCCTTCTATTTGACCATTTAGAACAAGCTGAAATAGGCGGTATATGTGACCGAAGTTTTGGAGTTTCCTAGAGTGTATCGTGTGCAGCAGCTCCGTTTTTTTTTTGGATATTCGACGCAGGACTTCAGCGTTTGTGACGTGATCTCGGTACGATATCTTCAACATGCGACGGTACACATACAGTTCACGTGAATCTGTTTTCTTTTCAAAAGCTTGCGTAAGCACCCAGCTTTCCATGCAATACAATAACACCGACCAGACATAATAACGTACAAGGCGCAGTTGCAACCAAAGATCAAGGCTGCGATTCTTCAAAGTAAAATTACCGAATTAAAATGGAATATATATATATATATATATATATATATATATACAGTGATGTTAAGAAATGTAAAAAAGAAACAAAACAAAGCTTAAAAATAAAGCGAATTAAATTTAAAAATAAACGGAATGTAAATATTGAGATATATTTTTCGATAGCATTAACTAAAAATGAACGAAAATTTACAGTTAAATGTATTATTAGTCTTTACTCTTCTTTATTTATATTTAGTATACATAAAGTGTAGTAACATGGAATCGTAGTTGCTGATAACGGTAATAAAATTACTTTCACGCCAAGAGTAATTATTGAAAAAAAAAAAACGAAAACGAGAGAATGTAATTCTTAACATATCTAACTTATCGTGCACGCGCTTTATTCCAGCAAACCGACTTAGATTTAAAATACAGCTCAGACACCTATTTTGGAATTAGTCGTAGCGGTTAACAAACTGGGCAAGAGTATACGTTAGGACGGGACGCATATCGACACTTTATACAAGATCAACTTATATCGAATGCTTAAATGTGATTTAGCAGCGAGTAAATAGCACATTTGTTATAAATGTTCTGAAAAGTTCGGCCTTTTATCAACCAAATATCGGATTTAGACGGACCACCCAATTCTTAAATTATCATCAGGTGCGAACAATTACGTATTTTCGCGATAATTCAAAAATTTCGTTTATTAAAGTATAGCGAAAAAAATTAATACGTTAAAAATGTTTAATAATTCAACACGAAGATTCGATCGGAAAACTCCGACACAATTACATAGATACTATATACACACTCGTTAGATCAGATTACGTCGGTATAATATATAGTGACGCTTTCCATACTACGCTAAAGAAACTAAACACTGTTCAGAATTTAGCTCTTAGAATAGTTCTGAAAACCTTGACTATACAAGTGGAAGCAAAGCTTCAATATAGCAGTCGAATATTTTTTTTTAAATATCACACGCGATTAGATTAATTAGTACACTAATACAATCAGCCTCCCTTCGCTAAGTAATAAATTCCACCGTTTATTTTTAAATTTCCAAAAAACGCATAAATAACATATTAAAGAAACTTCTCAATATCGAGTCCTGAAAATTGGAATAAATAAACTACCACCCTACGCAACAATTTCGATCGCAATAATTGAATAAACAAAAGAAGTAACTTCGACTAATATTTTTAATGCTAAGGTCCTATGACATTTTGAAAAAAAAAAACAACACAAGGACTAAATATCAGCATACACCGACTCATAAACCAAAACACATCTTATATAAAATCCAGATATATCATTAGTCACGGATATTTTTACAACTGAATTACTAGCAATGAAGCTTTAAAACACATATCTAAACAGCCGCAAATGTAGATTGCTGTACCTACCGCGTTACAACGAATATACACTAATCGTTTACATGAAATACATCATCCACAGCTTTATTTCTAATAACATTGAATCGGTGTTCATCTAGACTACAAATAGTTAGTTAGTTGCGAACGAAAACTAAAAATATACTACAATATAAAAACAATCATTTCAGTTGATTTACCTATAATCACATCGTCACATATGCATACTCACTCTCATCTATAAGAGATTAAATCGAAATAAGAATATTAGACAAGGGCGGAACAAAGAAATATCATTATCTAGATTAAACATACATTATTTCTTAATGCCTACTCACTCACTCGAGACCAGTCACAATTAACCGTAAATCATATATTACGAACATCGACGAATTAAATATAAATTACCTGTGCGATCGAGCTATTGCTCGGCATTTTTGGAAAATAGCGTTTTGTTTAAATATATATATACACTTAGATAAGACTTAAGACTCACATACTATTGAAAATCGTTACGTACGTAACTATTTTAATCGTGCAAAATTTCGTTTAGTAAATTCCCGTAGTTATAACCAAAAATTTCAGTTTTGACAAATATCACAAGGAGACCACTGTTAATGTTTTCTTTTTGAAAATCGAAACTTTGTAATCGGATTTTTCTCTTTAAACTAGATATTTCGTAGATTAATAAATATTTCCGGAAAATCCGATATCTTAAAAAAATGTTAACTATATATATCGACACAATATGCGGTAAAAAGTAAAGTCTGTAAGTGTATAACTGCGATCGAACTGAAATTTTTAATATACATTTAAATAAATACATTTAAAAAAAAAAACTGAATTTCCAACATTTCATGGGGATGTATTCATGGGAGTTTAAAATTTCAAAAATCGTAATTTCCGCACAGGCCACTTTTAATTACTCCATAAATTTATTTCATTCAAATTAGTGCCGTTTTCGAAATAGCCGATATATATATATATATATATATATATAGTTCACAAGAAAACTTACGTATTCGTCAGAAATCGCGTCGAATTAACTACAAATTCGATTCTACGACGAAGCTGAATAATGGCCGATATCGAGCCTGCGCAAGGTGGAAAACGCTTGTTCACTATTATATAACCAGTCGATTTGAATAGTTTCCGATAATATTCGTACATTTCCTACGAGATTATTATTATTATTATTATTATTATTATTATTATTATTATTATTATTATTATTATTATTATTATTATTATTATAGGCTTCTGTACTTATACATTAAGGGTTGCCACTGACATGTTATTACATGTGTAATATTAAATAACTGACTATAATTAAGTATCCATCATCGTTAGTCTGCGCAGTCCCCTTGGAGCATTGAGAGCTATTCTTCATTTTACAACAGTTTGAAACAGTTTGTCGTGTTTCATCTTATCTTCCAAGAATTACTTTTTTCCTCCGATATTATTGACAACAGGATCTTTTTTTACGTAGTCCGGTTCGTCTAATTCATCGTCTGTAATTTTCTCTACCAATTTCATACGATGTAGACGACGGTAGCCCTGCATTTCGGAAGCGAGTATTTTCTTCTTGACGGATTCTTTCATTATACACGTCTTCAAAGACATTCATGTTCATCTTATTGTTTCTAAGTATAGGTTCGAAATTATTAAAAGCACACATCCCGATTCTTGATCTTATTTCTCCGTCGTTTGTAATAAGAAATCCGAGATATTTTTCTTCAAGCTGTACGCCATTCGCATAAATACGCAACGTCCTATTAGATGTAAAACTCTTCCTATATACATGATTTTACGCCCATGCTGTTCAATCTCTATTCAGAGCATCGCGCTCTTACAAACGCAGGGTTCAAAGTGAACGGTAAAAAACTTGGCAGTATTACTTATGCAGATGATAAGGTGCTAATTGGCAAAACGCCGCAACAGCTACAGAGAACGATACACCGGCTAACGACACGAAATAAGGAATTATTATTATTATTATACTCCATAGTATAAATCTCATTCATAGTTTTAGCACTAGTTTTATTATATTCATATGTTCATTCTATATATATTCGGATATGTGTGTCGTTTATATAACATAATACGTTTTCACCATTTACAAACATGTAGTAAGATTTTATATTATGTATAGATGAAGGCTGATAAGCGTGTATTTTATGTAAATGTGTGTGATGTGTTTGTGTTGTGAGTGAACTCTAGAATGTGAGAAATAAATTTGAATTCGAATTATTGCAAAAAACTCCCTATAGCCTATTTTAGGAAAACACCGTTGATAAACATTCGTAGCTTGAACTGTACAACTATTTTATTTTTTTATTTTTTATTTCTTTATTATTTTTTTTTTTTAATTTACTTATGTGAATATTAATTTTTACTTGTTCACTTAATAAAGAAAGATCATTCTTTTTAAACTCCGAAAAGTATACCGGCTCCGTTATTATTATTTAAATTATTCACGCGCGTTATAAATATTTGTTAATTTAATTCGATTAATGCGTATATACTTCCGCCTGAAATAAATTATTTATTTTTATGAGTTTTACTTTAATTTCCCTTTATTATATTATTATTTTACATCTATACGTCCCGAGAATATCAATATCAATTATTATTTCATTTCGACAAATAATTTTATAATTTAAGCGAATTACAGCATATGATTATATTCATTTAGATAGGAGTAACGTATTTTTTTTTTTTATATTGTATCCACGAAATGTATCACTTTTCGTGTAATGTTCCTGTCTTTAAACCATCTCCTATAATCCTTCTCTATCTTGTTCAAGCGCTGAAACATTCTAAAAAGGTATGTTCAGGTGAATCTGTTACATTTTCACACATTCTGCAACAATCACTACGTGCTATTTTGAATCTTTTCAAATAAATCTGGAAGTTTCAGTGGCCCATCATAAACTACATTACAAAATAAACCGGTATTAGATGTTTGTTAGATAAACATTCTTCAATCCTAGGAATTATTTTATGTGTTCGGGCGTCCTAATTGGTCATTATCATATTGCTGCTGCCACTTGGCTATATATTTCATTTTTCGAATTCTTTCTTTTAGTCCCTTTCTATCGAGATTTTTTATTTTTACCATTTTTATCTCATTTCTTTTCCCCAATTGCAATTCAACGAGCAGCACACCAGCAATAACACTTGTTGCAGAGTAGGAAATTGTCCTGTATACAGATATTACATTTATTAAAATTTATGATTTTATTCTATTTATACTCTTTTTGTTCAAGTTTTGGTAATAAATAACACTAGCATATAATCGATTGATTTTTTTTCTTATTCTTGTTTTTAATTTATAAAACGTGCTATGTTATTTTATATAATGTTTGTTCAATGATGAGTAATATCAAATAAATTAAAATTGGAAATATTATTATTAGTATTATAAAAGTGAACAAATAAACCCTACCTGTAGAGCGTATAATTCCTTTTCCATCAGTTCTATATACCGCTTATATTCGTCAGATATTTTATCTAGTATAATCGGTCTATTCAATATTTCACCTAGCATAAGTACCAGCTGAGAAAAAAAGAAAACAATATAAATTCGTTCGAAAATCGAATAAAATATAAGTCAGTAGCATCAAAAATATTATATAATAATAATAATACGGACATGTTAATGTAATGATGTCGCATTAACGATTGAAGGGAAGCAACAGAAATAAAGATAACATTATTTGTGGAAAAACGAGCATTATTAAAAAACAAGAAATTAAAAGCTTCGACTAATACAGTACTGCGTCGTGTCTGTAATAAAATACGCGTGTAAAATACGAGCATTAAGTATATAAAACGATTAGACGCTTTCGAAGCATCACGAGAAGAATCAAGTATTCGAGAAATGTTGCCTCAAAACATCCGTAATATAGCAGGATATCTTAGAAAAAGGAAGATTTGATAGTCTAGCAACTATGCCACCGGGACATAAAAATTCCGTATTCATCCCGTAATCACGTACTGTCGTCCGGCTCGGAATTTTGTTTCAAATAGCAATTTTAACAAATTATTACAAAACAGATGTCTCAAATGAGCGCTATAAAAAATGTTCCTAAATATTATAGAATCGTCGATATGCACACTACAAAAATGTCTCATATTAAGTATCATATACTAAATTTTTTTTCGTGTACTGCTTAGTCCGTGATAATCCTCTAGTTTCTACCATCATTTAAGTTATATATATATATATATATATATATATATATATATATATATATATATATATATATATATATACAGTAAATATAAATATAGGAGACTTAAAGATGAAAATGTTTTCTAACGTTATAGTTTTGGGTCCAGGAATCAAAATGCTTTCCACTTTATAAGTTTCATAAAACCTTTTTAGAGTATTCAGAAGAAATTATGCGATTAAAATTAAAATTAAGTAAAGTTTAAGAAATATCTTGTTCATTGTTTTCATTTCAACTTAATTCAAACATTATCCCAATATCAATAATATTGAGTCCAGCATGGTCAGCTGCTTTATTTATTTTACTAGATACTTTTTTTTGCAGATAATGGTATAACTCTTACATGTACATTCATTTATTAAGATCATACTTTTCTTTTATAAAGACAGTGTATTTATACAGTTATGTTGTGGTGTAAATCATTGTTAACAAGATGTTTTTATTTTTTCTTTTCTTTTATGTTACCATATATTCTTTTCTTTAATAACGGTTATTCCTCTATGTAAGTTTGAAAGTCACAAGCGTATACAGTAATTTATTATTTATACTACGGCATAAGTTTATATCAAGATTTATTATAATTTAATGTAATATTTTATAAATCACAAACTCGTTATTTCTTGGTGTGATAATGTATTTTTCATCCTTTTCCATCACATATTATGTTGTTATAATGTGGAGGTATTTGCATTTGTTCATGGATCTCTATATTTACATGTGTATTTTTCTCTTTTTTTCAACAGAGGGAGGGGTTTTTTAGTGTGTAAAAATACGCTGATTTCTTTTGAATTCAGCAGCACTTGCTGAGTGCGTGTACTGCTCTCAAAAATATATATGGTACTTATAAATATATCAGTGTCTTTTGGAAATTTTCCCCTTCCCACTTCAAAAAAAAAAAATCGGGGCGCAACAATCTTACACTGCGAGTATGTGTGTCCAGAGCACGTGTAAATCAGTCAAAATTACATTTCGCGTTGTTTTATCGTAATCAATCCAAGTCAACTAACTCGGCAATCTATCCGTTTCGGCCAGTAAGTAAATAGTTAAATTAAAGAGCGAGCAAGAGTATAGCAAATTGAACGAATTTCGAATATTTAAAAATTAACGCTAAATATCTGGCGTTATGTTTTACGACATTATTTACTGTTTTCGTCGCCGTTTAAACATCAGATTAGGAACGCCTGCGTATAACGTTTAACAAATAACCTACAATCGATCGAAATTTAATCATTTACAATATTAAATGTCTGGTAGTACATGGGACTGCCGTATCTCCTATTTTTACCGTCTTCGAAAAATTTTATTCGTAATATTTGTTGCCAACACCACATTACGAACATCTCTGCTGCACGACATTCAACAGCGTTCACACGTTCATCAAATAAAACTCCATAAATTGGTTCGGTCTTAAGGTACGTTTTGCTCTGGACCACTGTTACGATAATCGTTGGACGATAATTGTTGAACGATAATCGTTGACCCCTACTGCCTTGTGTTTCCTATGGGGCGCCGTTTTGCTTCGAACGACTACGGCTTCGATCGTTAACGACTATGGCTTGAATAGTCGTTCAACAGACTGGTGAATATAATCGTTAGTCGGTTTTGTGAACACGTGTTGCGCTGTTTATGTTATGGCTCCTTCACGACGTAGACGATGATGTCCTTGTTGATGAAGTAGCAAATCATCCTTCGCTGTGGCAGCTGTCACATGTGTCGTACGTACAAAAATCAGAGGATCAAGGATAATATATGGGCTAAGATTGTCACAAGAAAACCTAGTAAGTTATTTCTAAATGCTCAACAGAAAGACGAAAGAATTCCGAGAATTTTTTATCATCTCCGCGCAGATGATTTTTTATCAACTTTTGATATAACCCTTCTTCAGTTTTCATTACGAATATAGGGGGTGCACTTTGTTCCTCTTCATGCCATACATGTGGAGTAATTCGTCTTCCATTTCCTCAATCAAAAGGTGTCCAATCATTTTTCGTTTACGTCGACTCAACACTAAACTCATTATTGACAACTACACAGGTACGCAAATGACGACCGCGAGTGAGAAGCACCGAAAAATATGCGTACTGTGAAAAATCAACAGGTCGTACGGTACGACAAAACGTTCGGAGCAAAATGGTCACCAACGATTATCGTTCAACGATTAATCGTAGGACGATTGTCGTTCAACGTTTAATCGTAACAGTCGTCCCGAGCAAAACGTACCTTTATACCTACTAAGTAGGTAATCGCCCGTGGTATTATTCGAAACCACTCAGGGACTTCTCCGGTAAAATGGATCCTAGCGATAATGCAATTGACCGGTAAACGAGTAAAAGCTCGTTAAGAAGTAAGGGAAAACGCATGAATGAAGGGGAAGCAAACCACCTCGCACCGGCACGCTCAAGATGATTCGTTTAGTCGATCCCAAATATCAATCAGGGTCGTCAGAATAACGTCCAACATCAATTTTTCAGTTGACGCGAGTTATTTGAAATGTTCAACGAAGAAATCATTTTCCCTATTTTTAGCCTGAGTTGCACGTGTTTTCCCTTTAATCATTTTAATCATTTTCTTCTTTTATCAGATTATCAGATTTCGTGACTTTCATTTCTTTCATTTTGCACTACAAGAGTCCTGGCATATTTATGGATAATTTTCTTCGCGTAACCTAAAATAGTTCGATGTTTTTCCAACATACTCGTTAAATTACGTTTTATCCTTTTTTTCAATCTTATTCAATTATTATAAACATCCGGATGATGTTCTATTTTATGAAGATAATATACGCGTCGTTTTATTTATGTGTAGCGCATTAATAATTTGAAGTGCTTATCGTCCTTAACCGTTCGGATAAATTTTGTCCTACTTCGGATTTTTTACAAAATTATACTGATGATTTTTGTTTTGCCCAGCTTGCGCCATTTGGTCAGTCTTATCCGGTTAATGTATTTTAAATCGCAATGTCGCTACGTTTGATAAAATTATATAAATTGACTGTGACAAAAGACAATTGGTCGGAAACAATTAATTCAATACTCACAGGTAATGTATGCCATTTTTGTAAAACACTAGACATCTCATCTCTATGCTTTAGAACAAACCCAAATTTGATGCTCGATACAGTTGTCAACATTGCACGTGTGACATGTACATTTAGCAAGATGTGAGGGGGAGAAATTGTACGTAGTCTAAATAAAGTTGAATCGCTCGAAACGTTCTGGTACCGTTCTACCGTTTCTATTTTCGGGATTTATTTTTCTTGTTATACTGATAATGATTAAGCTGTAACGATAGCGGAATAATAATTGTGAAATTGAAAAAAAAAACTATTATTCACCTTTATAAACAAATCGATGTTAGAACACTGCTCAAAAACAGACGTAAATAGAGTGGCCAATCGTCTGTCCGTATCGTTTATTTTATCCATAAATCGAACGTACTTTTCTATAAAGTTATCATCGTCCAAATCTAACGGTTTACAATCCGAATCAGAAAATCTATTCGAAGAACTGGAAAATTCTTCGAAAATATTTTTCACTTTAGAACTTAATCTAGATCCGACGATTCCACCAAATTCGATCTTCTCTAAATACGTATACTGTAATACGGTGTAAAATAATTTCTGTCAAAAAAAAAAAAAAAACAATAAATACCATATAATAATAACATATTTCCCGTCGTAAGAAAATTATTAAATAATAGTAGAAAAATATTATAATAACATAGCTTAACCTTAAGAGAAAAAACAAGATAACGGCTTAATGTCGTTAGATAATAATAACAATAATTATTGGTCGTATTTAAATATAAACGCAAATAGATTATTAAATAAATAAATAAATATTAATAATTAATTTAAATATTACCGCGAATAATAAAATACGCAAAGAGGCGAATTAAAACATGATTAACCTCGAAATTGAGGAAAGAAAACGACAATAATACCGTAAAATAGGATTATAATTAACCATTGGCGCGTAAAGAATCGATCGATAGGATTTCGTCTATATGCATACGATAATCATTGATTATTGCATTAATCTAATCGTAAGAAACCCCTTAAAAGCGGACAGACTTAAAGAAACAGTTTATGGGAAAACATCAACGATAATAATACAGATTAAAAATAAATAAATCGAATCTTATAAACGTTTAATATATTTCAGAAAACTGTGACTCCCGAATGCTCAAGACCTAATTATTATCGGCGTGTACGCATGCTTATCTATAGAACAATATTTAACACAGAAGCGCATGAAATGGCTGGGCCATGTCGCGTGAGAAATGAGCGAATACCCAAAAGGATGCTATACGGCGTATTATTATACGGAAAAAGAACTTCGTTTCGAAGATGTTGTTTTCTGAAGATAGCAGAGAAGACGCCGACGTCAGTCAAATGGGAAATTGTGGCTTAAAATCGTCCCAAATGGACAGGGTTAGTTAAGAAAATGGTTACCAGCTGTAAAAAAAAAAAAAACGACAAAGACGGTAACACAGAAGAAGGGCAATCACAGTGTCATGTTCAAGTGTAATAAACGTAAATTTGCCATAACACACCGAATAGGGCTTATATCACATAACCGGCCCTCTCATCAGCAGACTAAACCCTAATTAAAAGATAACCTCACACTCGAAAACGGGTGAGGAATAGAATATATATATATATATATATATATATATATGTTTGTGTGATTTTATTAATTTAATAAAATATTCTTAAATAAATATCGAATAACTGTTCTGTATGTTACGTGAAACATTGTTTTTAATTACTTGAACAATTTCCAAACGAGTAATAAAACTGTCGAATCGTCTAAAAATGGTATCTGTTTCAAACGTCCACGGAATATACGTTTTATCGCCGAAATAATCTTGCAAATTGCATTTTGAATACTTAAAAACTTCTCTGTGTTGAAAAAGTAAAACGAAAATATTTCAAATAAAACTTATTTTGTAATGAACTTTCAAACGCTTTACTCATTACAGTTATGGTACACATTAAAAGAATAATACGTTGCGAATAAATTAGACGAATGTATTATTACAGTCGAGGATAACTGTTATTAACGTTGTACTATCATCAATCAGGCAAACCTCGGAAAATTATCCGGTATTAATTACGCGTACGCTTGCATCGCATATAGTGTACGAGTAGGCGTAATTAATACTGGATAATTTTCCGAGGTTTGCCTGATTGATGATAGTACAACGTTAATAACATTTATCCTCGACTGTAATAATAGTACCTTGAATACTAACGTCGCATAAAAATAACGTACAATGGGCTGGTCACGATCTTCGACAACGAACAATAAGACGATGATGAATATTGAAGTCGATAACGATGACAAAAAATAAATGTCCACCCGCGAATATGAAATGAAAATTCTAATTACACTCGTACCAAGTCAAAATGGATACCGTCGATAACATTAATTTTTTCCGATGGACTAGGTGGAATTATAACATTTCCACTAAAAAACTATTATACCCGGTCCTATTTTACCAATGTACTACTAATGTCATACAACATTTATTTTTATTTTTGCACTTTTGCTAGCTAGTCACGTTAAAATAAAATTTAAAAATCTTATACGCATTCCAATTGAATATCATTTACGGTCGTAATATCACGAGTGTTAATACTACCACTTTAAAAATATATAAGTAAACTCCCACTTCTGCATGACTCTAGGCGTACTGTTGAATGACCTCGTATCGGTAACTAATATTCAAATCATGATGAATTTATACGACACGTGTCACTAACACGCTTTTGTTACTAGTCGAAAAATTTTATTTTAAGCAGTCCGTAGTATAGTCTTTATATTTGCTTCGCTGTGATGTGACTACAGCTGATAATAAATGCAAACATCTTACAACGGATGTTGCTCCGGATACCTCAATTCATTACATGTTACACCGATGCATCAAAAACACCGTTTCATCTAGGTGGAGCGTATTGCATTCAAAACAAAATCCAGTCTTTCAATCTTTCGATAATGCTGTCAGTCCTTTCGGCTGAGCTAGTGGCGATTCATCAATGTATACTCAAAATCGCTGTTCTCCCACGGAACAATGATGTAATTTTTTCAGATTTCATGTCTCCGTTAAAACACAAACAATCCATAAACAACGAAGTAGCAGCTGTTGATCATATACTTTCCTCGATAATAAACTGAACACAAAGGTCACCTTTGCTTGGATTCCTAGCCATCGTGATATATTTCACCACACGATGCCGTACATCGGGCAGCCCGATCGCCGTCGCAAACTCGCCTACCAATACATGTAGGTAGATTCAGTCCAGAACATGCTACGATCATGGAGTCGATCTTTTCATAGTCAACCTAGTATTTCGGGATGCATAAAAAAAGACTTGACAGTATGGCCAAAACTCATTGGCAAAATCTGTCTACTTGGATTAGACACAGCGGTGAATAGAGTGTATACTAATCAACCAGTCGTACCTGCTTGGTAAACAGCCACCATCTGTAGCACCGATAACCGTCCATCGTATGCTCAAAGCTTCCAAAAGCACGCTCAATATCGTACTAAGGAGATAGCTCAGCTATTCCGAACGTTTACAACCTGGAAATTCTTATCTGTAGCATTTATAGTTGTAAATTTTACACAACACAACAGTTTAATCACCCAACATCCAAACAGACGTAAGAACAGCAATGTAGATGAGACATTTATTCAAAACCTTTTTTTTGTACTTATTAACCAAAACATATTATACGCCCTAACTTTAAATTTTTAGCAGAAATATAATATCGATACTCATAATTACATACAACAATTTCGGAATAACCGCGTACAAAAAAGAAAAAACGGCTGTCAAGTGTCACTTCGTATATGTTTAACAGGTTTACGTTATTTTTTCTAACGGAAGAAGATGGAATATTTCTGTTAGTAAACTGAATATTTACAGATTTGCTCTGGTTAACTTTTTACATTCCACTTATTAAACCAAGTTTTAGCTGGTAATTGAAGATAATAAAAATGATACTTTCTTCGAAAAATGTATACTTACAAAAAATATCGCAATGTATCCAATACGGTATCTATCTTCATTAATATTTCCGACGTATCCCCGTCGAACATCGACGGCTCGTTCAAATAAGTTCGAGACTAGAAAATGATTAACGAATAATATAATAAATCGGTATGTAAACTCGATTATAAACCACTACGAATATATATGAAAATAAATTATCGTAATTCATTAGAGAAACATTTTAAAAATCGAATATCCATGATGTAATAAAATTAGATTAAGAGAATTTTGTTTTACATTGTACCGGTAACAAGAACCATAAACAATGGTGATCACGATAAATTTGGCGTATTAAACTAACGTCTCCAATGAGACATTAGATTGCAATAAAATAAAAT
Source organism: Coronaproctus castanopsis (assembly GCA_032883995.1). Classification (NCBI taxonomy): domain Eukaryota; kingdom Metazoa; phylum Arthropoda; class Insecta; order Hemiptera; family Monophlebidae; genus Coronaproctus; species Coronaproctus castanopsis. The sequence goes on from CM065053.1 coordinate 122,240,659, forward strand.
AATTCATGAGTACGGATAATAATTAAGATATTATAACGCGAGAGTAATATGTGAGATAAATATTGATTAAAGAACGCCTTTTAGAAGAATTAAATTAATATAAGTAATATAGTAAAGGTAACGCTCAAGATAATTTCGGTTACTAGGTAATCGGGAGAGCATCCCGGCACCACTTCCTTCTCAGTCACCTAGCTGAATTGCCTGGAAGTTCTAATGAGTGCATTCTGAAAATATTGGGATTACTGCTATGTTTGAGTTTGTTAAATAATTTCTCGTACTCTCTAATGTAAACATCCTGGACAAATGAAATATTCAAATCATTATGCAGGGTTAGATTAGAAACGTAGAATGGCGCGAACGTGACTATACGAAATATCTTTGACTGCTGCTGCTGCACTCTGTTCAAATTACTTGCGCTAGTTGATCCATATAATTCAATACCATAGCGCCAAATCGGGGCAATCATTGTGAGATAAATGCGTCTTTTAGTTTTTAAATTTAAGGCTGACTGACGACCCAGCAGGGATATAGTAGCCCAATACGTGTAACAATGGTCTTTCCAATTTGTGAAATTTTAAAGTAACCGATATAGCGATTTTATATAATAACTAAAAAACGAGGTAGATCGTGACAGTAGATTAATGAAATACTAGAGAAAGGAGGATAACGACCGATTAAAATTAAGGAAATGAAAAAAGTTGTACGGGCTCATACGCGCGACAATGAAAAAATATAACTTTCAATAACAACAACAACAAAGTATATTTGCACAAGTAATAAAAACATAAAAGAAAAACATGGGTTACAAACATTGTGTACCGGGAACACCTTACCACAATAACACAGTAAGAATATAAAGAATAGAGCAAAACAAAACGTTAAATGGTGCAGGAAAAAAGCAAATAAAAGACTAGAAAATAAACACGTTTTCTAATTAAAAGTAATACATGATAATATAGAAACTTAAGTCTAAACTGCTAAAATATAATGTTTAGGTTGTAAGTTTTTAAATAAATACTATGTGTATACGCACATATATACATATCTATATATATATACATACACATATAAAAAGTGGATGACACGGGTGTCGAAGGTGCTTACTAAGTAAAGGGGTTAAATTATAATTAAAAAATTAAAATTAATTACTACATAATGTTATGTTTAAGTCGCCTGTGTTTATATTTGGAATACATGAAACGAAGTTGCTTAGAATCGTAATTGGCAATCGAGGAGACGAGTACATTGTTTTGGTATGAGTATTTAATAAAAAAAAGGCAGTCGATAGCTTTAGAAAAAAAATCTCTAATATAGGGCAGGTCAGTAGCTTCGTGCATACTGTCGATTCTGGCATAGCGAGGTGCATTGAGAATACATCTGAGGCATCTGTTTTGAATGACTTGTAACTTGTTAAAGGAGGTTTTTGATATAGAGCTCCAGGAAGGACAAGCGTAGCAAAGTATTGGGCGGATTAGTGCTTTGTAAAGGATTATCTTGTTGTTAATGTTGAGAAAGGACTTGTGATTAAGAATGGGGTACAAGGAACAGAAGGCATTGTTTTGTCTTGATTGTGATATTATTTATGTGTTTAGTGAAAGTAAGTCTATTGTCGAGGATTACACCAAGATAACGAACCTTATCGTACCACTCTAAAGTGTTTCCCTGTACCATCAGATTGTCAGGTAGAGCAGGTCTCTTGCGGGAGAAGAAAATAGCTTCGGTTTTGTTCGGGTTTATGCTAATTTGCAATTTATTGTAGTATTTAAGTACCCGCGATATCCCATACTGAAGTCTATTACGAATTGTGCTAGGTCTATGGGAGCTGCAGAATATCGCAGCGTCGTCAGCAAATAGTCCCACTTGCGTGTTGGTGGGTTTGGAAAATCATAAAGATACAGGGAAAACAAAAGTGGTCCGATAATACTGCCTTGCGGGACACCCGCAGAGCAAGATTTGTGAGACGAGACAGCATTACCTACAGATACATAAAAAGATCTAGCCTAAGTAACTATTGATTAAGTGAATTAAGCATGTTGGAAAGTTACATTTTATCATTTTATAAAGAATACGTGCGTGCCAAGTTGTATCGAATGCTCTAGCAACGTCAAATAGTACCATGCCGGTATGCTTATTTAAGTTGAAGTTATGGGTAGTCGGTTATTCTGTATATTTGTTGGGTTGTAAAGTGATGAGAGCGAAAGCCGAATTGAAAGTTTGGAAATATGTTATTGTTGTCGACATAGGATAATAATCTAACATAAATCACCTTTTCAGCAACTTTACTTAGGTTTCTCAGTACACTAATGGGGCGGATGTTGGAAACCTGCGAAGGATCCTTACCGGGCTTAGGCAAGGTGATGATTTTGGCAAGTTTCCAGCTTTGCGGAAAGTATCCCAGTTTAAAGATATCGTTCATTATGTCTGATAATACAACAATGGCGGAATGAGAGAATTTCTCGATTATAAGTAATGATATATTATAAGGGCCTACCGAGTACTTTAATTTAGTTTTTTTGATGATATTGGATATTTCTAGAGGACAAATGACGTTAACACAATTTTGGGTAGTGTTAGTTATATGTAGACATGTCTTAGTACTGCGTAGATACCTCTGAACCTCCGACTGGACTTTTTTGCGCTGAAAGCTGGAGGCTAATCGTAAGTTCTGTCCTTGAATTTTGAAGTAGTGAGCAGCCAGGACCTCTGCTTTTTTTATGTCAGTGTAAACATAGTCACTTGAGGACGGGTTGCAGATGAGCAGAAGAGATACTGCGGTGGGTAAGGTTTTTAGTCGCCTTCCAAAGACTATTATCCTTAGGGCTCAGCGTTGTGGGGAATTTGTTGTACTTTTCGTTTTTGTGGTTTTTGAGGCAGTGACGAAGAGTTTTGGTCAAAAGAGTCAATAGATGCTTTAAAAAAGAGGTGACTGGTCGGCCATAATGCATGGTGCACAATCGTTTGATGTAATTTTTGAATCTGATGAGTGCAAGTAGGTAAGACGGTAAATTAGATGTAGGTGAACAAACAATGGTCTTTTTAGGGATATGTCGTTCAATCGATGTCAGAATTAGTTCGACAAGGTCACTTATGGTTTTGTCAATGTCAGCGGGACCGCAAATGTCAGTGTGAACAATGTTGTTAATGTATTTTTTAAATTGAAGCCAGTTTGTATTTTTGTAATCTAAAACTTTTTTTCTACGAGGAATTTAGTGGTAAAAATAGTAATGAGTATGGGATTATGATCGGATGAGAGATCGTTAATAGAGATTAGGTCTGATGTGTTTAGGTTTTTTACAAGTGCTAAGTCTAAGACGCTGTTTCTGCATCCTGCACGATTGGAAAAATGTGTGGGCTCAGAGGGAGCCACTATGCGAAGAAGGCCATTTAATGATAATTGGTTAAGTATAGTGCCAGCAGAATAATCATTAAAGTAATTCCAACGTCTGCTTTTGGCATTGAAGTCTCCAACTAAAATTACCTTGTGATTGACCCTCATTAACTGTCTAATGTCATTGGCAAAGTTGCGCATACGTATGGGCGGTTTATATATAGAAAATATAGAAATGGAATTACGACTATGATGATTATTATGATTACTAGTAGCACAAGTGCCACTAGTAACATAATAGTTGCTGTTGATAATGATATTGACACCAATAGCTTGGACACAGCTTAAGTGAGGTAATGGAAGTAGTTCTACTTGGAAGTGTTTTTTTATGAGAAGAGCAACAACAGCCCCACTACGACTTACATCAGCTCTAAATATATTGTAACCCGGAAACTGGATATTGTGTTTGCTGTCCAGCTTGGTTTCAGATAGTGCTGCAACATCAATACGGTTGATGCAGATAAAACGATAGAGCTCGTCATACTTCTCGATTAAAGAGTTACAATTCCAAGCAGCTAGTTTAATTCCAGGGGTGGACGAAAACTAATACGTATTAATAATAGTTTCAATTATTACCTGTAGCATACTTAAAACATCCTTATTTTTAAGTGATTTAAGATTATTAAATATAGCTTTAATTACATTAAAAATATTACTTAAGTTAAATTCGTGAAGCAAGCCCAGAATACTTGCAAAAGAAAATTCACTGTTTGTGCTAGGATCATGGGTTACAATACGGGGAGAACGAAGTGCTGAAGCATAAGATCTTTGTTCATTATTTAGAACATTTACAACCAGGTTAGGAACAGAAGAATTATTAGAAGAGAAGTCAAAGCTTGATTGTTTTGGTACTGAGTTACGAAGTAGAGTTTCAGCATTAACGATTTTTTCGTATTTTTCCTATGTAATGACACAGGAGAAAAGGGTACCTATGTGATAAACATGACGCAATTGTGTACTGGGTGGAAATAGAACTGAATAAACAGGAAGAGGAATGGAATCTGAATCTGAGCATTTTTTATAAAATTGAGAGACAGAGGAAATATCGATGAAGGGTTTGAGCTCGTTTTCTACCTCGGAAGCAGTAAACTATAACGGGAATAGATTATGACGGGTATCTTGAAAATTACTCCAGTGGTATGGCTACCGCAGTAGCGTAGCCAGGGGGAGGTTTTGGGGATCTGACCCCTCTTGGAATCAATCTGATAAGAATATATATACTCGTTGTAAAATGCAGTTTTGCATTTGTTAAACCTATTTTGTTTTTTTTTATTTTCATTTATTTTATTTAAATTTCATTGTTTTTGAAGTAAATAAATAGTTTTGTAATATAGGAAGTACTAGAAGAATTTTGTAGAAAAACGCGAATAGATTTTATATTTTAAATTTAGTTAAGTATTACTATGTATTATCCCTCCAAAAAATATAATATCATTATTTATCGTTTTATTGCACTTTGTAACCATCTCCCTCTGTTCTCAATAACATACTATTAGTGTGTTCCAGTGACGTTAAATATTTCTGCCGTCTATCGCTTCTAATAGAATTACATATTCGACGTGTAATGAGTATAAAAATAACTTTGGTGAGTTGGATTGCTTAGGGCTTGAGGTTTAACCTACTTGAGTTTTGGTTATTTACTTAAAGTTCAATTTAACTTGGGTTTACTGTTATAATTTAGTTTTGTTTGAACCCCCTTCTTCAACCAAGTCTGGCTACGCCCCTAGCTACCGGTGTCCTCCAAAGTTCCGTCGAAAAGAAGCAAAATAGTCAAAATATAAAGAAAATGCAGATTTGTCAATGCATCGAGATACAGACTCGTGAGATCGTTTAAAGTCGAGAAAACCAGCATCTAAAACTACAACAATATTCATCGTCGGTAAATTTAATAGGATTCGGAAATGGAAAAAGAAATGGATTCAGGACAACCCAGACAAAAGAGGAATTTAGACCAAATAACAGGCCGCTCGAATTATATCTGGACAAAACTAAACCGTTTCCGAACAGGGCATGGAAGATGCAGGCAAATGATGAAGACATATAGATTCAAGAGTGATGCGACTGCGGGTAGACAGAACAGATAACGGATTGTATCTTGATGGGGATGTTAGAAGCGAGTTTTGGAAGAAGATTGAAAAGAAATTATCAAATTGACACACCAATCGATGTAGTGACTACAAAACTTAATATTATAAATGAAGTAATATTTAAATATCTGTAGACAAACAATTAAATAAATAAATCATTTACAGATTTTCTAATATGTAAAAAAAAAAAAGGTTTTCATTCAATATTAGGATAATGCTTTCATTATCACGTTTCGTCGCTATCTTTAAAATATAAGTACTTTCAATTGATACCTACCATTTCCGTAAGAGCGTTACATATTTCTCTGATAATATTAACCATTCTCGATGACTGCCTGATAGGATCGCAATGAACCCACGTTAGACAAATCATATGAACCGTACGCGGTAATAATTTCTTTACGTCTTTAAATTCCGCCTTATTTAGATTTTCGACGCATAACGAAAGCGGAGCCAAATACTTTATTATACACCGGCAATCATCGACAGCTATAACATAGATAATTCTTCGGAAAAAATTGCTTACGTTTCAAAATTATCCCATATTGTATTTCAAAAGTCTTAAATCCACCGATAGTCACATTTAAAAAACCGATATTAACTCGTAACTATATAAGTCACTATTATCGGCGTGCATTAGAAACTTGTATTGCAAAAAAAAAAATATAAGACTCGTGGTAGAACGATGGAATTCTTACATTTAAACTCTTGTAATTTATGCAATATGTTATAATTGTTGTGTACCATAGACGCAATTGATTGAAATATTCAGCGCCGCTAAATAAATATAGATATAGAAAAAAATTCTGAAAAATTTGAACTTTTGGAACATGAAATGTCACAAATTCCCATGAGTAATGTTAAAATATTATTAAGGGACTTTAGCACTCAAGTCGATAAAGAAAAAAAATATTTTAAAAAAAAATAAACAAATAGGAACGATGAACGATTGATAGCGGTATACAGAAGTTAATAATTTCTTTTTTTTAACATCATACCAGCATTAATTGCTACAAACAACGGTGATCGCATAAGTAGAAAATTATTATTAGCTTAACTAGACTATGAGGAAGGGAAAGGAATAACTTGAGAATGAAATATGTGTAGGATCGCAGAAGTTTTAATGTTAAATTAATGTGAACAAATTTTTAAAAACTACCAATAAAGCGAAAAACGTGGAAAACTAGGAATTCAAATTTAGAAGTATTTCAAACTGAATGATCACAGGGAAATAACAAATGTAGACGTTAGAAAATGAGCAAACATTGAAACGGATCATTATCTGACGGGGATTAAATTAAAATTTAATTCGCGAAATAAAATAATAAGCCGAAGATTAAAATTACCAAAAGATAGGTACACAAATTTCGAAATCGAAAAATAGAGAGCTCCAGTTAAAGTTGAAAGACATAAAAATAGAAGAATGTGATGCAGTATGAACATAGCATTTGACGTAGTAAAATAATAATAATAATAAATATAAATGATGGAATGAAATTTGTGGGAGAAAAAACGATATTCGAGGAAAAATAATGAGGATTACGTGAATTTTAAGAATTAAATGACAGAAGAAGCTAGGATTATACGAGGGTACAGCTTGAAGAAGACTAAGAAAAATAATACACCATAATAGCAGAAATGTGGAAGAATGCAGACACTAAGAAAATCAAAATACTACAAAAATAATTCACGAAATATGGGAATCAGAAAATGTACCTCATGATTAGAAACTGGCGTTAATTTTCCCATTTCATTAAAAAAAGAAGATTGAACCGATATTAATAATTACTGAGAAATATCACTTCTGCTAGTAAAATTTAAAAGTCCTTCAAAAGCGATTAAACTAGATTACAATATCAAGTAGGGAAACAACTCGAAGAATACTAGATTGGTTTTAGAAAAGGAAGATCCTGTCTAGAACGGATATTGAATTTCTAACTAATGAAATATTTCTATATTTATAAAAACATAGTTAACTTTCGTCGGCTTTAAGAAAGCGTACGATTATGTAGAAAGAGAAACCTTATCTTCTAAAATATTAAACGAACTGGGTGTAGAAAGCAAACATCGACAAACACGGTATCAAAAATTAAAATCTTAGGAGAAGTATCAAAACCATTCAAAATAAAAACAGGAGTAAGAGAAATTGGTAGATAATCTTCATTACTATTCAGTTGCGTTTTAGAAAAGATAATTAGAGAATGGACAATTAGAACAAAGGAAGAAGGTATGCAGAAGACTAGGCCAGGAAGGAACGCAAACCACGTAGAAATCAATTGCCTTTGCAGACGATTTAACGATTTTGTCAGATAATACGAAAGAACGCAGTAAAACCGGTAAAAATTTTAAAAGGAGAAAAACAGAAAAGGTAGAATTACAAATTTCTTTCGAAAAAAAAAAAAAAAACAAAGTATATAACTAACATCAAAGAAGATCCGAAATATATGAGAATAAAATCGGATAAAAGAGTTGCGAAATTCAAATATTTGAAGGAAATGATACAACTAAATGCGCTGAACAAGAAGACGAATATTGAAAGAATGAAAAAAATAGAAAGAAACTGCGTTCCAGTCAATGAAAAATTAAGTTGGTGTCTAGAAATGCGAAAATACTATACAGGATGAAACCGGGATATTTGCGCACGTTCATTGTTACAGTTTAATGATATATATATATATATGTATATATATATATGTGTGTGTGTGTGTTTATATATAAAGGAGCACTCTTGGTAAATGAGGAATGTGGAATTGTTTAAATATCTTGATACGCAGTTGAATATTACAGGTGAATCTGAAACTGAGATCAAAAATCGGATTGAACAGGCGTGAAATGTATTCAAAAAGACGAGGAAAATATTGACGGCCCACGATCTTAACTTGGAATTAAAAACTTGAATTATAAAATATTATATATGGTTCATCTTATATAAGACTGTTAGACGTGGACTTTTAAGAGAAACACCTTAAATCGTTTACAAACTATCGGATTTTAGTATTATCGACGAATCTTAAAGGTACATCGAACAACAGTAAAAAAACACAATCAGGATATACTCAGTGACATGAAGAATGACCGCGAATCGATGAAACTAATAAAGATTCGGAAACTGGAATACTTCGGACACTTGATCCGTGGAGTAAAATACATTTTATTACAAATCATTCTGATGGGAAAAATTGAAGGCAAACGAAAAATTGGACAGAGAAAACGTATATCAGGTACGTGATATGAAGACTTAGACAGGACTAAATGCAGATTTGTTGATCCACTTGGCATACAACAGAGACCGATACCAATATCGCTAGATGATGACCAGTTCGTGAAAGCAAGAATAATACACACACACATATATATATATATGATTAAACTGTAACAATGAACGTGCGAAAATATATATAATATATATATCTTCTTCTTATTGTCCTCAATCCATAGTTTGGTGGACAACCTTTATGATTTGCGATCCTGTTTATCTAACTAGGTCTTAGAATTCCCTTATTTCAGCGTTTCTTTTTAAATTTGCGTAACTTGCCGCTCCTGTGTCTTTTATTATCTATTGGATGTATTCTTAGGTCTTCCTCTGCAGCGTTTCCCTTCCATTTTGCCTTCAATTATTCTGAATCAGCGTTTGATTATGAATGTCCTATCCACTTGGTTCTTCTTTTCTTTAATGTATTTATTAGAGTTCTTGATTCATTTATTTCTTTTAATACTTTTTCGTTTTTAATTTTCTCTATCCAACTAATTTTTTGCATCCTACGCCAACACCACATTTCGAACGCTTCAATTCTATTGTGCATTTATTTTATTTATCGTCTTCTGACCCGTACAGTAAAATGCTCCATATATATGTTTTCACGAAATGCTTCTTAGTTTCCAATTTTATACTTTTTGATGTTAGTAAGGATTTGTTTTTAATAAACGCCGTTTTTGCTTGGTTGATTCTCGTTATTATTTCTTTATCGCTTCTACCATCTTGGGTTATTAAGCATCCGAGATATCTATGACTAGTAACGTGTTTTAACTTTTTCCCATTAATTCTTATGTTTGTTGTTCCCGGTTTCTTATCGCATTTCATCACCACCGTCTTTTCTTCGTTTATTGCCATATTATATTTATCGGTTACTTCTGCTAAACGTTGTATCAATTTTTCCAATTCTTTTTCATCGTTCTCCACAATTGCTACGTCATCGGCAAATCGGAACATCGACGTTCTTACACCTCCCACTTTGATCCCCCATTCTCCTTTCTCTATCTTCCTGAATTATGTTTTCCATGTATACATTAAAGAGGCCTGGTGACATGCGGCAACCCTTGCCTTACACCTTTTTCTATTTTAACTTCTACTTCATTTTCGTCACTTTTTATTATCGCTATTTGCTTTTCATATAATATTTTTATTATTCTTCTATCTTTGTATTCTATTCCTATTCCTTCTAGAGTGTTCCATAGAAGTTTCCAGTGACTCTATCGAAGGCTTTTTCCATGTCGATAAAAGCCACATATGTCGGTTCGTTTATTTATAGACTTCTTTCTATTATCTGTCGGATTCCTAGAATCGCTTCTCTTGTTCCTCGATTTTTACGAAATCCATACTGGTGGTCATCTAAATTTTCTTCTATTTTCTTGTTAATCATGTTGAGTATAATTTTTGTTAGTATTTTTTATGCTTGCACGAGTAAACTGACCGTTCTATGTTTTTTACATTTAACTGTACCGTTCTTTTTCGGTATCATAACCGTAATACTAGTTTTCAAATCATCTAGAATCTGTCCCTTTTCATAGATTTCCGATATTAAGCTGTGTAGATAACTTTTCGCTTCTTCGTTTAAATTTAGTAACAACTCGCTCGGAATATTGTCATGGTGCTTTTTTTCTTTTTAATTGTTTAAGGACAAAATCTATCTCTTGTTTAGTTATAGATGGACCAGATCTGTTATTGATGCGTTGGCTTCCATTTCTTTTGATGGACTACTACTATTTCTGAATAATTCTTCCGTGTATCTTTTCCATCGTAATAAAATGTCTTTTCCTGTTATTATTATTTTCCCATTTTCATCTTCTATTTCATTTGTTTTACCTCTAAATTCTTTAAAATATTTTCTTATACTATTATACGCTGTTTCTATATTACCTTTTTTTTTATATTTTCTTCTATTCGTGCGCATTCCGCTTCTATAAATTCTTCCTTCGCCCTTCTCGCTTCTCTGTTTACTATATTTCTGTATTTGTTATACATTTTTTTTATCTTCTTCTGTTTTCCATGTTTTGTATTTTCGTCTCAATTCCATTAGTTCTATCAATTCGCTTGTTATCCATGGTTTTTTGTATACTATATTTCTTGTTCCCAGCGTTTCCTTTGCTGCTCTAGTTACGGATTCTTTGATCATATTCCATTTGTCATTAATATTATCATTTACTTTCTTCAAACTTTGCGAGACTTTATTCTGATACAAACTTTTTATATCTTTCATTTTTAACTTTTCTATGCACCATTCTGTTGTTTATTCTTTTCTTCTTTTTGTACAATAGTTCTGCTTTCATTACTACGACCATGTGGTCGCTATCAATGTCCGCGCCTGGATATGTTTTGCATATCTTCATTTGGTTTTTAAATCTCTTCCTGACTATAATATAGTCTATCTGATATCTGTTTACATCTCCGGGCATTTTCCATGTATAAATTCTCCGCGGGTGTTGTTTTAACATTGTATTGCTTATTATCATGTCATTTTGTACGCAAAATTCTATAAGTCTTTGTCCTCTTTTGTTTCTGATTCCTAAACCGTAGTCCCCAACTTGTTCACCTGTTTTTCCTTTACCAACTACTGCGTTCCAGTCGCCGAGGATAATCAAGTTCTCTTTTTTATCTATGTAATTATTTATGATGTCTTCTATTTGCTCGTATATACTTTCAATATCTTCTTCTGTATAGTTAGACGTTGGCATGTATATCTGCATTATTACTGTATCTACTTTGTTTCTCCATTTTTTATTTAAAATTATTCCGACGCCGTTCCTTCTTTCTTGATCACTTGAGCTTATAATTCGGTGTTCGTTGCTCCAAAAGTCGTTATTATTATTCCACCTTGTTTCACTCACTCCCATTATATGAATTCCTAGTCTTTTCGCATTTTCTAGTTTTCCGCATATATTGAGAGATCTTACGTTCCACGTCGCAATCGTTGTAACATTTCCTTTATTTTTCAATTGATCTCTTATTTTTGATTGCTTTCCAGACGCCCTTTTTTCATATGTAGCCTGGATATATATATATATATATATATATAAATATATATATATAATATATATAAATATATATATATATAAATATATATATATAATCACTGTGATGTAATTGCTAGAGCGTTAACGTTGCACAATAAATACATGTAATAACGAGATGGAAACAAATACGAAAACGATACGTTGAAATAAGAACGAATAAACGGGTGTAGGAAAATATTGGATACCATGGTTAAAGGGAGGGTGGAATTTTATGTCCATCTTAAAAAGGACGGGTTCGGGAATACTAACGAAAATGATATTCGACTTTTTTTATATATGTATATAAAAATCAGAATACGCGCATACCTCGGTTTGTAGAAGTTAGGAAAGACTTAATGGAAATAAAAATTGGGAAGAAATTCAAAATGGACAAATATTTCGGACAGAAAAACAAAAGAAGAAAACTATCGCAATACGAACAGATGAAAAAAATAAGAAAGTCGGCAGAGGATTTAGATATATCGGCTGCAGAGGGAGATTTTGAATCGTGCGTAAATTATTTTACGTGGTCTCGAAATGGCCAAATTCGAAACAACATGTATATATATATATATATATATATATATATAATTAAATAATAATATTAAAAAATAACGCACACTCCTCTGAAACTACGTATCTATGTAATCGGTGAATTTCGTTATTTCAAATTTTGTCTTCGATTGTTAGTACATGTTTAATAATAAAAATTTTAAAATCGTTTCGATTAAATTTCAAGTAAATAAAATAAAATAATACTTGTACCTAATTGAATATAAGGAAAAATTTTCACAATTTTGTTTAAAAGCAGATTTAAAATCGTAAAAATTTATTAAAATTTCAAAATAGTATTCGATAGGCATATTTTATTAGTGTCGTCGAATTAAATTGACTTATTTATTAACATTCTAAAAATTTTATAAATATTTATATATATACATCCCTGAAGGTACTTTGTACCTTCTGAGCGATTCAAAAAAAGATTACAAAACAACCACGGCTGATGAACAATGGAATCAGGTGAAACAGGATATTGTAGCGGCAGTGAATAAATCAACAAAGAAAAGAAAAAGCGAAAAAAGTAAGCCGTGGTTCTCGAGTGAAACAACGAATTTAATCGATAAGAGAAGAACGATGAAACACGGAGCATCATTTGATGAAATGCAGTGGAAACAAATGAATAAAGAAATAAAAAAAGCTGTAGAAAAGATAAGAATGATTATATGAGAAAAATTTGTGAAGAGATACAGAGATAACAACAACGAATCGCATGATCTATATAAGAAAGTAAAGTTGCTATCCAGAGACTTTAAGATGAAGAACTGGATAGCAGATGATAGAAACGGCAATATAAGAACGGAATTAAAAGAAGTCGCAGAAATTTGGAGAAAATACTGTCAAATTTTATACAATGACGCTCAGTCCAATGATATTGATAGCAGGATACAACATGAAATGGCAACTTGAAGAACCTGAACCGGAAATCCTGATGAGTGAGGTAGAAGAGGCTATTGGGTATCTGAAAAATAATAAAGCCGTAGGAACGGATGAGATACCTGCAGAGGTATATAAGCAAATTGGAAAAGAAAGGATCGCCAGAATTCATTCGATATGCAACAATATATGGATGACGGGAATCTGGCCAACAGATTGGTGCCAATCAGTATACATACCTTTATATAAAAAAAGGAAATAGATCAAGATGTGAGAATTATCGAACGATATCTCTTTTATCACACGCCAGCAAGATATTTCTACGAATACTGAACAATAGGATATACGCGTGTATGGCTAAGGAAATATCCACAGAACAGTCAGGCCTTATGAAAGGACGGGGCACACGGGAGCAGATTCTCAACATAAGATTATTAATAGAAAAAGCATGTGAATATAATATACCCGTAGTATTGTGCTTTATTGACTATCAAAAGACCTTTGATAACGTCCAATGGAATAAACTTTGGACAGTATTAACTGAAATGGGTGCACCAAAGCACATTGTACATCTTATAAAGCAACTCTACGAAAATAATAACAACATTGTGCGTATTGGAGTTGAAAAATCTGATGTCTTTAATGTTCAGAAAGGAGTTAGACAAGGCTGTGTTTTGTCACCTATGATCTTTAATCTATACTCTGAACATATAATGCGATTAGTCCTAGAAACATGGAATGGTGGAATATTGGTAGGAGGACGAAGAATAACAAACCTTAGATTTGCAGATGATACAACATTAGTAGCTGCGAATATGGATGAAATGGAAAAACTTTTAAATAAACTGAAAGATATTAGCGCAGAATACGGATTAAGGATAAATAAAAAAAACAAAACAAAAATAATGATAATTGATCGAGCAAACGTAATAACATACGATAAAGGAACACTAACCGACTATGAAATTGTCTTTGTGTATCTGGGATCACTTATACAGAATAAAGGTGGATGTCAAGCCGAAATAAAACGGAGGATCGAAATTGCCAAAAGTGCCATGACGAAATTGAACAACATCTGGAAAGATAACGCTATACGAAAAGTGTGAAAATACAGCTTGTCCAAACGATTATATTTTCTATCATGTTATATGCGGCGGAGACGTGGACAATTAAAAAAAAAAAACGGACAGAAGAAGAATTTACAGCTTCGAAACATGGCGCTGGCGAAGACTCCTTCGAATTCCTTGGACGGCAAGGCGTACAAACGAATCAGTGTTAAAAGAAATTGGCGTTCCAGTAAGGCTGTCAGCGATTGTCGTAAATAGAGTGCTGAAATTCTTCGGTCATTTAATACGTAACCAAAAAAAGGTATGGGAAGCACCATGATTATGGGAAAAGTTACGACCACCCGGACGTACACCTACGAGATGGACGGATATTATACTGAAAACGACAGGCCTGTCTTTCGTTGAATGCATACACCAAGCAGTAGATATAGACATGAGTGGCGGAAAATTACAAAAAAACGGACCGTTTGTTAATCACGATACCCTATTTAGGGTGACGACTATACATGATGATATATATACATAAATTTTGTTTCGATTCGTTGCTTACAATTTTGAAATAAATAAAGTTACCGCGTTCCACATTATCGTACAACTGTTTCAGTGACGAATGGTAAATGCTGTTTGTAATCTTAAGAACGTATAACATCTTTCTCGCTTGTTTTCTATTCAACTGATGCAAAATGCCGTCCAAATTTTCCGTTTTACGACGCCAAAATTCGATTTCTATAAACGACGAAGATTATACAGTGAAAACTCCGTTAAAAATCGATTTTTCAAAGAGAGAAAAAAAAGAATAATAAAAAATTTTCATATGATACTTGTAAAGCTGTTTAATAATTTATTTATTCCCTAATTTTAAGACGTATTAAATGAGAAGATAATAAATTGAAGCTTGACGAACGGAACAAAGTAAAACGTACGTCACGAGATTTTATCCTTCAAGATTAAACGTTATTTATTTACTTTATGCAATGTAGTGATTTTTAAAAAGTAAAATACAAAAATGTAATTAAAATCGTTAATTCCTATATACATATAAAAGAGCACAAGACTTTTCGTCTATTAAGCCCTTATCGTGGGCATAAAAAAAATGTATAAAAATATACACTATATATATATATATATATATGAGATATTATCAAACTAACAAAAATTATGAAAATAATCTTTAACACTAAATTAGATCATATTCAATTTACCGCAAATAAATTTAAAGAAATTATTCTTATTTAAAAAAAAAAAAAGACAATACTATCAAATTGACGTACGACGAGAACAGCAAAAACCACGAAAAAAAAAAACAAGGAAATAAATGAATAAGCATTTAAAGATAAGAAGGTATTACACAGTTGATGAAGACGGATCTGATATAAAAAGAACATTTTACGAGAAGATAAAAAGGGTAATAATAATTGCCTTAAAAGGGCAAATGAGGCCAGGAAGAAGAAGGAATATGAACCTTTTCATGTGTCTCCTATACGATAGATTAACGCATATATTTTCATAATAAGGGACATTTGTTTGATTTTAAATGTTTCAATTCAAGAAATACTACTTATATGACGCATTAAAAATAATCTAATCGTCTAAAAAAAAAAACGATATTATACACACGAAATATTATTTTATTTTTTCATTTTTTTTTTTTCATAAACTAAAACCCGAAATTTTATATCAATAAAAATTTTTAACACGTGACTAAAAAATTAAAACATAGACTAAAAATAAGCGGAGTACATCAAGTAAAGCAATAGCGCAGTAAAGTGTGTAAGAAAAATGGATAAAATTAAAATACTCTTTATACATTCAAAAATAAAATTAAACCACACTCACAAAACATGTAATTAATATAAATCATATTTTAAAAAAAAAAAGGAAAAGAAATTACTAATTCAATAAATAAAAAACGTTTCTAACGGTACCTACATACAAACTCCAAATACAATATAAAACAGAAATACAATCATACTCCGTATTCTCATGTAAACAAGTTATCCTACGGGTCACGCACATCGACACATACATAGTCGTACTATTCATTACTGAACATTGTTACTAGTCACTGTTATACAAAAAAGCACTAATTATATGCAACGCATATTCACGTGATCCTTATATGCCCTAATTCGAAAAAAAAATATATATAACATATATATATAATTAAACTGCAACAATGAACGTTCAAAAATATAGACTTCTTCACGAAGTTCTTACATCGTGAAAGTTGTAAATTAGCCGGATAACCATGTTTTTCATTAAACCTATGTTACTAGTACGCAGTAAAATTAACTTCGCGAAATATATAACGAATAAGACATTAACATCATTAATATAAATTTGAACAGCGTGAAATGTAATGATTTTAAAAAATAAATAAACAAGAAAAAGGTAGTTAAAATCGCTATTGGTTTCAGACCAAACAGAAGCTCCATGGACTGTGTTGCATATTTAACAGCTGACATAACCAATGTTTCTTAGACAAAAAGTTTCTGATTTCTGCGATCTTCGATATTAAAGGAGCCTTCGATGCGGTTCATCTTCTGATTTTATACACTCGACTAATCGCTGTTAATATTCCGACATCTCTGGCCGCTTATCTTTGTAATTTGTTTACTTGCCGTACGGTAGCACTTAAATTTGTTTCTGTCAACAAGTTGGTCTATAGACGAGTATACCATGGTCTTCCTCAGGGCTTCGTCTTAAGTCCAACATTGTTTAACATATATATTTTACCTGTCTTTCAATTACCGATTAAAATTATGATCATATCCTATTATGCTGATGATATAACAATGTATCACTTAGGAATGAATTTATCAACTACCATCTACAAGAAGATATTACCAAAATTATTAATTGGATGACCGAGTCCCATCTAATGATCTCAACATTCAAAAGTAATGTTATTATTTTTACATATGACCATACAACGATTCGTTTTAAAAGTGATGTAATCACGAATTCCAATTCCGTTAAATTTCTGGGTCTAGTATTAGACCAGAAGTTATTGTGGAAGAACCATATTCAGTTACATTTTTTGAAGGTCTTTCAGGCCTCAAACATATTGAAGATGTTACGACATACTCGGTGGGGTATCCGTTTGTCCTAAGGACACTTTATTTAACTCTGGTAAAATCTCGGATAGATTATGAATTTACAATATTTGGCAGTGCGGCTCGAGATCATATTACTAAACTCACACGAATTCAAAACTATTGTTTGCGCTGGATGCTTGGAGCATTTCCTTCCTCACCAGAAGTTGGTTTATGCTCGGAATCATGCATTCCACCGACCTAGTTGAGACGCCAACAACTTGCAAATCAGTTTTTCCTAAAATTTTCATCCTTTTCTAATAACTCTTTATCCTTTAAATATCACGAAATTTTTCACAAGTGGAGATTTACATCTAAATCATGTCCTTTGCTCGCACGTTCCGCCAATATATTTCTTCCATAAAAATCCTTATTACTTCCAAATTCATCTTTGCTGAAAAATTTCCACTGTCTACGGTGGATTTAGAGTCCCACAGGCAATGGCCTTATCTTGGTCCTTCTTCCAACTTAGAACATATCTTTATAATTCAAAATAAGTGGCCCGAATTTTTATATGTGTACATTGAAAGATCTAAAGATGGTTTTCAAGGACTGGTAGGATCGGCCTTCATGATTCCAAGTAAAAACGTGACCAGAAAGTTTAAATTACCATCGGCGTGCTCGATTTTCACCGCTGAAGCTTTTGCGATTGTCAAGGCTTTACGCTTCCTTCACGCTTTAATTTTAGTGGCAATATTCTTATTTTATCGGATTCTCTTAGTTGCCTTAATGCTATATCGAACTTTCATGTTACCAAGGGATCTTATTTTGTATTTGCAATTTTACAAGAAATATACAATTTTAGTTTAAGAAATATTACAATCAACTTTTGTTGGATTCCTGGTCACGATGAAATTCTTGGTAATACTGTTTGTGATGAAGCCGTAAAATCAGCAGCCTCCATCGGCATTTTGTGTCCATGCATTCCATATACATATCGCCGCGTTGTAGTGAAAGCCCAGTTGGAATCAGATTGGACTGTTTTCCAACTGAATAAAGTCGGCAGTTTTTATAAAAGCGTTAAACCAGTTCCTTCCAAAGAAGCGTGGTATTTTCCCAAAAAAGTTTAGCGGACCAATTTCTCGTCACATGATTACAACATTAACTCGGCTTCGTTGAAATCATTGTTGCCTACCCGTTCATTTGCACAGAATTGAAATGACCGAAATCAGCACCTGCTCTCACCCGGACGATACCGATATGATTCTGGATTCGAATCATTTGTTTTTTAACTGTTCCTCGTACTCGGCAGAACAATCGCGTTTATTTTCTAGGCTTATATCTTTAGGCCATCGGCCTCCTTATATCTTAAGTTCATTACCTTCCTCAGATGATTCTTATATATATTATTCTTTATTTCAATTTATTTTAAAATGTAAAGTTACTTTATAATGTTAATTTTTTTTTTGTTACGTTTTATGTTTTTCATGGACAGATTGGTTAATTCCAGAGTCCAATTTATAAAATAAATAATAATAATAATAACTTTTTATCATTCGCTATCAGATTATTTCATAAGCGAATTTGTTTTTTCGCTTTGCTATTTTTCGTAGTACATTCAAATGAAGAATTTCCTTACATTTTATTTGATTTTTTTGTTGTTGTTTTTTCTTTTACATTTTTAATAAATTGTATATGTTTTTATATTTTATTTTTTATTATGTCCACTCGATAACGGTTTAATAGCCAGAAATCTTTGTATCTATTTATATAAAATTTAGTAATTTTTAAACTACTTTATCGTTGTTCTTTTATCAATATAAATTACTGTCGAACAATGTAGATAATATTGTGATTCGTTCAATTTAACCTGTTGAGCACTACGTAATGTTTTTTTATAACGATTCGAAAGGAACGAACTATCGAGCGTTGTTAAACGAAAATAAATATAACCTATTACTCGATATGCATGAATACAATTCTAGGGAATAATAATGGCGATGATTTCCCATTGCCTTCTGTCATTATTTTCTGTTAGGCTTTACTCCCTTAACCTTTGGGAAAAAACCGAACCGCAAGACAGCGGTTTGTTATTAAGAAGATAAGAATGTAAGGTTTTCCCGGCAGCTGAGAGACAATCATAAGATTTATATATGCCTCCGAAACGTGGACAATGGGAGTAGACTGGCAAAAGGAAATGAACGCTTTTGAAATGTGAAGCTATAGAAGGCTGATGAAAATTTCGTGGACATAACATATGTTGGCAAAAGAAGAAGAAAGAAGGCTATTGGAGGATATTAAAAATGGAATACTGAAACATAAAATTCGAGAGGATGGAATCTTCATGGTAGTAATGCAAGGAAAAATTACTGGAAAATCAATAAGAGGAAGAAGACTGCTGGAACTAATGACAACGAACACACAGAACTTACAAGAGACAATTGCTCTCTCGAAAAAGCGAATAATATGAATGTATGCAATTTCCTGACTCAGGGAAAGCAACTATGATGACGATGATTAATCAATAGCTGAAAAGTTAATTACATTTAATAATTATATTATTTTATATACAATTGTAAATTTTAAATCTTCAGAGCAAACTGTACATTTATCTGATACGTTAAATTTAGCGTTTACCTGTTTCGATTAAAGGAATACTACAATCACCGATGGTAAACACATCGGACGACTCGAATATAGCGCTATTTATTTGTTGGCACCATTTAACGACAGCGCTTTCAACGGAATTTTTCAACTTCAAATCGATTTTATTGCTGCAACCGTTCAACGTGTGAGTGTTTTTTAATATATCAATAAACACATTTTTAATTTTTTTTTTTTAAATCGTAATCGATTACAGAATATTACGTGCGATAACTAAATTATAATATCTATATTTACTTTTTTGAAATGTTTCCGATTAAATTTTCTATATTCAAGTATATATTTCGTAGAATTCCATTTTAAAAAATTGCTATATTTACTTTTAACGCGGCTAAACATTTAACTCTTTTCGTTGTTCGTTAATATGTAATTATTTATTTAACGAATTATATTCAACAAAAAACGTAAAAACACACCTAGGGTCGTTCTTTACAACTGACGAATAAAATACATACATACATACATACATATATATATATATATATATATATATATATATATATATATATAGTGAGATAAACGCGAAAACGGTTAACACGAAATAATGAAACGACAAACTGCTACGTGTCTTCGTATATCTAACACGAAACAAAAATAATTTAACACGAAAAGATTTCGCTTCTCAGAACCGACCTGATTCCTGGTTATTTCTTAAAACCGTCCAGTTTTATTGTTCTCGTGCGTTTGTTGATTTCGATTATGTAGACTTAGACAACCATAGCATTTTTGAAAGCGATTTTAACAGCATCCCTATCTTTTTTTTGTTAACTTGATTAAACCGACACATTCAGATCCGGTGAGACGAGCCCGTGTTGTTTATCTAAACCCCTCACTCCTCCCCCATCGACATCCCTTCCGCATTTAAAAACCTCTTATTTCTCATCAGTTAGTTTAAACACGAAGAAGAAGACAAAGAACGGAATTAATTAACTTAAATATAACAATTATGGATTTCTAGGGATTAATTGAAGCAGCCGAATGCTGTCGTTCGCCGATAATAATAATACAGCTACCTTTATAATGATGATATGACAAATTCATATGATTATTTATTAGTGTACTAAAACAAATTATAATCAATATTTAATTCATATTGTATCCACGTCGAATATCACACTTTCTCGGACCAACTACTTGGCCAACTGTATAACGTTATGATTGGCGCTGATAAAATTTGTCAAATACCGCAGGATAACTATGTAATCCAGTAAGAACTAGTTGTCTGAATTCGCCCATAATTACGGTTTACATCCTCTTTTTTCCAACACTTCGACCTGTTCTCTTTCGTTCTTGCGTATCCAGCACGTATATTATCGTGATTAAATCCTGATGTGAGATTTTCTCGCTACTCTGTTATTATGTAACGACTCCCTGTTTAAAGCCGTTCTTTTTCTGCAGAGCTACAACTTGAGATTGCTATTTTAAACAACTTTTTCTCGATCGTAGAAAAGCTGCTACTGTTATCTAATCATACATCGGGTACTGGTAATCATGTACCCGTTTAGTTCTACTACCAGTCTTATATCAGAAAATGGTATCACTTAAGGAACCTAGTAGTTATACGCATACATTTAGAATGACGTTTACTTTTCCGTGTAAATCAAGCCCAAACCGGGTAAGCATACATCGACGTTGATGTACAGCATAGCAGATATGTTCGCACTACCTCTAATTTTACTCTAAAATATCCCAACCCGTTTTCTAAGTAAACTTTCAAAAATCTAAAAAACCCCATAATAGACTTTTGGACGAAAACTTCATGTTGCGAGCTCGTCGCGAGAGCATGAAAGTTTATTCGAATAAATGTTGAAATCCCAATGCGGCATTAATTTCGTATCAAACGAACGGCGACATAAAATACGGAAATTGTATTTAACGAAAAATAAATAACCTCGGAACAGAAGACCAATCGCCTACTAAGCGCTGAATATCTTCCGGTATAGGCAAATAAATTTTTCCACGAATGGCTCCTTGTATTTGGGAGATGGCGTCGTTTATTTCGATACAACGTTTCTTAATATCGTCGATACAAACTGAAGGCCAATTTCTATGATTCTGTTCGTTCGATAAAAGAGGCAAGCACACCTATAAATGAACCGAGATTTTCCAGCGTAAAAATTAGTTTATAAATAAAAGACAACTTTACGCGATACCGTTTAAAAATTAACATTTTACCTTAATATCGCAAAATTAACTATCCACCGATATCGGTTTATTTTCCATAATATAAACTTTATTTATGAATTTATGCACTGTAAAATAGCGTTGCTTCCTATTTATAATTATATTTATTATCATTAAAATACACTTACAAAGACGTCGAAGTATATCGTAAGGGATAACGTTTCGTAATTTTTGAAAAATGTGTTAAAAAAAATCAAACAAACATGAATAAAAAATAAAAAAAATAAAAAGTATTCTTACTTCATCTAGATGTCACAAAAAAACCCAAATTATAGAATTATTAGAATGTAATCTAAAAATGTAATCTAATATGGCTAATATACTTAAACCAGGTATAATGAAAAAATAGTACTAAAAACTATATATATATATATATATATATATATATATATATATATATATATATCGTAATACAAAAACACTAATAACTTAAAAATTCAATTAAATATAGCGTAATTATACAGAGGGTGACCTCAATTAGGTCTGTTTTTAAACATTTATTTCCATTTCGGTATTACATTAATTACACGGATTTGTTCATTCAGAAAAAAATTCGATTAAAAACCACTTTTTATTTAATTAATTTTTGCCGTCAATTGTTTATTCAACAATCAACGCGACTCACGCCCACGTAATAACGTTTTTAATTTGGAAACTTAAAATCCCAATTAAATATAGCGTAATTGTACAGTGACCTCAATTAGATCTGTTTTAAAACATTTATTTCCATTTCGGTATTACGTTAATTACACGGATTTGTTCGTTTAGAAAAGCATTGTTTACAAATGTTTAAAAACCAATTTATATTTAATTTTTTTTATTTTTATTTGGAAACTTAAAAATTCAATTAAACATAACTTAATTAAAGAGAAAATGGCCTTAATTAGGACTGTTTTAAAACATTGACTTCTATTTCGGTATTACATCAATCGCACGGATTTGTTCATTCGGAAGTTGCTTATCTTCGTTTAACAACCAATTTTTATTTAATTAATTTTTACCATCAATTATTTATTCAACAATTAACGCGACTCACACGCACGTAATAACGTTTTTAATTTGAAACGTAAAACTTCAATTGAATATAATAGAGTAATTATACAGAGAATATCCCAATTAGGTCTGTTTTAAAACATGTATATGTCGGTATTACGTCGTCGTCAGTAATATCTCTATGACCGGGCCACCCGCAAGAAAGACACAGATATTCCCACACGTTCCAAATTATTAAGCTTTAGTAAAACTAAACAAATTAATGTATCTTACACGTTACGTTTATTGTCTACCACCGTTATTACGATATTTGAATCGGTAATAATAAGGTAACTTCCGAAAAGAATTAAGTCCAGTAGAATCGACAGTAGTACTGCTACACATTCTGCAGTATATACTGAACATTCTTGGCATCATTTATACATGTTACTAATATTGAAAGCTGGGATGAACACTGCTGCTCCCGTTCCCGTACATTTACCACCGCGGTGATGTTATATTCTGTTCGTACATTATCATTTCTCATATCAGAGTAAAAAAATATATATATATATATAATGAAATATTTTAAATAAATAACGATAAATCACTTACGTTCTGTAAGACAGAAACAAGTTGACTAGTCGAAGACGGAAGCAAATCTCCTACCATTAGCAAGCTGCAGACACGCTCTTCGTCGACGCAGCATGGTTGCTTTTTTGCGAAATAAAACGTTTTATATTTCAGATCGAAGTCAAGCGCGCTATACGCAGCCAGTATTCCATCGGACAGCGTTATAAATAAAACCATATTCACGGGCACGTTCAAATAATTCAGCACCGTACGCTAAAAAAAAAAGAAATCAACAATAATCCAAATTAAAACATTCGTAGAATAATTGCAAATTCATTAAAAAGATATACATCGACAAAAATTATAACAGAAACGAAAGTTGCAAATTATTAAATATATATGTTAGTTAATTTATTTCGATGTACTTTGTACGTTTATTTAAGGAAATAAATATATTAATTCATGCCGGTACGTTTCGTATACCGGTAACGATTTAATGTAAACCTACAAAACGATGATTTTGGGTTGATTTTAATTTGTCAAACGTACCGTTTGATTAATTGAGGTCGAATAATCGAGATATACATATAATAATCGTCGATTTAAAATTAATGAAAGTATACGGCGAGGTTTTTCACTCGACTAGATTTCTAAGTTACATAAGTGCCTGGATACGTTCCGCGCACTTGGAAGGATATCAAAATTATAGGTAATAGATATACGATTGCAATTTAATACTTACATGCTTTGGAAACGCGAATAATAAAATGATAATTGAGAATTATCCGGGACAAAAAACCGGCTCGCTTTGTTTTTATTGTTTTCATTATTTTCATTAGAGCCCGTTGGTTCTAAGAAATTTATAATAGATTTTAAAGACGCTCAACTCTCGCTAACACAGATGTAGGGCAAGTGGTAATTCCAGTCATAGAGATCAAAGCGCGAATAGTAGAAGGTCCCGGAACTCAGGACTTGCACAAGTCGGCAACTGTCACCACCTTCTTCCCCGCAGATTTTGAAGACGCTTTTGACGCTGCTTTCTTCTTTTGGCTCGACAGGTTTGGGAACGGGTAGAGTATCGTTTCTTCCGACTGTCGGATTAATTACAGCCTCCACAGTAATATCCTAGGCACTTTTCCAAGGCTTGTAATCGTCCGGTTAGTTGGCTGCTAACCTGTACTTGTTCGTACAGCACAGCCATAATCAACTGTATGCTTCCACTTATCGCGGTAACGCACCTTGGGAGTTTTCTTATCCCGAGTAAGAGCCACAACAAGCGGACGCATACCTGTCTTACTTACAGGGAGGCGGCTCTTATTATTTGAGCTCGCACTACTCCCTAAAATACTGGTGCTATTCTTGCGCTCTATATTCGCCACTGCCGTTTGTACCGCCGAGGGCGTAGCGGCGGGCATAACGCCAATAATCAAATTTCCTGACTTTATTATTGAACGATCAGTAGGTTCACTTATCCCATCATTAATGTTGAGCTTTGAGACCGCTTAGTAGGGTGTTTGATATTAAGAGACCGCTTATTAGTGTCCTTAATATTAATAAACTCTGAAGTATTATGAAAGGGCTTTTTATGTGAGGAATCCATGCAGGTTCACACGAGAAGCGCACCTATTAAACGTCCAACACAACAGAGGTACGCTTTGTTGTGCATGGACTATTTACTTAACCAGCCGTCAGCTAGGCTCCGTTAAAAGACACCCTTTTTAATGTCCGGGTGCCATCAGGCTACAGCACGGATCGCTTAACAGCTTGCCTGTACTAGAACGACATTTTACCTCAGTCGTCCGAAAGAGGTGGTACTCGGTCTGTATCATTAACTGAAAACGAATCTGTGTAATAGGAAATAAAATAAATATAACGAAATAAGGAAAGGATAATGATAGTGGTGAGTTGAGTATGACCTTAATTAAGACGCATTATAAGATAGGGTAGGATAGGAAATAAATTGGATATCGGAGTGATTACTTGGCAAGTGACCAATATCCTCCCATAAAACCACTGCCCGAGTAATACAAGGATAGATATTTCCCGATCCGATGCTACATTTAATTTAACTAATTACTGATATAATGGAGTAATGTTATACATCAAATTGCACGGGGATCGATGGTGTGATACGCCATCTACCACATTAGCATTCATAAATTTGGTCACTACTGTTCCTCGAGGCGTGGAACAGCTGCTAAGCCAGCAGACCATGGTAAAATGAATGCATTTGCCGGAGATACAACGGCCGAAGCCAATAACCGAGTATAGATAGACAATCTCATCATTATTTGCGAGCAAGAGATTCTCTGTCATCACAGTACTGACACATGGTCTCAAAAGCCACCAGATTGTCTTAGGCACGAGTCGCAACGCGCCCTAACAAGTTAGAACCGGGTAGGCACACCTCAATGAGAACCAGTGTCAAAAAATGCTTTCACTCACCAACGATATAATGATTTATCCTACGCATCTTCAGCTCAGTTTTAACTGGGATCGTAAAAGATACTTTACCCAGATCAATACCACCTTACCGCTCAGAAGTAAGGAACCATGTTTCGCACGCATAAGTAGCTATTGTAAAGACTACACAGTTTCGTAAATTCAGCTTTGTATCCCTCCAGATCTTTGTTAGTACAACTGTAGCACTGGGCACTAATGTTAATCTGTGTTTTATGTCCGGTAAACAGATTCCACTATTGGTTAGCATTAATCCCAGGTATACCAAATTATCCACAACGTCAATTCCGCATGTACTACTTTGCTTGAACTCATCACTTTTATCTATTATCATGAATTTAGTTAGTTTTGTTAATTAGCCATCCATACTCCTTACATTGGTTTTCTAGTTTCTCCATGAATTTAACCACATTTTCTTCGGAACTGCTTATGATAACAATATTGTCAACACATCGTAGATCATTAATTCTTTTACCACCTAATAACATACGCCCTTTCAAAGTTTAAAGTTACTTGACTTTATATTGTTCACATATACAACCGCCAAACTACTATCATATTAAGATCGCGTGAATAATCATTCTGAAAAGGCCAGACAAACGACTGGAAGAAGTTGTATCGTACAAACCGATAGTTATCTAAAGCTGTTTGAAGAATGATTCTGTAAATGAATTAAACTACTCATAACGATAACTGGACTATCAATTTGATTTTTGTAATCAGCATTTTACCATCCCGCATAACAGTAATCAGTTGAAGAAAGAAATTACTCACGGTGTTCCCCAATAATACTCGAGCTTTCGATCGGATGTGGGATACCAGCTAACTTTTCAAGTTGAGTAATCAACCACATTAGGAAACTATTTCTGTTGCAGGCGAAGTAAAATACAACCGAAGGTGGTTTCTTGAACTTCTCATAACATTTATATACGTTGGACGTACTAACAATTGAAAAACAAAACGTGTTTTTTTTTTTACCACACTGCAGCATTGTCAATAGATAATACTAAAACTGAGACGACTATAAATTTGCGGCATGCTGTAAATCAAATCACAGCGTAGGCTAAAGGCGAGAAAATTAAACTTAAGTTCGTCCGGGATATTAGTGTTCGGAAATACAGTTTCTTGTTCAACAGCAATACCTCGGATAGGCAGATTTCTAAAAAATAATTGGACCAATTAAAACTTATACATCATACATTCATTTGATTTTATTCACTCGCTTGAGTATGTATACACACACTATATAATGGCGGTATGTTGTAAACGATTAAAAAAAAAACACCTATATGATTATTACCGGTTATTTTCATTTTTGTTGCCAATTTTTAAATATTTCACCCGTTGTTAGTAATTTAAAATTTGAATATATACGTATTTTCCACTGCAATTACTTCTGCAATATGTTAATAACCATTTATTCCTAGTTAGTCCAAAAATCCGCGTGTTTATGCCGATTTCAATCGAAGCAAAAACATCAGAGAAAACTATTTTTTTTTTATTTAATGTTGTACAAATTAACAAAATAAGTAGCACACGAGTTCAATTAATCACGCATTATAAAAATATAACGCCGTACAGGCTCTGTTACAGTAAACAGCCTGCCTATTATGGATTATGTTTCAGTAGAAATGTTCCTTGACCTGTAGGGAATAAGTTCAAATAACTTAGAAACGGAGAGTGCGTAAATGTGTCTATTCGTCGATTTAATCTTCAAACCGGATTGTCTAGCAGTGTTGATGTGTAAATTAGCCGAATTTAGAATTTTGGATGGCTATAGTGTTTGCCAAAAAATGCTTAATATATATCCCGATAAATTTGTGCCACTGTAGACGTTTGCATATTAACATAGCATACTGCTGTTAAAATTTTAGACTGAAATTGTTGGACACGTTTGACATTGCTACTTGCTGCCGATCCCCCTTCCATTTCGTCTAACTACATTGTAGATCACCCGTTTATTTTTTAACGAAGTTTTAGCTGCTCATCCTAAAATGCAGTATAATAATCGGAATTGAGCATCTAAATTTTTTCTAAGGTGCAGTATACGCTGTATCTAAATAAGTTTTTTATATAATAGGGCCAAGATCTTTCATTTATGTGAAAGTTACATTTGCTTCACAAAGAAAAAAGTAATGAATATAATAAAGGACGCTAGTGGCTAGAAGATTTAAAGTACGACGATGTAAGCTAACGCAAGCCAACCAGACGACGCTATAAAAAGAAATTATTTCAAAAGTAATTTTTAGAAGTATTTTCAACAAATATTTAACTATAACAAAACTTGAACCACTTAAAAATATTATCGTTAATTTTGTTGTGAAATATTCCAACGGATAAATAATCTACTAAATATTTTTCAATAGTTTATGTATATTTCTGAAACTTAACGAATATCTGACTTACCTTATATTCTTCATTTGACATCATTTTATGCCATTTATCAGGTTTTATCTTAATACAGTTAACCACATAACTCATAATATACGAGAGGCGAACGTCCACATCATCAACATCATCCATTTCTCTTCTTCAAAATAAATTCTCAAGTGAAAAAAAAAATAAACAATAATAGGTAAATATAAACAATAAACACAATGTACGTAGGTAACAGAACAATTACTTGATTTAATTAAATACGAGCTGTTAAATAACTAGTAACCATAACAACAAAATATGTTAAAAGCTGAAGCAAAAAGAATCTTAACAACCGACACTTACAACCGTGTAAAAGTTAAATAATAAAACCCGTAAAAAGGAAAACTAATCGCCGCTGAACTCGCCTCAAAAGATTATAAACTGTTCCTTTTTAAATGTTGATCAATCGGAGAGTAGTGATTTTATGAATTATAAACGAGACAAAATATCATAACACAGTTGAATCATTATAAAAAATTTTTATTTGCTCAAAACTTTTCGACAATTACGTCATTACCGAGCATACACAAGAAACGTAATTAATTTATATGTAACGTTTATTGCGAATGCTTGATAATGACGTATTAAAAAGCTTTACGTAAATAAAAAACGTTTATAGTGATTAAACTGTGTTATGATTTTTTGTTTCTTTTTTAAAAATTGGTTAACTAAAAGAAAAATGGAACGAAAAAATAGTATAAATTTGAACTCATACCTATATAACTTTTCAAGTACAATTAAAATTAGCTGTAAAACACTTATCTTTATAATACAATTTAACGGTAGCATAACATATAACATAAATCACATCGCAAAAATAATAACGCGCAAAACTAAATAGCTAACTGCACGGCAAACTACAAAAACTAATATAAAATTCAAACAATTACAAAGAAAATTTGATAATTAAAATGAAGTTTAGCCATATAATTATAAAATCTAAATAATTCTTTAAATGTTGTCTAAATTAGAAATTTAAAGCCTTGCGATTTTGCTAGTTGAATTGACGTTCTACAATACGGTTCAATATCTTCGTCGAATCATTATTTACCTTTTGGATTCTTTCGCGATTTCTTAAATATTTTTCACGATTATTTTCAGTTTATTAAAGTACAGCTGTCGATTGATTTGTTCTACATTATGTTTTTATCACGTTGTATTCGATTTTTTATCGCCACCAATAATTCGAAAATTCGAACGTTTCGTCGGTATGTAATGCGTCATCTGATTGATCGGAATTAATTGGCTCGTTGTGGACGCTGGTCGATCACTGATTGAGTCGATAATTATCAACCATCAAATCGTTCTACACGTAGTAGGAACCATCTGCATGTTTCATTATTTATTATTATCATATTTATGTCGTGGCGAATTAAACGATACTTACACTTCCGTTATACTGTTGTATTCGATGCTCGAGACAAATAATATTTTCCATCATCAGGAAACGATATAAATCTAGATGTAGAATTTCTAAATGTACACCAGATTAGATATCTATGTTCCTGAAACTCGTGATGAAAAACAAAAAATTCCGTGTAAAAGGACATGAAATTTTATTTATTAATAATTTTCAAATTTATCACATATGAGAAATTCAACAAATGTGATTACTTCCGTCCACCTCCAATAAATTAAATATTAAAAACTGAAGAAATGTAAATTTTAGTGTTCTGCATAAATACAATGTTTAATACGATTACCGCCTTGTTAAAAAATAATAGTGTAAACGTCGGTAAAACTAAAGAATAACACATATACGATTTTTCCACATATACAAATTTATTTAAAAATATAGTTTGCAATTTTTATCACAAAACAGAATACAAATTTTATTATATTTGTTTATAAATTATGAAAATTAAAATGTATCTCAAGAAATAAATCTGGTAAAATAGATGTTTTTAACTATCGATTATTGTTATTAAATTTGTTTAGCACGTTTTAATTATTAGAATCAATGTAATTTGTTAAATTCCTTCGTTATTGTTGAAGTGCTATAATCTACTCACTAATATTTATGGCCACTAAGTAAAATATGAAATATTTTAAAATTAGAAACTTCTGAGCGAAATCTACGAAAAACAGAGCCAGAATATATACTATTTTATCTAATTTCTAGCACGTGTATAATACATTTTTTTTAAGTTTTAAGCTAGTTTAAAAAAACGTCCTTATCACTCTAGTATCAAATCAACGCCGGTTTTGCAAATAATCAAACAGCGTTCTCATGTCATAAAACCCGATATATTGTTTGCCATTTTAGAAATTTCAGATATAGAAATTTTCGTTCTTTTTTTTTTTTTTTAATGTGCACCTGTACAAGTTAACAATAAGCACATGAGTTCAGTTAAATAAAAAAAAAAATATACAAATACATTAACATACAGCCGCTGTTACAATAAACAGCCCGCCGGTTTAAAATTTTGCCTCAGCAGCAATGTTTTGATCTATATGACATCATTTTTCAATAGTTGAAAGTACGTCCCGGAGCATTTGTCGTTTTAGCCTTCGAACAGGATTATCTGGAAGTGTTGGCATGTAGATTCGCTGAATTTGGGGGTTTGAGTGATTGGAACATTTACCGAAAAATTTTTGATTTCTTAAACCAAAGTAAGACAAACTGCATAATAACATCACTTAAGTCATTCACAATCAGCACATTCTATTAATGATTCCAATTAAAAACTTATTTAATAACATTGAATCATCGAATTTATAGAATGTTTTTTAAGTACTGCCGCATTTTGTATAAAAACCAAAAAAATTAAAATTGAACAAGATTTGTTTGAATTTTATGCTTTAAAAAAAAATGTCAACCATTAATTACTTAAAGAAGGTAAGTGCTAATTTAGATATCTCAAACAACCTTAAATGTATAATTTCGCTTTATAAAATAATTATATATTTATGTCCTTTAGTCAACCTTTATTACTGGTCTCAAAGTTGCGAAAAATCCGCCGTATACCCTTGGTGTTTTATATAAGAAAATATTACAAACATTAGATAGATATCCGCCCGATGCAGGTTATAAAAGATACACTGAAGAAATAGTTAAACATCGGTTGAAAATAGTAAATGAGGTAAGTTGTGTATTTACCTATATATATATATATATATATCTTTTTAAAGATATGAGAAAAATTCAATACTCATTTTTTAATATTTAAAAACAACATATTTTCCATGAGTGAGCAGCTTACCGTGAATTTGACTAGAAGGAAGGAAAAATTATAAGATTAAAAATGGGGATAGAAAAATGTTAAAAAGGAAATAAATAATAATCAAAAGGTTAATACGAAAGAAAAAGTAAAACAGTGGTTCACTCGCATTAACTCGTAAAATAACCATAAATTACATTTCTGGTAAAAATATACTAAAACATAAAACATGATGTCAAATAAAACTAACATTAATAAGTGGCTGACTGTGAGAGACCATAAAAACCCAACTTAAATATTAAACGTCCAGGTGTAAAAGACTAAAATGCAAATGAGAATTGTTCTATTTTACAACTGAAGGTATCTTCTATAACAACGTCATTATCCAATTGTGGCGACTATTACGTTTTTAGAATTGAGATATTGTGAAAAATTAAATTGACAAGAAGTTTCGAAATAAAAAATTAATAAATTTATCTTAATAAAGAGAAACTATTAAAGAAAATCTGCATTTTTTGTTTTGTATGTATGTGTTTAAGGAAGCGATATATGTTGATTAATCCATCGGTTCCGAGGTGTTTTAGTATTCCAGGAATAACTACGGCGGAATTCGAATATTCGCATTTTATAAAATTTACAATGTCATTTTTTGAAAAGTGTGGAATGTAATGATTTTTTAAAAAATGTACAAGAAAGGAGTTAAAATCACTAATTATTTTTTAAAATCACAAAAAACGCTTGTTGGCTGTTAAACCATTATCAAGTGATCATAAAATATAAGAAATATACAATATATAAGAAATATAAAATATAATAACACTAATTTAGATATACAATTTACAAAAAATTAACAAAATTAAAAATAGTGTTTATGAATAATTTAAGTGGATGTGGTAAAGTACACAATCTTCAATCAGCAATTCTTCGAAAAAAAAATAAAACTTAATAGTAATGTTTGTGCCAGAATGTAATTTAGCATGCGTGATTATAGTAATATTAAATTAATATGCCAGAAGTAATCAATTTTCATAAAAATACGCGGAGCAATACTAGGAAGTACTAAACGGTATTTATAAGCATTATAAAATTCCTGATTTAATTAGTGTATAAAACCCAATAATGATGATAGATAAATAAATAAAATCAGTGCTTCGTAATTATTTATACATAATATACTATGCTTTACGTTAGCACAAACTTTAAAATCCCCTATGAACAAAAACTATTTTTGGTTAGACTGTAATATTTTGGATGAATTTATCTTATACTACTAGTTAAATTTTATTTGTACTGTTCTAAATTTCAGTAACTGCTCCATAACGTAACGTAAAAAGTTATCATTGTTTAATGATTCATTAAAAAATTTCAATATATCAACTTGCATAATTAATTTTATATAGTATTTAAATCAAAATTAGAGTAAATTGTTTCTTCTCTCAATTACAAATTTTATTATTTAATCACTTTTAGAAAGTTAATACAAATTCAAAAACGTTACATTAAGTAATTAGATCTATACTTAATACAAAATCTGAAATAAACGATATAGACCAGTGATAAATGTTACAATGAACACTATATTTATTCATAGTGAAATTCATCAAGTAATATGTAAAATTTTAAAAATTGACTATTAAAATTGAGATTTAATTTAAAATTATTGATAGAATACATGAGACAATTGGCGAAAATTAATAATCATTTGAAATAAAATGCGCGTTTCACATTCCTTTATGGAAGAAACTATTTTAAAAATAAACGCTTTTTTTATTTTTTAAAGTAGTTAACTGTTATTAACCACTTATTTTAACATCTATCATCATCATTGGTTTTTAGATAAAAAAAATTATTCATGAGCATAAATAAATACATATTGTTACCCTTCTAGTAGAAAGATCCAAATTTATTAATACATCCTTAGTTGAATAAAGAATTTTATAAAAAAGTTTACAACTACCGTCTAATCCTTCCTATTTTTATGAAAATTGATTATTCTTAGCCTATTAATTTAATATTAAGTAGTGTAAAGGTATATAATTTGATTTAAACATTTTATAAGCCTAGTGATAAATTTTTGATAGTGAAAAATTAACAAATATACCGATTGTGCAAACATCACAAAAAACAATTGAAAAAATATACCTGTGAATAATTTAGAAATAAGACGAAAAAATAGTTATTTAAATATTATTTTGTAAAAATTCGACAAAATCGTAACGTAACACTACAGTATGGTATATATTACAAGCACTAATGTTGATAAAAAAATATTTGAATTTTTGTTGATTCCAAAATAATTTTTGATAACTTCTGTATTATAGGCAAAAACGGTGGAGGAAATAGAAGAGAAAGTAAATTGCGGTCAAGCAGAAGAACTTATTCTTCAAGCTGAATATGAATTAGAACTTGCGAGGAAACTATTATCATACAAACCGTGGGAGTCACTTGTTACCGAACCTCCTCCAGATCAATGGAAATGGCCACCAGCTAAATAAATATACATACACACAAAGTGTGTATGTTTTGTTTCTCGTGGTTATAAAGGTGTATTAATAATTTTAATCTACGATGCCCTTTAATTTCCTATACGTATTGATTATACAATGTAAATAGCAGCATAATAAATGCTTTTAATGTAAACATTTTGTTAGAAAGATTTGTACAAAAATACATACATAAATTTATTAGTTTGAAAATATTTTTCAGCTCTGTTAATAGAACCAGTACAGTTGGTTCGGATAGTTATAAACGTCTCAACTTTAAAGTATAATTTGATTTGTTGCTTATATATATATATATATATATATATATATATATATATATATGTGTGTGTGTGTGTGTTCATACAAACGAGTCACCAGTGACGAAATTATTATAAAAATTTAATGACTAAAACAATTTGCTCGTCTCAAATGTCTATACATAACATTTACACAAAACACCATATTACCCATAGAGAAGAACATACGATACAAAAATAATCATTAATGTATATTTTGCAATAAAGTTGTTTAAAAAAAATTGATAATAATAAGTAATACATTATTTATTTATTTGTTAATTGTTAAAAATAGTATACTTTCTATAGTCTTTTAAAAGATTCGTTATAAGTACGTTGATCATCAAATAAATTATTTTCTGTGTCAATTTATAAGTATCGTTCGTACTTTTTAAAGATAGTTGTAATGTATAAGTAATTCAATTTTATAGTTAAAAGTATGCTTGCTAGTTCATTATATTTCACCCAATCAGTAACTTCTAAAATCTGATAAATTTTTACAGAATTAAACGAATGTGAAAAGAAAAATTATTGTTGACTATTTAAAGTCGCAAAGCAATGAAAAGTATCGCCCAGTGCAATTTGGTTCCATGCAAAAAAAAAAAAGTTCTTAAAACAAGAAAGCGCAATCAGAATAAATCACCTATAAACCTGATTTATTTTTGTTTTCTTGGTCCAGATTTCGACATTTAGCTAATTTAAACGTTTACTCAATTAAATAACGTAATAATAAATTTATATAGTGTAACTGTAACAGAAGATAATGGATCAGTTTGTAGAAACAAGCGCATGTCCGCATTTTTATAATTTCGAACAAAACCAAATATGATGTTCCGATAAAACGATCGACATAATAAAATTATGATTTTACTAATAACCCAACTTGCATCTTAGATTGCATGAATAAATAAAAAAACATGCAACCCACACAAAGCCAACAAAAATTGAACGGAAATGAAAATAAAAGTAAATAATTAACGTAAACGAATGATATTAAAAATAAATAAGACACATTATACTAATTAATTCACTTCCATTAATAGCCGTGAATGTTTCGATTTAATAAATTTCATTTTTAAGAACTACTCCGGATTTAAAGAAAAATATTCTTTAATTACACAATACCAACTTATAAATTGATCAACTAAATACATTTTAGGAATTCGCTTTAATCGGTTATAATGTACAATTTACTCTATAATTTAATATTTAATTTTACCTAATAAAAGATTTAATACTAATACATGTCAAATATTCGATATATACATATTATACACGAACGTATCTTTCTATAAAGATTTTATATATTTAAACTAATCGTAATGAGCAAATATTACTGTTTTCCACGAAGATCGGAACGATTTTTAAATGTACCTCTTAAGTCCATACATTAATAAGGACAAAACTAAACTACAATTGAATAACATTTCGAAAACAATTCACAAATGTAATACAATTTACAAAATAATAATCGTTGAACACGTCTGCATGATTCCATCATGTGATTTTTACTAATTATAAAATTTAAAATTGACATACATAACGATTTAATGTTGTCCATACGTTTTTTAATTTAAAAAAATATGCAAGATAATATTATTTTTATCACAATATTACAATTGCGTTTTCTACTGTATTTCTTTCCAGTACTAATTAAATTTAAAAATTCAGTATTAGTAAAAAATGAATAAATATAAAATTTTGCTTTATATATATATATATATATGTTTGTATTACATTCGCTAGTTGACGAATCTATTATAATAAATTTAACTATTTAAATCACAAAAAAAAAAGACAACGAAACAATGAAATAAATAATGTTCAGCATAAACAAAAGTATGCATTAAATATAGATAATACTTAATAATAATACATAATAAAAATTCTGAATACACGGTTCGGGTTGTCTTTTGATCTAGTGTGTAAATTATTACTACAAATAATAATAAACGAAAAACTAACATCTTTTTATAAATAAAAAAAAATTTAAATTTTCGCCTTTAATTTTTTGCATAGGATTTTACATTTTCAATCCTTAAATAAATTAAAAAAAAAAATCAATGAGGTCTACTTTGTACCAGCAAATGGAATTAGCTAAACATTAACATTTATTGTTTCTGGATTTTTTAAACATGGCTGTTCTAAAATTTGATATTTTTCATGAAACCATTTACTTGTACATATTAAAAAGTTATTAAGTATTTTCCGCTGATGATTTCGAAAAAATAAATCAAATATTTTACGTTAAACATACATGTTCTATAAATTGCGTTAATCCCGCATATATGATAACCATAATGTCATACTGCTTTTTTTAGCATTAAACTTAAGCGAAATATGGATGTTGTTTGTATTTTAGAAAGTCCTACCAACGAGATAACCAATTTAAAACAATAAGTAGCACTCAGCATAGTGGAAAACAAAAAAAAAATTAAAAACGAGCATAAATTGCTTTGCATTAGATTAATTTAAAATACTGTTTTAATTGGTCTCTCAAAAAGGTTCGAGATTAGAAATAAATTCTTAGATTGTGTCCTTTTCACCGTATTAATTTATAAAATTTTAATTTTATTATTATTTGTTAAACTAATATTGACGTTCTGAAGCTTCCTCATTTACGTATTAAATTTATTTGTTGATATAGTTTTATATCGATATTCATTAATTTGATTGCTTCAGTTGCCAGATAGTACCGAAATTGAACTTTTCATAATGTTTTTATAATTAAAAGATTATTTTTCTATATAAATTAGGGCGTTATTTTCAAATGTACGTAACTTTTACTTGTTCAACGTTTCAAACTAAGCAGTATAATGGTAGTGAATTTAAAAATTGATAGAAGAAACTAGTAAAAGCGTTAAAAATCTCAAAACGAAGCACTAATTCGAAAACAAAATTTATATATATTAACATGTTTTTACTTTTAGTTCGATTTTTAAAAGGCGTGGATACGAGTCGTACAAAAAATAACGCGTAGATGGACAAAAACAAAAAAATATAAATATAAAAAACTGAAATACAAACAACAAAAATACTTGGACTTTTTTATTTATTAGCATATATTTAACGCGCATGTTAATCAAAGGCGATCGATTATGAATAAATTAAGAACCACTGGTCGAATTTTTTCATAGAAAATCATGTCAGAATTTGTCACTGATGACGTTTCTGAGATACTTACAATTCGTTATAAACAAGCTTCGATTAAAAATAACTGACGCTCATTATAATAATTATGCTGGAGAATACACATTAGAACTAATTATATATATATATATATATATATATATATATATATATATATATATATATATATATATATATATATGTATGTATGTATGTATGTATATAAAATAAATTTTAAAATTAAAAACTAATATATTTAATTGGCAGTTAATAAAAACAGTAAATAATAAAATAAAAAATTATGTTTAACCGTATAGATAGTTCTATCAAGAATACAATTATTTAGTTAAAAAATAATTTAATAATTTATATCTACATATTGTCAAAATATTAAGCTTATAATTTATAAAAAGCACACAAAGTTTTCAAAAAATCTTCGATGACAAAAAATAATACATTAGAAAAATATATATATATATAATTTATAACTAAAAAAAATATTAAGTTAAGAAAAAATAAAATGGTAACATAAGGTCGTACAATTATTATGTGTATAGTACCAATAAAAAAATTGGTCAATATTTCGTTGTAAAGCACATAAATAATTATATATATATATATATATATATATATATATAAAATGTATGTATAAAATCAATTATTCTTTGTTAAACACCATGTACGTTATTTTTTTTTTTTTTAATGGGATAGTATTCAAACCATTAATTATGCCTCTGGTTTCGTAGCAGTATACGGCACGTAAATGGATCATCATCATTAATTATATACAACAAAGGTCTGCGCATGCTTTCTCAGTTAAATGATGAAAACAATACTCCGAGAATTAGTTCGAACCGTCAAACGTTGGGTTGATAGTCCAGCGTTTTAACAATTAGGTTAATATATCAACTCATTCATCTGCATATAACGATACAGAAAAAGAAAAGTTATCAAAGCAACAATGAGCGACCAATTACTAAAAGCGCTATCAAACTTAACAAAACAAAAAAAATTACTACGATTACTACTACCAAAATTGAAAAAAAAAAAAGGCTGCAGTCAAAGAAAACTTTGTTAGAAATTAAATGATACGATCAAAAATTTCATGACGCGATAGAAAAAATTGTAAATACACAAAATAATTATCAGATAAAATAGGTAGAATTAAATAAATTATTAAGAATATGATTGGGAAGTGATATACAATAATAAAATACAAAAATAATTAAAGAAGTAATTATAGCTAATACATTCAAGAACTCGTCAACAGAAAGTAAAAATGCTGTCGAATTGCCCGAGGCTTTCTTACCGGCAAAACTGAACTATTCAAAGCGGAAAGATCTTGTGTCAAAACTAGTGTACAAAAATTATACCTATTGAAAATGAAATAGAATCTGGCCAGAAATATTGATGACAATAAAAATCTCACGAATTGAGCAGTAAAAAATAATAATAATAAATTGGCGAAATTAATGGTAACTTTAAAATTGATTCAAGAAGTTTACCAAGGACAACTGAATTGGGAAAATATTCGTTTAAGAAATATTTAAAATAGAACTACTACTTTCCCCGATCGTGAAAACTGGCGAATGAAACAAAGTAGCCACTATCAACCACGTAAACATCCGTTTTAAATCCGTCTTCAAAATGCCTAATTACGTTCGATAGGTAAGATCTTAAAGTTCTTCGATATCCATTACTAAACGTAGACATTACAATACTTTAATTTAAGTGACGTGAAATAACTTTTGTACTACCGAGTGGACTCTGGTGCGCTGCTTTACTGCTGTTTATCCAGTAAGTTTCTACCAGGTCTTCTCTTACCACTAATCTTCGCTTGCATTATAACTTGTAATGGTCCCTATTATTGCCCTTAGGTGTCAAAAGTATTCGATCTTTCTTCCACATATTACGTACAGTATACGTTTAGAATTCTCCATTTTAAATATTTCTGTATTTCATAACATATTCATATCTCAACACCTTCTAGTCTCTACCATATACCAACATTAAATAAATTTAGCATTAACATCGAATTCTCAAGTCGACAGTTCTTGTTACACAGCGAGTTTTTCATATTTTTGAAAATTGCGCATCTAGTGAAGTTATCGGTTATCAACCATCCAATATATTCAAATTTATCTATACTTTTTTTTTCATCTCACAGTATAGCGAAAAATGTCTAGAATAAAATATTAAATCGCATATGGGTATTCACCGATTATTTAAAAATAATTCGATATTTTGGAAATGTGTACAATGCTATTAAAAGTGCTCGAGACAAATAATAGAAGACAAGTAGATATTACAAAATATTTTCTGCTTCTAGTACTACTAATTAATGTTGGTATATGGTAGAGACTAGAAGGTGTTGAGATATGAATATGTTATGAAATACAGAAATATTTAAAATGGAGAATTCTAAACGTATACTGTACGTAATATGTGGAAGAAAGATCGAATACTTTTGACACCTAAGGGCAATAATAGGGACCATTACAAGTTATAATGCAAGCGAAGATTAGTGGTAAGAGAAGACCTGGTAGAAACTTAAAAATGAAAAATCACACACAAGAAGGCAGCATAATATCTTCTTCGAGATTATTCCGAAAGTACGCCCTAAAAATTACTTTCGAAATTAAACGGTATTAATATCGATGGCGAAAATAAATCACATTTTTCCGATTAACGTTGTTTTAATCGATGATAATAACATTGACACCGCGTAGGATATGTAGAACTGAACCTTCGTAATTACTCGAAATACTGATTTCTAAATAGCAATGAGACGAAAGATCTTCTAAACAGTTGCCAGGTTAGCGAATACACACATCTAGACCAGGTAAAAAGAATGCGAAAAGAAATGGACAAAAACATTATTTCGTGGATAGCTTTTAGAAAGCTACGTGTGCTTAATAAAAGTACGCGTGTTTAAAAAGTAAATAAATAAAAACGTATACGTATGGCTTCCAAGTACGTCGTTTTGTCGCGATAAAGAAACTTCGACGAACAGTAATGTTCTGGTATAAAGATGTTGAACGGGAAGGGGTAACTCACGGGTAGTACAGTGAACCGAACTAACGAATGTGATGGAACGTATAACAGAGCTGGAATAATAACACAACGATTGCCAACAATGTAGAGAAATCGTGGTCGATCGAAACTAAAGAGCAAGTAGACATATAAAGGTCAGTCTGTATAAAATGGATAGCTTCCAACCGATAGAAAAAAAAAAGGTGTTCTTTTGGGGATAAACATAAATTAATCAAATCGATGTTAAAGAAAATAATCGCTCGTATCGTCCTCTTTTAATACATAAAAGAGGCGTTTACTTCAGATTTATTTTGTAAACTAATAGTTAACGTTAAAAAAAATATTATATACATATATATGGCCTATAGCTGGTACGTAATATAATATTTCGTTTAATGACATTTTTTTTTTAATTTGTCATTTTGAAACATCGTTTGCAAAAATTTCATTAAATAAATTATTTAAACGATAACAATGTACATTTATACAGATCTAACAACAAATAAAATCGAATGTTTGCGCGTGCTCTGTTACATCGTGTAAGATAACATCGCAGGATGTTAGAAAGCTGTTAACTTTTCTTCAAATAAAACGATCGCATCTTAATTTTCGAATTCGTTATTTTTTTGCAACTGTATGTGAGGTTTGAAGTTTACAACTTCTTCGTAAACCAGTTCTACAACACAAATTCGAAATTAAATAACAATACCAACGCTGTAAATACTGATAGGAAAATAAAATTTACTTCGTGATCGGCTATTTTATTAACGGTTTAAGAAAAACTGATTCGTACGTTTTATACAAAATCGATATATAACCGAATGTACCGCGACATTAATGGTAGTTGAACGAGTAATCTCTAAAACTTAATGGTCGAAGCGGTATTAAAAATAAGAGCAATTTATTAGTTCCTTTTTCTCTTCTATTTAAAACGGTTTGCTAAACCGCGTGCTCCACGTTAGTGTACACACGATAGGTTCGTTCCGGTTTCAGTTATCATGGCATCCTATAACGGGAAGGAGCGCGCGTTTTTAGAACGTTATTTTCAGCGTGATCACGATAGTGCAAAAAAGTTTCGAAAAGAATTCAAGGTTACGCGATTTTTTTTTTTGGGGGGGGGACCTAAAAAAAACGCCTTCACGAAATCCGGAAGACCTGAAAACTCGGATTTCCGAAGAAATTTCAAAAATTTAACGACCTATGCTCAAAAAAAATTTTCGAAAATTGTATAAAGGCTGAATAAATATATTGTTGCAAATAATGGTCGTCATCTGAACGATATTGTATTCCATATAAATGATTGTAAGCTAGTCTCTCGTTTTCGTATTTTTTTAATAAAATTTCATTCAAAAATTTTGGTCATCGAGTAGTTTTTGAGTTATTAAAAAAAAAAAAAAAAAACAAATCCGTCCGTCTTTATATATAAGTAGCAACGTTTTCTATTTGTAAAAATTGACTACCAATGTGACAAGATCTTTGCATTTTTTTCTCCACCATGTCCAAACAGTTCAACTGTATTACGAGTAGTCTTGGTACTTATTCCAGTTGCTGATACGACGATAAGTCGTATATATACCTTTCTCGCTTTCAACGTCCATTTCAATGGCTAGTATTGTGTATTTATTGATTTTCTCCGCGTGTTATTATTTTGCGGGACAGCTACGTTATCTTTTGCTTTTTATTATATAGTAACATATCTGGTTTATTAGCCGATATTTGAATATTCGTATCTCTCGGTTTTTGTATAATTTATAATCCACATTTTTTAACATTGCAACTGCAGGTTGATTAAAAGTTATTAATTTCGTTTTTATCGTCATCTTTCGTTGAAATATTCGAGTGACATTATCACAACGTTTTAACGTATTCTGTACCGGCTAATGTTAAGCATCCATTTATTAGTACTGTATGTTCAATAGTTTCGTTTTTGCTAAAACATTTTCCGCATCGTGTAAAAACGTTCTTTCGTAATGTATTTTCTGGATTGACATCGTAAAAACGGTCGTTTCGCCAAAAAGTGATGAATCTTTCAACCATAAATTCGATAAATATAAATATTTTCTTTGTCCTAAACAGACGGATAGTATACGAGTGTAGATATTTTTGTTTCATCTTTTAAATTGGGTTATTTATAAATTATTCTTTTTCTCTTATTTTTTCCGTACGATTTCTTAAATTCAACGGAGTGTATTTTCGACAATTTCATGTTTTAATTACTCCGTCTTGGATTGACATTCGTAAAACGGTCGTTTCGCCAAAAAATGATCAATCTTTCAACCATAAATTCGATAAATATCAATATTTTCTTTATCCTAAACAGACGGATAGTATGAGTTTTCGTTTCCAGCTTTTAAATTGGGTTATTTATAAATTATTCTTTTTCTCTTATTTTTTTTTTCCGTACGATTTCTTAAATTCAACGGAGTATACGCGTTATCGGCTTCAATCCTCGTCGCGTACATATTTTAAACTTTAGATTTATCGTTTTAAAGTATTTCCTCAATTGGCATATTTGGGAATCTACTCCTCTCTTAATAGAGAACTAAAATATTTCGGTGACACTTGACTTGTGGAACAAAATATTCCCCTTGTTATACACTATTCTATCGGGAAGAATAGAGGATAAAAGAAAAGTTGGACGGAGAAGACGTACCTGGTGTTGTGATATTAAAACATGGACAAGGCAAAACACAAAACGTTTGGTACACTCCGCATACGAAAGAGGACAGTATAAGTATGAAGAAGAAATCCTCCCTTATCTAGTTTTAATATAATTCTTTCTATTGCCTCATCTGGCTTCTCATATTATTATCATTATTAATTGATCGATTCGAAATTTGAAACGGTGTCGACGATCCAATAGTGTTCGAAGACATAAAATCGTCGAACGGCGAATATAAAAC
Organism: Coronaproctus castanopsis; assembly: GCA_032883995.1. Taxonomy (NCBI): domain Eukaryota; kingdom Metazoa; phylum Arthropoda; class Insecta; order Hemiptera; family Monophlebidae; genus Coronaproctus; species Coronaproctus castanopsis. The sequence continues at coordinate 122,284,216 of CM065053.1, forward strand.
GGTGCTAACAACTGAAAAAATTGTTCTACCACCGGGATCATCTTTTATTTAAAGATTACACGGCGAGATACAATCGAAATTTCGCTAAATGTGCTACGCTTCTCAATATTCATTATAAAGTACGCATCAGTATATCACGATTTGGACATCATTTGTTACCTGGCCGTCTTTTCCGTATGCAGCTTAGAAAAAGTCCCTTCTGTCCCCTCCATTCTGAACAGGCAGTCTACAATCCCGATCACGTTTTTTTTTCGAATGCTCTGCTGTGATACCGTTACGTTTTGAGCTTTACCTTCTCTTACTACGTTCTGCACGTATTATACAACTCGTCCCTTCTCCATCTGAATCTACAATTACTCCCCCATATAACAACATTACTAGAGAAGTGAGCATCTTTGATTAAAATGTAAATAGTCCCCACAACATCACGTTGGACAAGACATAAAGGCAACCCAATTATAAAAAATACGTAGCAGATAAATATCGATGATCGATTTTATTATTGTTATTATCTTAAATTAACGTGCCGTGTACAGCAGCTAAGGCTAGAGGCACTTAAGGAGTAGAGGAATTAGATTAAGGAATAAAGTTCTGATTTATGGAGAAACGAGATTAAGTTAGAGAGGAGCTTTCATCTTTGAAAAGTAGAGGGAGTGTAGAAGGAAGGTTATACGATAATCTGCGAGGGCGGTATAAAGGACAGTCAATGAGGATGTGGGAGACGGATAGAATAACTCTGTACACGGCACATTCTGAGAAGAGGTCCTGTTGATGAGGTATGCGTGAGTGAGCCGAGCATGTCCCGACCGCAATCTGCTGATGATGACATCTTCTCTGCGATTTGGAAGAGATGTTTTCCAAGGCTGAGTTGAACTCTTGATCTGACGAAGCTTTGTTCGATTGAGGAGTCAGTGTTACCACTTTTTCTGCCACAACTTTTGAAGTTCATTATTTATTTGTTTCTTCAGGTCGGATGCTGGAACTGGGATGTTGAGAACAGGTAATGATGAAGCAGCATTTCTTGACGCTTGATCGGCAAGTTCATTCTCATGAATCCCAGAGTGAGCTGGGATCCACATGAAGACGACGCTTCGATTTGGTTCTGCCATCACCAACTTTACTACTTCTTTAGCTACTGGGTGCTGATCGTGGCAGAAAACATCGTGGAGAGCATTAACGGCTGGAAGGGAGTCGGAACATACAATCGATGACTGCTTCTGCACTTTTCAATAGCGCGATAAACTGTTCGTATTGATTTATTTTATCAACGCGTAAATTTTGAGCAATTGTGCGTTGATATGCCCCAAGAAAATTACAGTTTAAAAGGAGTTTGGGAGAACAACAAAGAAATATTTTTTGCAAACTATACGACCATTCCCAGAGGTATGTGCATGCAGACTATTAAGACAGTAATCAATGCCTCATAATCCGCTCGCCTGCAAGAACGGATGAAAAAAACTACTGAACCGATTTGAATAAAAAATTTTGCAGATATATATATTGTTTGGTTCGACTTAAAAAATAGGACAGTTTATATCTCGATTAGTGACTGCCATTTGTTTTATTGCGAGTTTAATGTTTTTTATAGAGAAATTCGCTTTTAAATTCTATAAGTTTTCAATAGATGACGCTGTGTTTTAATTTGAAATATTTTTTTTATGCTTCAATTTATTTCGTGTACTTCGCATAAATGCGACATAAACAAAGTGCTTGTTCAGTGTTTTGTTATTTTATTCTTGTCGTGTTGCGTATTATTTTGTTTTGGTTTTTTTTTTCATTGTACCGACAAAAAATTGCCATAAACAACAGAGAAAGAAAACAAAAAAGAGAAGAAAAGAAAAGAAAAATAAGCGGGAAATAAATCGAATAACTCCAACGAGCATAGTAGATTCTTATATGAAAGAAAAACATCGGATGACATATTTTCTTCAGTTAACATCTAGCCTATAGTTATGCAGACCATCAGGCTTCAAGTGATTGGAAGCACTATTTCCTTATTTTTAGTCTCCTGTTGGATTTAGTTGGTAAATCCACCGTAGACAATTTGTAATGGATTAGCGTTAATTCGCATTTTGTCGAAGAAGCTTTTGTACTGCTGAACACAGTAATCCTCCACAAACGGAACCTACAAATCTGTATGCAGCGTGTAGTTTGACACGTAGTACGGCGCAGATGTTATTGTGCGTACGTTGACTGTTTTCGTTGAATTTTAAGAAGGTTACTGCGACACGTTGTTCCGTATATCTCTATAACGCCAGATTGGAATCGCCAGATATATGTTTCTCTTTACTGCCAGATTAAGGTGCGATGTTCTTCGTAGCAATGACCAAAGTAGTCTGGCACGAGTAAATATCGACTTTCTCGTGGATTCACACGAACACGCCACGTTATTATCCACGTGCATTCCAAGATAGCGTACAGATTCTACTTGTGGAATATTCGAAATTTTTAACTGGGAACAGGTCAGTAGTTTATTTGTAAACGTAATGTGTCGACATTTAGTTGGACTAAACGATATGCGCCAATGACGTGCCCATTCCTCTAATCGATTCAGATGATTTTGAACAGCGATGTTAGCATATGTGGCATCTGAATTAGATGCGAAGATTGCGATATCATCGACATATGCAGCCAACAAAGTTTGTTTGGAAATAGGCAGGTCGGCCGTATAGGTGGAATATAGTAACGGACCAAGCAGGCTGCCTTGCGGTACAGAAGATCTGATTGAATGTTCTTTTGAAATATTTTTTATAGAAAATTATTATAATACGCAAAATTCTGCGTATAATTTTTAATAAATATTGTGAATTTCTAACTGGCTACATGTACGTATCGATTCTGTGTACAATTTTAAAATTAAAATCATCGATAAATGTCATCAAATATTCGATTCACGTTGCTGGATGGATTCGGTTGAATGGCAAAAGGGTGGTTTACATCGAGCTCAATTTGGCTTGAAGATAAAATACATCCAGAAGAAATTGATCAAATAATTTCTACCAAAATTCCAGATTCAAATAATTTTGTTTATTATTAGTTCAACCTACAATAGTAAGCCACACAGAAGCGTGGCCGAGTCACTTAGTATATATATATATATATATATATATATATATATATATATATATATAAATCAGTTTATTTTGAAAGTTGGAGTAATTTCAAAATAACAGAAAATCGAATTCGATTAATATTTAATTAGTTCTTTGGATTAATCCTCATTATTTTCAAACGATCGAAATAAAAATTAATATTATACGGGTTATTTCTTGTAATAAATTTAAAAATGAATCGCTATAGCTCATTTGAAAAGACTACCGATGATATCAGTAATAAACTCTACATTCGGATATTGGTGAGGAACACGTTGTAGAAAAACAAACATTAACTCAATTTAAAAAAGAAAAAAATAGAGAAAAAATGTCGCTTATTTCCAAAAATAATTTTTAATCAATTCCAAATTTAATCTTTCGCTCGGACTAATCGGGTTTCCTATTTTACAAAAATCGAGATTTCAATAGAAATGATGACATCCCCCCTACGTACGTAATAAAATTGAAATTACTTGACCGGACCTTTCCACTGTTCGACCGGAAGCTCCATATCTTCGAAACTTTGATCGTACGGTTGTGATACGGGTTCGTCAGATGGATCCGCGTACTGAACCAAATACGAATGAGCTAATGCTTTTTCGGCAGTAATTCTTTTGTCGGAATCTAGCTCTAACATTTGTTCTAAAAGGTCTATAGCTGAAAATATTTACAAACGAATTACTCGTATTTTAATCGCGCATTATCATTTTTTTACGTAACATTATACGTATTTTGATTTACGAAACAATTTTAGACGAGGAGGTGGAAATAAAAATTTTGTGTATTTATTTAGATGACCAAAATAATTTTTAACGTATTACGTACATATTTCTCGAGTTGAAACATTTAATATTAACCGAGTGTCCTTTATTATGAAAATGTATTTGTTAAAAGTTCATGTACCATATAGTGGACATTGCGATTGACTAATATAAGACACGTTTAGTCGTAATTCGGCGAGACATTTTTAAGAATGTGAATTCCAGTTCTAACATCGGATTAGTAAAATAACGAAGACGGCCACATTAGAAATATTTTAATTGAATTCGATATACTTGTTGAAAATCATTTCATTTTACAACTGGCCCATCAACTAGCAATAGAACTTTTAGATCAGCTATAAAATGTGTTTCAAAACTGATTTTCCGTATAATTTAATGATCCGTTATTATCGATTCAATCTAGCGTAGATAGTGTTAATTACAATAACAGTGTTATTGTTTATAATTATACGAGCTATTTTCAATGACTGTTCCATTTATTAATCATATAAGCGTTTCTGTTACGAATAAAATTCTAAAAGCTTAAAGAAAGTTACTACCGAGTGTTGGTTCTCTAGATAGAAACGTGTCGACAGCGGCAGCTCCAGTTATTACTGGAATATTACCGGCTGATTTAAGTATGTACCAAGCTGCGTTGTTATTTAAAATGATCAGTTTCTTATTGTTTATAACTCGCTATTATATTTTAGATCAATTTAATGTAAATTTAAAATATGATACTACTATTGAATTTTTAAAGTCTTATCGCAACAATAATTTTAATATATATGTGGCAAGACATTTGAAACAATCAAAGTAATGGTAGAATAAATTATTAAAAGATATTAGGAAAAGAATTAAATTAAATAAATTATTAAAGTTTAATTTTTATATAAGTCAAGTCTTAACTGGTCACAGTAGCTTGGGTACACATCTGGAGCGTTTTAAAATTACATCAAATATTTGTAAATTCTGCGCATTAAACGTTATAGAGTTTATCATTTCTCGTTTAAATGCCCTTATACTATTGATTCGCGTTCAAATAATTAGTCTTGATGACGAATTAATTAATGATGGAAACGGTTTAAACTTATCTAACTGTTGGTAGTTCATTAACTATTTAAATTGTGCTATGAGACACCTTATCGGAAATAATATTATCTAAATTTAAAATTGTACTCCACGAATATCGTGACTAAGCCAAATTGGCATCGCGGTTGTGTAATAAATAAATAAAAAGATTAGTCGTTATTACTAATGCTAATGTAAACGTTAAAACATCCGAGTTTAAATAAAAGATCGATTTAAAAAAATAAATAAAAATCAATAAGAAATAATGATTAGCGATTTATTTTCGATCGGGACAGAATCGTTTGAAGTCAAAGAAGAAAACTACAAACACAATAAAAAAAAAATGAGAAAAATATAAAACGTCAGTAAAATGGCTTTACAATAATCGCGCATTTATACTTCTTCTTTTCAAGGCAGCTGAAACAACAGATTTAAATTAAACTAAAAATAAAATAAAATGTTACTTTTTAATTTAAAAAAATAAATACATATTTTGTTTTTTTGTTGGTTTTTTTTTTATAAAATTAAATTTAAAAGCGCTTTAAAGTAGGCGTATTTGTAAAGCCGAAAGTTAAATAAAAAAATAAATCGCAACAATCAAACGTAAATGTAAAGCTCACTTTGGCAAATGAAGCCCACAAAGACAAGAAACAAAAGTTACTGAACTTTCAGTGCTTTTTAAAGTAAATTAAAATTATAGTAACTTTCACGTAAGAAATTATGTATCGAAAAATAAATTTGAAAAATACGTTATTTGTACCGCGAGTAAACGGTTAAGCGTGAACGTTCAACTAATTAACGGTGAAATGTGTTAATAAAAAGTTGCATAAAATCGAAATTATTTTTAAATTAAATCAACGGGAAAAACATCGAGTTTGGTGATAAATTTAAAAATAAATAGAAAAAAAACTGTGCCACGAGGCGCAAGGAAGAAATGCAACTTCAAGACGTTTCCCCAAAAAGACGATTATTTAATAAACTCACGATTTCGTACAAATTTCACAAAGAAAACAAACGCACTGTTCGCTATGCTTAACTTGGCGTAGCGATTCTGAAATCTACATCGCACATACATCATCTGTGTGCAACGAAGATTTGAACGAAATAACTGATAACCGTACGCGCATGCGCAAGAGAAAATACGAATCGACTCGCACGCTCGCTTTATGTTTTATGTGTTAACTCCCCATATACAACGCGTCAATAGAAGTTTCACTTCAAAACTTTTAAAAATTCAGTTGACAGTTAATAGAAACATAAAAACAGGTAAGGCACAGTATGTCAACATTGCTTTAATAAACTTGCCGTATAAATAAAACAGAAACATAACTTCTAGAACATCATTCTCGCTAAAAAAAAAAATACTTCTTTGAAAGGCAGCTAAGCGATCGTGGCACAAAAAAAGACTTGGACGCTTTCGGATTTATTAAAACAAATTTAAGTTTTAATAAGACACGATCAATTATAATTAATCGAATTATGCTCAAAAATAGACATTAGAATTAAAAGATACGTACATACAAATAAATAAATTTAACATCCCTTAACATGTAGGTAACGTTACAAAATACGTAAATCTTACCGAGCGGATTGGCGCCTTTAAATAAATCTTTAAAACTCCGTTTTTTCAAAGGTGGCAATGAGTTTATATAATTTCTAGCCTAGTAAAGAAAATAATTTTAAAAACATTATGCAAAAATAGCTCCCGCCTCATCCTAAAAAAATCAAGTACAGAAACGAAATAATTTTTTATACACACACACACACACACACACACACATATATATATATATATATATATATATATATATATATATATATATATATATATATATATATATGTATATAAGCGATGGCCATAACTGACTTAAGACTAACGACTAATCCGGTTTTTTAAATAACCGACTAATTCTGTTTTTCCAAAGTAACTAAACAAACCAGTCGTTTTTTGAAAATATTTTTTTTCTAAATTAATTGATTTAAGTAATTGATTAATTCTTCTTTCTTTATATACAATGTTTACATATTCCTGTAAAGATGTTATTTTGTTCGTATAAGTAAACGTAATGATTTATTTAATTTGTACATCATATGCTAAGAAGTGTGTGATGTGCTTTAGAATAAAAATCGACTACTTTTACATCGGACGACGTAAATCCGATTGAATTTAACTGTATTTCGACTAATATATGTTAGTAGGTTCTATTATTCGGTTATTTCGTTTCGATAGAAATGAATAATCATATTTCTACTGAAATATTCTATTTTTTTTTTTACTGTGTTTATCAACGTTTATTTCGGATTTAATAATAAGAGTTAGTTTTTATAATTTGATTTAATTAATTTAAGGATGTGGAAAGCAGAAAATATCGACATCGGGAGGTTTTGTTAGAACCGATTGAAAATTAGTCAGGTTTTGAAAATGGTGAGTCTTAGTTATATTTTTGCTAGAATATATTATTAATTTTTTAAAACACCATTTACATATAATCATATTGTATTAAAATATGTTCAATTTATTGATGGAATTCTAAAATGTGTATGATTATGTGATTTACTTCACAGAGTTCATACAATTCTAGATTATCTATTAATTACTCTTCGACTGAAATATATTTTTTAACTTTATTTTAAATACATTTAGTTTATTTTATATCTGTTATTCGTTATATAAATTATTATCATTTAGGGATATGCTCATTTGTCATGCTTTGTTTACTTTGCACTAGTAAAGAATTAAAATAAATCTAACTAAATAAAAAAAAACGAATAATTAGTCAGTTTTTTAGAAACGGTGTTACTAATTAGTCGATTATGCCTATCATTAATATATATATATATATATATATATATATATATATATATATATATATATATATATATATATAAAAACAATGAAGTACGAGTATAAACTACTAACAAAGAATTTAATAATGATATTTGAATAATATTAATCGTAATTATATTTTTTTTAAATTTGGAACAATAAATTTAACAAATAAAAACGCTATAAACATTTAGTGATAAACTAGTTTTAAAGATCCCATTATTAACATACTATTTATTTCGTATATGGATTCATATGAATGTGTTTGGATAATCGTGATTGTACAATTTTACAAGTGATTTTCTTTATAATGTTTGTTTTGACGATTGCGAGTTGTTTAAGCATATATTCATCGTCTAATTTAGAAAATCCGTTTACGAGCAATTTATGTTTGAAAATAGATGTGCTATAGATAAGTTATTCGTAGTTAATAATTGTTAATTACGTTTATTTTTATTATTATTTAATAAGAAATTAGATAAGAAGTAACTGCTGGAAAACTTCATTAAAGCTCATTTCAATATAATTAGGCTATACTAGTACTCCATTGCCGTGTTTTTTTTTAAAGCAAATCACCACCACTACATCCCACATATATATACACATATGAAAGTAAATTAATTAAAACCAAATAAAAATAAGTCAAAAGATTAATATAGCATTTTTTAAACATAAGAATCAAAAACTTCTTTTACGAAAACGATGCAATTAAAAAAACACGCTTCAAGCATTATTGAAAAAAAAACAATAAGAACAATGCGTATATGCAGTAAATTTATAAATTTTAAATCTAATTTAGAATGACGATTTTCCAGAATATATATATATATATATATATATATATATATATATATATATATATATATATACAGATATATATATATATATATATATATACATATATATATATATATATATATACATATATATATATATACAATATTGTATACGTGTTGACTTGTTTACAAAATTTCCCACTTTGAACCGCGTGTACGTAATTCGGTTTTTATCTAAATTTCCCTTCATTCACCCTACGACACTGTATTTAAAATTATGTCGAAATATTAATTTAAATTTAAATGTAAAAGTCTACGCGCGCATTTGGTTTATTAATTATTAGTCGATATATTTCGAATTTTTCCCTTTTTTTATGTTTTTTAGGATTTTTTATAAAATTTTTAATCGAATTATTTAACGAAAATGATATTAAAAAAATAACTATATCTATCTTTACCCTTTCATGGTATCATAGTGAATTAATTCTACACGAGTTATTAGCTCTACTTAGGTCTCTGGTTCTATATAGATTCTAAATTATCGTAGAATCAGCATTTAATCAACATAAACAAAGATTCTAAAAGAAAATAAACATTCTGAAAAAATTATCCCGCAGCACTTATAGCGCTGATCGAATTTCACTTTTACGCATCTATTGCTGTGTAATACGATCAAACATGGACTGTGTAGCGGCGATATATTCCTCAGCAAAAACCAGTATTACACAAGTCCTTAAGACATCATCCAGAATGCAGCTTTTCACTTAGCTACGGGAGCATTTCCAGCTTCCCCAATCGACAGTGTCTGCTCTCAGAGTCATCGAAATGACTTCTCGATATTCGTAGGCAGTTTCTCTCAGCTAACTTTGTAATCCAGTTAGAAGCTTCTGGATTATTCCTACATAAATTACTTCCAGCTGCTATCTCCAATCGGTTACAATCATCTTATCAGAAATAAACATTCTAAAACCGCAGATATTAAAACAGTCAATCGCTGTACTGCCACAATGGATGGAAAGTACAAGAAGCTGGATATTTCAATTATCAGCTTGAGGAAAGAGGGCCTACCAACCAAGTATACTGACGCATCCTAATAGGTTCGATGGCTACTCAGTCGTCATGAACAATGTCATCATTATACGGTGTTTCCTCGTCATTTAACCATCTTTTCGGTCGAAGGAATTTACAAAATAAACAAATAACAAGAAAATTTTTCATAATGAATTAAAAATAAAATTGGAAGAATAATGATTCATATATTGATGTAAAAATATTAATAAGGATTAATAAGCTGAAAGTATATTTTCAGAAATTTAATTTCGTGTTTTTATTTTAAAAATTAAAGCTAAGAAACGAAAAAGAAAAAAAAAAGAAAACGAACGGAAGACTGGTACCCTAGAAATTTTACACATTGTTAAATTTTTTTGTCCTCGTCATTTATGTCCTTTACACCAAGAAACTATTCGGTAACGTCACACATCAATATATGGACCATTTTTCTCCACTCTTCTCAACATGCTGCCTTTCTCCTAGCTACAACCAGTGTGTCTAGTTTTTTTTTGTTTTATTCCATCTATCTAACCACACTAGGATACTGTTCTAGACTGGAGATAAAATCGGAGTGAGGCGCGTCCACAGGTGGCGTATAGTGGAATGGCCTGTAGATATGTAAGTTAGCTGTGAATAGAAAATCTTGTACTAACAGTATGAATAGCGACCGCGATGAACGAGCTTTGGTCGTCCTACTGAATAACCGTGGACGCTGTATGTAAATTTACAACACGGTGTGACGGGACTGCGATCAAGCAGGCAAACAGAAAACCAATTGAATATTTGTTCCAAAGCACATAATGATCGACATGATCCATTTGTTCATCATTAAACATATATGTCCTCATCATATCAGTATTTAAATAGAAAACTTACGAAATATTTAAAATATAGTACAGTATTATATTGACACATAAATATAAATAATAAATACGATTAAATAAAATTTTTAAAGATTAAAAATCGTAGTACTAATTATTTTTATTTGGTTTTAAATTAACAACGTTAATATCTAATAAATACTGTTGTTTTTTATTCATCAATAGATCTATCTTCATATTATATATATATATATATATATATATATATATATATATATATATATATATACATATATATATATATATATATATATATATATAATGTGTATGTTAAATTTTTAAATGTTTACTGCAATACGCGATAAATAATAATCACGCATTACCTCTTGGCTAGTAATTTTAGCCAAATATTCCTCGGAAGGTTTTCCACAAAGAAAGAGTACTCGATTTAAATGATCTATATCTATAAATCATTTTGTCAAGGAATGTTAAAAATAATTTGATATACAATTATTCCCGGCAAATAATAAATTTATTTATAATTATTCCCGACAAATAAATAATTACCGTGCTCGATGTTCAAAATATATAATAAAAACAACCATAAAACCACGGACAACTACGCATACCGTGTGCACATAAGCGTGTGATCGCCCGTTTTCTATTTCGAAAAATATTTCAACTTAATTAAAACGTTTTAACACGAATTAAATCGTATTTATCGAATTAATTCGACAACGGGGAACGAGGATTTATAAAAATAAATCGCGGAAATAAGTACAAAAAAAGAAGAAATTCTTATAACGTAATTCAGAGATTTTTTTTTTTATTTGAAATATTTTAAAAGTCTAGAACATGTTAGAAACGCATTTAAAAATTGTTCAGACACGAACATTGACGGAAAACTCTAACGGCGTAATATATCATCGAGAAAGTCCAATTAAAACTTAGAGTCGAAGTCTTCTTAAGTTCCTCCAATATTGCGTTTCAAGATCTAAAAGATAATTTCGAAAGGGCATTTTTTAAAGATATATATTTCTTTTTATAGTTATTCAGTATTTCGGCGTTTTCATTAACTCAAAAAGCAGGACGTTACATAAACGACTTTCATCAACTCGAAGATTAATAAAGGACCGGCTACACGACGCATCCTGGGCAGCTTATATTGCCTTCTTCTTCACTTTTCCGAGAAAATGGGTAGTACTCACTGACCGACTAATTGGATGGATAGCTGAATTGTTGATAGACCTTTTTGCTATTAATAATTCATGTACTTGGCGGCATTCGAATTCAAATTGTGCGAGCAGAAAGCTAAAGCATCACGATAATTATTTTCTAATTTGTATCCCGAGTTTTATCTCAACAATATCTGACGGGACTAGGCTCCATCGTCTCGAAGTTTTCTTTAGAAACATTTATACGTGTAAAATTAGTCCGCAACAGGCTCAATTTTTTTCGTAATATGGCCAAACTTTCTCAATTAATTCGTTCGCGGCTTTATTATCTCCTTTTGACTCGTATAAATTATCGATTACATATAATTTTTGGAATTCGTAAGAGATACTGATTTTGCTACGCTAACTACTCTAGTGCACAGAATCGTTCGAATCGTCGAAAGGGGTTATATGTATAGATACCAAGAATGAGAAGAGTAAGCAACTAGTAGAATTAGAAAAATTTTAAGAACTCGCGACAACTTTCCTGAATAAAGATAAAATCGAGCGCGTAAATCGATGTGTAAAAGATTGTAAATTTACAACTAGCAAATTAGTCGACCAATTAAAACAGTAATTAACGGAAAAATACTAGATAATAATCAACATGCACCGAATTCGGCGTGAGGAATATAAGAACACAAACGTTCCAATCATCAAAAACTTTCCCAAAATAAATGAAAAAAACAATTTATCAAAACGTTTGACATAATTCCTTGATTGCCTATACCAGATAAGAACGAAAACACGCGTATACAAAAATATCGATTCCTCGTACATTTTAAATAATAAAACAACAATTAATAGAATATCATTTTAAAAAAAAATTGACTTACTATAAAAGAAATAAACGTTAATATGAGTTGAATGTAATTAAATAATAAGATATGTATTTACATATGGTTTGTCCAAAAACGTTAAATTATATATATATATATATATATATATATATATAAAAAACATAAAATAAAAACACAGTTTAATCACTATAAAACTATATATAAGGTTTTTTTGCACGCTTGACAATGACGTAAATGTTGAAAAACTTCGCGCAAATAAAAAAAAAATTATAGTGATTAAACTTTTGTTTTATTTATAATTCATGAAATCAAAATCACTACTCTCCCATATTATATATATATATATATATATATATATATATATATATATATATATATATATATATATATATATATATATATATATATATATAATAGCCTGTATACATTTAATATGTTAATATATAAGTGCTTTTATCACGAACAGAAAATCTAACGTATACTGAAAAATTGTTAGCATTTCTTGCGAAATATTACATCGTCTATAATATTATGACCAAATTTAATAACGGCAGATCAAATTAGCAACAATTCATTCCATAATTAAAACAACCGGAAAAGATTGTCTGTTAATTGGATTACAAATAAAAAGTGAAAAATACGTTACAATTAGCCAGTTAATTAAAAATAAAAAGCCGTAGGCGATTTAAAAAGCAGCAAGGAAAACATGCAATTTAATAATGAACTACGATATGAAAAAAAAATAAATATAAACGTCAAACTCACCGATTCGCTAGAAATTTTCTGAAGGAATTCATCACAAGGGGTACCAAGCAAATCCAAAATTAGGTTTAACTGATGTATATCTTTGTAAATAATAAAATCGTGCTAAGGTATATATGTATAATATATGCACGTAAGTATGTGCATACATCTACGTACATGCATATGGACTGGCATGCAATAAAACAAAAACATAGGAAGCAATGTATCCATAAACGAGAAAACATAAGAAGTTAAGGGTTTTCGTTTACGACATACATCAACAGCTTTTAACATATTACATAAGGAAGTACATTAATAGGTTTAACATAAAATTCCATAGCAACATAGAGTATCTGTATATATGCGTATGCGTGTGAACAGGTATGTGTATATATATATATATATGTGTGTGTGTGTGTGTGTGTGTGTGTGTTGTGTGTACATATAAATAGAGGGAGAGAGAAATGTTAGAAAGATTTGAAAAAATGTAGTGTTCACTAATAGTGCAAATTAAAAGTTTAAAATCAAAAGGGGGACCTAAAGAAGACGCACGTTTTTTTTTTTTTAATAGTACAGTTGGTAACACTGCTATAATGCAAACCATGTGATCCACGTTTAGTGTACACACGAGAGATTTGTTTTTGTCCAGTATCTAACGAGGAGCACGCGTTTTACGTGAAATGTTATTTTCAGCGTAAATCAATCAGGACAATGCAAAGGGAGTTCCGAAAAGAATTAAAAATTACTGGGTGTAAACCTGTATCATCTCGCAATTTAATTTTAAGGTGGGTTGAAAACTTTCGGGAGACAGCTTCCGGCAACAGATAAAAAAAAACGACCTGAACAAGAAAACTATTCATACCCCACAAACATCGATAGCGATCTTTTAGAGTCCCGGACGCTCTGCTCGTCATGTTGCTTCTTTAAATCTGCCGAGAGAATCCGTTCGCCGTATATTGCTGGAAGATTTGAAATTTCATTCTTTTAAACTGGTAATAACTCAGGAACTAAAAAGTACCGACAATGCACAAACTTTTATCTGACACGATGCTGAAAAAAAATGAAGAAGAAGAGATCGATTTAAACAATCTTTTGATGAGCAATGAAGATGATTTTCAGCTATCCGGATTCGTAAACAAACAGAACTGCCAGAACTAATCAGAATTAAATCGGAGAGAATCCATCACACAGCGAGCGAGTAATCGTCTGGATTGTAGCGACGAAGTAGGGAATAGTACTTATTTGCTCACTGGTATTGTCAACGGAACGCGCTATATGGAGGTGACAAACTCGTTTTTACTCCCCGTCACTTCAACATCATCGCCTGGGCCGTACATGGTTTCAACAAGATAGTGCGATGATTACTGTTCAGTAAAAACGCTCGCAGTATCGAAAAAAGCGTTTGACAACCGCAAATTGCTGCTTCGCCCCAGATTTCGCTTGGCCGCCGCGCTCGCCATATTTGACAGCTCCAGATTTTTTTTTACAGAGATACCTTAAGAGCAACGTTTACGAAACACGTTCACGAGATCTGGAAGACCGGAAAACTCGGATTTCTGAAAAAATTTCAAAAATTCAGCGACCCATGCTCGAAAAAATGTTGTAAAAAGACTGAATGAAAGTATTGTTGCACATAGCGGTCATCTGAACGATATTGTGTTCCACAAATAATTGAAAGCTAATCCTAGTTTTCCAATTTTTAACTAAAATTTAATTTAAAAATTTTGGCCGGGTAGTTGTTGAGTTATTAAAAAAAAAGTTCGTCTTCTCTGCGTCACCTATAGCATAAAATAAAAATAAGTAAACCGTGGATATATATGTAAAAGATATGTATGAACGTATATATTTATATGTGTACATATACAAATGACCAAGTAATGCGGTTTAAAATGACCGTCGTACCATTATATTAAATAGTTTTATTTCTAATTATCATGGGCTTTGAATATTAAAAAATTACTTAAACATATTATTTCTTTAATAGTATTCGTCCATGATTAATAGGTTAAATTTGTCATATATATATATAAGTGATGGGCATAACCGCCTACTTCACAAAACCCACTAATTAGTAACATAATTTCTAAAAAAAAAACCGACTAATTATTCGGTTTTTTATTTAGTCACATTAACTTTAATTCTTTACTAGTGCAGAGTAAACAAGACATGACAAATGAGCATATCACTAAATGATAATAAGTGATATAACGAATAACAGATATAAAATAAACTAAATGTATTTAAAATAAAGTTAAAAAATATATTTCAGTTGAAGAGTAACTAACAGATAATCTAGAATTGTATGAACACTGTGAAGTAAATTACATAATCATACAGATTTTAGAACTCCATCAAGAACATATTTTAATACAGCATGAATATATGTAACCGATGTTTCAAAAAATCAAAATCTAGAATTGTTTGAAATTTTATTACATGAATCATGTAATCATACAAATTTTAAAATACCATTAATAAATTAAGTATATTTTAATACAACATGAATATATGTAATTGGTATTTTAAAAAATCAATAATTTATTCTAGTAAAAATATAACTAAGAATCACCGTTTTCAAAATCGGTACTAACAAAACATACTAATGTTGATATTTAATATAAGTATCACATTTTTATAGTCCAATGGAGATTTTTTAAATGTAACTAGAGTTAATGTTTTAACATCATATTTTGTATAAATTTTATTTAAAGTTCGAACATTTCCGAAGATATGACTGAAATTTTCTTTATTGCTCATAGCAAACTTATCTATTGTGAAAGTTGATTCAAAAATTTACTATAAACTGAGAAACTGAAACGGCTTAAAGATTATAATTAGTATTTAATTGAAAATAGAAAATTGATTTGATTGATTGCAGCAATGAGTATTAACCCTTTCGGTCATAATGTCCACTATATCGTGCATGAAATTTTAATGTTAACGAAAACATTTGTTTTCTGGTACAGTTTAATAAAACATAACATTTATTGTAAATTGCTTTTTAAAAATTAAATTTTGCTTACATTTTTTTGCCTCTATCATATTCCGCTTTTCTGATATTAATTGGTCTGTTCTTGAAAATAATCTTTCCGAAGGTAACAAGAGATGATAGTTTTTCATGTTCTACTACTTGGTATTCAGTTTCAAATTTCTTATTAACTTCATTCAATAGATTTTCTTCTACTATTTTCACGATCGATTCGGTACCAAATGGTGCCGTTTTAAACCGTAGACTTCAAATTGTAGGTAGACTAACTATTTCATTTTCTTCGCATTTTTAAATCGATTATTAATTTATTCTACAATTTTAGCTTTCAATTTATTATCCATACTGTTAAACGCTTATGATTAAATTCGAAGTAAAATGGTAAACACAGTAAAAAACACAATAGAATATTTTAGTCGAAATGTGATTACTCCATTTCAAACGAACCAACGAATAAATAGAACCTACTAACCAATATTAGTCGAAATGGAACTAAATTCAATAAAAGTAGTCGGTTTTTTTTTATTCTAAAGCGCATGCCACACTTCTTAGCATATGATATACAAATTAAATAAAACATTAAATTTACTTATGCGGGCAAAATAATATTTTAACATAATTTATAAATATATATAAACATCGTATATAAAGAAAGAAGAATTATTCGATTGCTTCAATTAATCAACAAATTTTAAAAAATATTTTCATAAAACGGCTGATTCGTTCAGTTATTTTAGAAAAACTGAATTAGTTGTTAGTCATAAGTTGATTATGCCCATCACTAGTTTATATATATATATATATATATATACGTGTGTGTTTATATTTTCTTTTTAATTTTATTTTACAACTTTAAAGGAGATTTATACGACGTACCTAATAAATATATAAAATTAATAATGTACTTCATGTATATTTTAGCATCGTTTTGGTGTGTTACCATATATATATATATATATATAAAATGTATGTTTGTATATATATCTGTGTAGGCGTGTCCGTAATATTAAACTCGAATGGAAATTAATACCACGCAAACAATTATATCATCATTATTGTCGTATTGTTTGCCGAACGTCGTGATTAGCTACTGCACGTAATTTTTACGTATAAAATGAGCTAGCATACTGAAAAACTTTCTATATCACGTGTTAGTTTCGAACCCCGACCGCCGGGTTGACAGTCGAGCACTCTGGCAACTACCCCACCGCCATATAACAATTATATATATATATATATATATATATATATATGTATGTATGTATGTATGTATGTATATATAAGAAAAAAAAAAAAAACTAATGTTGACAATTAGGTCACAGATAGAAATCAACGATGTGAGAGCTTTGTTAGAACTTTGTGAGTTGAAATAGAATCCAATATAGCGGGATAATATGATCGAATAACTATTTGAAATATATCAATTTTTTTTTGTATATGGTCAAACGTGCTTCTACCTTTTACTAAAATTTCATATCCAAGTTTTTCCACTTAAGAATTTATCAGAGTAAAAATTACGGAAATAAACGATCACAACGAACATTCAATTTTATTACACTAAGAGAATATTTATTATTTATAATATAGGATCCTAAATCGGTAATAGGGAGAATATACATTTATTAAATGAAGAACTTCAATATTGAAGACGACACTTTTCAGAATAGAACGAAGCTTTAAAAAAAAAAACGGAATAATAATGATAATAAATATATTCAACGTATTGTACAATAATTACTACTTAATCGTAGAAATTTCATAATGTACTACTAGTATTACGTCGAAATAGAAACATACGTAATTTAAATTGAATAAGAGGAGAAAAACAAAACTGTGCAAATTAAAGCGGTGGACAGGGGAGAAGAAACACCAAACCCAATTTTAAGATTATTATCCCAAGTAAATATAAACGACTAAAATATAAAGAACGAAGATTAAAAGTAAGATGGATTCAAATCAAAATAAACGGATCATAACGAGCAATTCGTATATAATATTTTAAAAATGACGCGGTTTCGAAAGATGCAAATGATTTACAAAAAATAAGGATACGGTCAGTTCCAGGAAATAAAGTCCTTCCGGTTATTAATTCAGCCATGATACAACCAACCGACCAAATATCAACTATAAATAAAGTAAAACCCATATATATATATATATATATATATATATATATATATATATATATATATATATATAAAAAATGCGATTAGTGCATTATAAAAAAAAATATATATATAACGAAATTAATAACCGCCATTTTCTTTTTGCGTTGATTTGAATTTTGTTGACTTTTTGAAAATTTTGCGGATTATACGCGGAATTGACCAATACAGCGGATAATCGGGAGACTACTGTAGTTCTAACGTGACAATAGAACAGCGTCGTGGAACATTAATTTCGTTTAGCGTCTACACCTGTTCAATACGCACACAGTGTACACCCGCGTAAACATACACAAGGCTAAGTATAAGTACGCAATCGTATTGAAAGTGAATATGCGAGTTTCGTTAAATATAATTTTAAGCTTTCACGGTTGATTTCCATACGTTCGCAATTTTGTTTCGGTGTAAACTATGTCAGTTTACTAACTTCGTGAAGTTTCGAAAACATTATTTTGTTTCGGTGTAAACTATGTCAGTTTTCTAACTTCGTGAAGTTTCGAAAACATTTTCAGTTTCAAACTAATGAAAACTGCAAATATTTTCGAAATGTCATGAAGTAATCAAATTGAAACGGTTTACACTGAAAAAAAAATGCGAACGTAGTATATAGGCTTATCGAAATACTCCGTAAAAAAATTAAAAACAAATCCTACCGGTCTGATTATAATGCATCCAGTTAAGCATAATTTCCGGTGCACGATACCACCGTGTTGCAACATATCCGGTCATTTCAGTTTCCGTTGGTCGAGCTAATCCGAAATCTAATATTTTCAATTCGCAATCTTCGTTCACAGCGATATTCGATGGTTTCAAATCCTAATAATTGACAAGAGAATTGTACAATAATTTCCTAAACACACGCACGCGCACGTATATATTATACGCAAATTCATCATTTTTTCAAGTCTCATCATCAAATTGATATATTAATGAAATATTTGGCGTTGTAATTTATTTAATTATTTAACAATAATCGCTAATGTGGGAATACAAACGGGAAAAAAACGTATAGGTACAATAAAATTTCTTTATCTGATGAATAAAAATACAATCAAAAATGTAAAAACGCGTATGTTTGACATTATATTAAAAAGTTATAATAATATTTAATAAATGTACCGGAAACAAATGCACTCTCCATTTATGAAACTAAAAATTCTAATAATATAAACTGGTAAATAATAAATATACAAGATATAAATAGTATTTATGGAGAAAAATCAGACAAAAAAACCAGCACAAATGTTTAGCGTATTTATACATGGACAAAACGAGTGAATTGTGACTACTTCATTAGAGAAGAAACATTGACAGACCGCTGACTCGTTGGTATGACGATATAGCTGAGGTAGTGAGGTAGAACTGGATTCAAAAAATTCAAAACCGAAACGAATAGAAAAGATTGGAGAAAAACATGCGTACAGCAGTGGACCTATATAGGATATATTATATATATATATATATATATATATATATATATATATATATATATATATATATATATATATATAGAGAGAGAGAGAGAGAGAGAGAGAGAGAGAGGAGCAGGAATGCCAATATATCTTATACAATTAGTTAAATCTTTATAAGTAAATAATAAAGTTTATATACGCATGTTAAATACGATGTCTATATACCTTCTTATTGAAAAAGGAATCAAAAAAGGAATGCGTGCTTTCTGTATGAGGAGGAATGGACAATGATGAAGTTAATAGACGTATAGAAAAGTTGAATTACAATTGGTAGAAGAAAATTTTCAAACTTTCGTGAGATGATACAATATTTATAGTCAAATCTGAAGATAATATAGAAATTATTATGTTGAAGAAGTCGGTTTAGTACTAAACAAATTAAAATGTTCTTTAATGATAATAAATGGATAAAAAAAAAAACTGCCTCGATTATTCTAAATCGTCAGTTATAAGAAAAAAAAAGTAATATATTTAGAGGCGTTGGTAATATATACGTATTGAAAGAATTGAACGCATTAAAGATAAACCTTTAAATTTCCATTCCTAATGTAATCTTATTACTCGTTCTGATCAGCATCATAACAGTCCTCCGAAAAATAAAAACAGCACGAGACGCGAGCCACTCCTTTATTTGTTAGCGATAAGAATAATCCGAATATAACTTGACGTTAAATTATTCATTTATTTTTCTTTTTTTCTTAAGATATCCAACGAAATTAAAACTTTTCCTTTTCGTTAACGAATATACAATTCCGCGTTGAAAATAAATTAGCTTATCTTCTTCACGGGTATTTTAGGACCACTTTATTCGTTAATCCGGATGTAATGAGTTTCGATTGGAAATATTTTAACTCGATTCATTTTCAACGCGCACGGCATAATTTACAATTTGCAGGTACTTTATAATAAATTAAAGAATTTGAAATCGTAACAAATTTATAGCGTTCTCGATGAAATAATTAAGATTTTTGTCGAAAATCGCTTATTTAAAAAATAATATTTTTTTTTAAAAAATGAAATGTTTATTATAGAAATGAACAAAGATTTAGAACGTCCGAAGTAAAACAACCCCTCGTCAATTCATTAATCAACGTCGAAAATCATTTTTTTTTCGGTCGACCAGCACTAAACAGAGGCGTCACCAGCGTGTTAATGTAGTTATAATTCAATATAGTCCCCCATCACTTACTGGATTGTATCATTTAATTTAATACTTATTAGTTGCTGTATATGACGCATTAATTTAAATAATAATAATAATAATAATAGTCACCATCACTAAGAAATATTTGCTTAGTAAATATTTCCAATATTTACGTATACATTATTATTATATTACTACTATTGCTGTTATTTACTATTAATTATAAGTATTTTTTTTTAACCTATATCGATCCACTGCTGGACTTACCCTAATCAATAAATGGTGGGGGGGAGAAAATAGAGAAATTGGGAGACACCAACAACACACAACACACTGAGCCGGCGGTCACCCATCCAAGTACCGTTGCTTAACTTCGGCGATTAGACTGAAAGTCGCCGTGTACTCAACGCGCTATGTCGTATCGAAATTATAAGTAAATACGTACGAAAAAAGGTTGATAATTACGCTATTGCTTAAGTATTTATATGATCTATAATGTCTAACAAGACAGAAGTTGATCATCAATAATCGGTTTACTTTTGAAATTAGATTTCCTATACTACAAGTTCAAATAGAAATTTGGGTTCGTAATAAAAAATTTACGACACTTTGTGCTTAAGAAAGGCATGTTGCTTTGTATTGTTCGAAATTCATTCGTCTTATCGATCTTAAATTTAGCACGCTACGAAGCATAAGCTGTATACTCAAAGACAAAGTGTTCCACATCATCTACTATTCTGTTACTATAACAACAGGTGCACCTTGGTAATATAGAACCTATATAAGTAGGCAGAAAATTTACCATTGACAAAGAAATTAATATTTAGGTACTTCATCTTCATTCCATCAACAATATTTTTGAAAACGGGTTTGTTTTTCTTCCTGCGGTCACAACGTACCACCTCCTCTGCCGCTTAATAATAATTCGGGAAATGTATTTTTAAAATATATTTAATTTGAATGAACGATGTAAGTTATTATCCATAAACTTACAAGTTGTAAATAAATTCAGAATGCCGAGTATGCCAAATTCTAAAGCAGTTGATGAAGATGCAATTCAATAAAGAGATGAGATAGAAAAAAATTAAGCGGGAAAAAATTAAATATATCGGACGAAAATGTTAGGAAAGGTAACGAAAGAAAGGCAAAGGATTAAAGAATAAATGCAGCTAACATAGTTTTCGACGTGTGGTCTTGAAAAGAGAGCAACAAAATGATGAAGACGATTAGCGATATAGAAATTTAACCAGAAGAATAACGGAAATAATACGAGCGAGAAATTCGGTATACACTATCAGTTGAACACGACCATCGTAGAATAAATCTTTTTTACTCTTCCGTAATTTATACTATCGTCAATTTGATCTTATATTTTTCGGTCAAATTTCGACAATCCTTATGTTTAATTCTCGAATTAACCGGCGGCGGAAAAATAATCGTCATTATTAATTATATGATAATTAAGTTAAACTCACCGATGACATTTATTATTAGATTCATTTAAACATTTAAAAGTTATATAATTTACTATAGCATAATTTTAAATTAGCGCGTAAAAACCGAAATTCCATCGCGTGTAAATTTCATTATTATTTATACATTTATTATTAGATTCATTTAAACATTTAAAAGTTATATAATTTACTATAGCATAATTTTAAATTAGCACGTAAAAACCGAAATTCCATCGCGTGTAAATTTCATTATTTATTTATTTAATACGTGCGTTTATTTATTTTCTAGATTCGATTACAATAACAACGACAAAAAATTACCCTATGTATTATGCCCGCCGAATGAATGTACTTTAAACCACGAAGTATTTGGTAAATCAAAAACTGAACGTGATCATCGGATAATCGTTGAGTTTTCACGATGTTATTCAAATCGGCGCCCATTAAATGCGTTACCAAATATCTGGAAAAATAATTTATAAAAAATATATAAGCTCCTTTTTCTTTTCTCGTCTTTTCCGCTCAGCGGATGTAGGCGACCAAACTATATATCTCTCTGGTCACATCCGTCATTCTTCCGATTTCATTCATTCCCGTCTAATCTTTCATATTGTGCATCCAACGTTAAAAAATTGCGACATAGGTCGCGTGAAAACTATGCCTTTAAAAAAAAAAAAAAATAAATAAATCGATATGAAGCTGTAGAAATGTGGCTCCATCGAAGGATGTTGAGAATCCCTCGGACGGCCAAGATATCAAATAAAGATGTTAAAAAATCACATTATACAAAGAAATGTGTCATATTTTGTGGCCATATCATCAGGGTATGAAATACTCCAGATGATAATACAAGGAAAGATGGAAGGGAAGAGAAGTCCTGGAAGAAGGAGAACAGATTGACTACAAAATATTATAAGCCGAACAAACAAGTCTTCTCTACAGCAATTACTAACAGTAACAAAACAGCGCAAAGTCTGATTTAGTGATAGCCTACGCTTGATGATGATGATGATGATGATGATGATAAGTTGTGACAGAGATGTAATTCAACAACGTCATTCCGGGTTATGTTTGGAGTCAAACAAACCGATGGAGAAGATCTAACAGTAGCGATTTAGTCTACGTAGATTATTGACACAATCTAGCGAATTAACATAACGTACGTTACTATCGCGAATTATTTTCGCACGTACGATTCATTTAGTTCCGATGAGGGTTAACGTCGCGTGTTATTTTCAGATTTTTTATGTTTGATATCAAATCGGTAGCGCAAATGAGGGCACGCCATACGTCCGCACCGTTTTATTATACGGTAACAATTTTGATTCCGTACGATTTACGCATCAGTCGATACGTATTTCTAAGTTTAATATTTAATCTTAATATTGTCTGCTCCGGTTTAGCTGCGATGAAGCCACATCCCCGGAGGTACAGACTTTGTTTTTCAAACAATTGTGCTATTAAGATCAAATCATACCGAGGTATAGGCTTTGTTTTTCTAAGCAATTATGCTATTAAGATCAACGGGTGGATGTGTCTTCCGTCTAGTTGTAAATGCGACGTGCAGTTACGAATTAATCTTAATTTTCTGCTTTCTTACTATTTCTCTAATTTTTCTGAAGCATATATATATATTTTTTACTAGAATTAAAGGTGCATAATAACACGAAGATAAATTTAAATATTAAATAAGTTTTCAATAGAAAATAAAAATAACGGAACATCGGATGATCGTTAAAAATAACGCTCTATATTTTTAAATTTCTGTAGTGTATACGACTAATGCGGAAAAATTATAAAACTTATATTTCAATTAAAAAAAAAAAAAAAAAAAAGTCAAAAGATGTTTAATATATTCGAGCTAAACAAAAATCGCGTGCGCATGAGTATACACATCTTTATGCGAAAATATTTAGTTTGCTTACTTATATTTACCAAATTATCATTCTTCTCGCCTGAACACGCGTAGTATTCGACGTGTCTTTCATGTAAAATGTTTATGTTATCGTGAAATTCTGGTCGCGCTTTCGATTTCATTCATAAATTTAGCGAGAATTTCTTGACCTTGAGATCCGCAGTGCGTACGAATTCTTTTTAATGTTGAAAATGAATATTCTGCCGTCGATGTTGTTGACGGAATCGTAACAATTAGTTTAATCCGACATCGCAAAATAAACTTTATTAATATACATTAATCGTGTTAATTCGAAGAAACTTTTTTTCTCTCGAAATATTCCGATGAATACAATATTACTAACTCAATTTTTAATATGATCCATTAAAAAATGACCCCTATGTATATAGCTAATAATTCAAATTTTATATCAGGAAATAATTTGCAATACTGATCAAAATTATCAGCGTTTACATGAGAATAAAATGAACAATTTTCAATTAATTCAAAAGGAAATTTAATTCGAACCATACTATTTAAAATCCAATTAAATAATCGTCTATTATCAGAACATTCAGTAGACCTATATCACTCAACCGAAGTTTCTTCACTGATAAATCTCCATTTCATATTTTCGCGTGGAATTTAAGCTTCGCTACAAACGGTTATAAATTCATTATCTCGTATGTTTTGAATATACTTCGAAGATTCTTCAATTTTTTCACGACAATAATCTATATGTACAAACTTTTTGTTTGTAAAATATTAATTATAACATCTGAAAATGAGAATATTTTATTAGCGAACAGCTTTGTAAGAAATCGTGTATTAAATTTGTAACAAAATTATAAACATTTCTGCACTGTAATTATCGTATCTCGAACCCCTTTATTGCAAATTTACTCTAATACACGACTAAAATATTCCATTATTCTATTATAATATTCATCTACTGTATTAACTAAACGTGAATTAAAATTCCATCTTGTTGGTATAACATTGGGTAGTTGTTTCTGAACAAATTCTTTAAAAACTGCTGTCTTTTAGATGATTTTGAAAATAAACCTGATGATATCTCAAAGAATATTTTACATACTTTAACATTAGCACAAACTGCTGAAGTATCAAATTCAATGACTATAACAATGAACGAAACTTGTTAGCGGAAAAATATCTCTAACAGGCTTCTTTAATCCATTTAGCTCACTCGGTCATTACGACATCATATGCCTGAGCTATAAGTTTAATACTTGAAGACTAGGATGAACGTATTTAAATAGGACCTATTCGATCTGTGCTGCTTACATCACTAAAGTTCAGAAACCTATCCTGAACAACATAATTTACATCAATAAACCGTCGATAATTAATATTTGCAAACTACACCTCATGTTTCATATTGAGTATTCCTCATTTCACTTTTTATTCCGTCAGTTATTTATTTAATATATAGACGCAATTAAATCGTTTTGAATAATTAAAGGTATGCCCCTAAAAACTGTCGAATTTTTTAAATGTTAATCCAAAATGGGCGATCAAAAAGACTTAATACGTCAAAGAACCCTACATATTATCTTTATTAAGTGATCTTTCAGACTCATCATGTCCGTGAAATGGAAAATCTTACTTTTTAAACTATTTAAGGACTTTCCGATTTTCTGTAAGATTTGTATTGTAGAATGAATATATTCGGTTTTTCCGCTCGTCTAATTCACGATTGAGCCTATTTTACCAAATGTTGTTGTATGCTGTTTTTTCACGACGGAAAATAGTACAAAGTACTTAAATGTTCAAATCCAGTTTTAGTCCATGTTCCATTATCGGTCAAAAATAACAGTCAGGGCCAATAAAATATTACACCGTGTATATCCGTAACTAGCGCATTCGGTTAGTAACGTTATAATAAACCTGTTCACCAGGGCGTAGCCATGAGGTGGATTTGGGGGGGCACCCCCCCTTGGAACAAATCTGATAATAAGAAAATATATTATACTCGTTGTTAAATGCAGTTTTGCATTTGTTAAATCTATTTTTTTTTCATTTATTTTATTTAAATTTCTTTGTTTTTCAAGTAAATAAATAGTTTTGTAATATAGCAGGTACTAGAAGAATTTTGTAGAAAAACGCTAAGAATAGATTTTAAATTTGGTTAAGTATTACTATGTATTATTCCTTCAAAAAATATAAAATCATTATTTATCGTTTATTTTTTCGCGGAATTTATTGTGTGTAACCATCTCCCTCATTCCTCAATAACACACTATTCGTGTGTTCCAGTGACGTTAAATATTACTGCCGTCTGTCGCTTCTAATAGAATTACATATTCGACGTGTAATAAATATAAAAATAACTTTGGTGAGTTGGATTGCTTAGGGCTTGGGATTTAACCTACATGAGTTTTGGTTATTTACTTAAATTTCAATTTGACTTGGGTTTACTGTTATAATTTAGTTTTGTTTGAAGCCCCCTCTTCAACCCGGTCTGGCTACGCCACTGCTGTTCACAACTATTCACTACCGAAGGCTTTAAACACTATGAATTTATTACTATGTACCTTCGTTTAATCAAACTACCTACAAAACTACGAACTAGACTACCAACTCACCACATGTAACGATAAGCAAGCAACGAAGCAACATAGAAATACTACCATAGATTTTAGATCCCCAAATAATTACAACTGAAAATTTTACACATTTTGCGTTCTATTTATATAACTTGAATTTATACACGAGAACAAACATATATGGGCTTGAAGCTGCGCATTCATAGAGAATTCGCCTCTGATTATTACTTTTACGAAAAAACTAACTGAATCACGAACTGCTTTCTGCACAGATCACTGAAGAACGCCTTACCGAATTATTTATCTAAATCCACGCGTGTCACGTTTGCAAAGAAGATCGAAGCGCCGGATATCACCATATTTTGAAGATTTTATACAGAGATCCATATTACCAATACGGATGTACTGCGATGAAAATGTCAAAGCAAATGGAACTGCTCTATACACTATACGCTAAAAAAAATTTAAATACTAAATAGACGTCCAGAACGTATTATATATCCCAACTTGTTCTGAATAGTGCCATCGAAGGACATCGGTAGAAGAAAAATGCCATGGAGATCTGATATGCGTCGGTGATATATTTACAGAGTGTGTCGTCCAAGGACAAAGACAGAACAGCTACGTTGAAGGCAAAACTCCGACCACAGATGACTTCAAAAAAAAAGAAGAAAAAGTAAGAAGACGAAAGAAACTTAAAAGGTATTTTAATGCCGAACGTTTTTCGCTTTGATTTATGTCAAACTAACGGGCGCAGAACGCGCGAATTTAGAAAATAATGTTACGAATTAAGCCGAAAACTAAACGTAAATTTACACTTTTATATCAAATTATAATCAAATAATTTGATCGTAATTTAATATTTAAATAACGTATACTATAAATAATGATGAGAAAAAAATTAAATTCTCACACGGCGCACAGATACTTACAACTGATTAAAATCATCGATCGACTGAGAAGGATGAAATACATCGAGTAAACCTATTACCTGAAAAAGAAAAAAAAAATTATTTTATCACTACAATTATTTACTACCTCGTAAGAATCGAGTCGCGATTTCAGATAGATATTTTCAAAGAAATAGAAAATCGTAAATCAAACGTTAAATATACGATAATAAAAGAATAAACGATAATTACTAGAATATTCAATTATAAATATTTACGTATCCTACCTATAAATAAATCTAAAGACTCATGAAGAATCTCTATAGAAAAATTTATGTTCGATGTTAACATTATTTGGTAAAATGTAAAAACGCGTATATTTGGCATTATATTTAAAAAAAAAGTTATAATAATATTTAATAAATGTACCGGAAAAAATGCCCTCTCCATTTATGAAAGTAACTAATAATATAAACTGATAAATAATAAATATACAACATATAAATAGTATTGATGAATAAATCAGACAAAAAACCATCACAAATGAAAAGCGGTAATTTAAAAAATAATAAGTTTAATTATATAACGAATATGTAATATCATTTATAAGTAATGGAAACGAAAGCAAACAAATTATAACGTTATGAGAATAATACATTATGTTTAATGCGTCGATGCTTATACCCTTAGTATAATATTTAGTTCCCCGGAATCGTAATTTCCTATTGCTGCAAGTAAATTATTACGGTGCACACTACAACTGAGAAAAAATTTTTGCGATAGTTTCAGGATATAGTCTTTTACATATGGTACCTGCAGAGCACTATGCATATATGAAATTTTAGTGTATACGGGGGACATTGAGGATACATCTAAGACATCGATTTTGGACTAATTGCAGTCTATTAAAACTAGCATTTGAGACTGAAGACCAAACTGGACAAGAATATGTTAAAATATGCCTAATGATTTACTTGCAGATTATTAGTTTATTATTCATATTTAAGTGAGATTTACGATTGAAAATGGGGTAGATTGAACAGATTGCTCTGTTTGTCTTCAATGATGCATCTCTTGTCTAAAATGACACCAAGATAGCGTATCTGACCATTCTATATCAACGCCACTTACGTGAAGTCTGGTCGGTAAAAACGATCTTCGACGAGTGAAGAAAATTGCTTTCGTTTTGGAAGGATTAAGAGCAATTTGCCATTTAGAAAAATACTTAATTACACGATCAACACCGGATTATAACCTATTGCTGATAGTCACTCATTATTAAAGGTTTAATTTTATTCATAAAACGTTTGAGAGTATATTAGGACAGTGTATATTATATAAGTAATGTACGAATAGAGTGCTAGAAAAATGACGATATTAGGATTAAGCGCCGGCGCATGATCATCTGTGAAAAAAAGGATTTCATTTCAATTCTAGTGATTCAAGTAAAAGAAACGTCCGATGAAATATTGAAACTTAAAAAATAAATTAAAATTATAAAAGTCTGTGAGAAAATATCTAATGTATATATAATTCGGTAAAGTTCATAGAACATCTTCATACGAGGAAGCTGTAGATAGAATATTCGAGTTCTATTTTTTTGATAAAACTTTCTACAACATTCGGGAGCATCATTCACCTCTTAATTTATATCATTCGATACATAGTAATGCTTGGATTTACGCTCTGTTTATGTTTCGTAAATTTTCGGTCTGCTTATTATTCTATAAAGTTCCCAACACTTATTAACTTCAAAATACGTTCACAGCGCGTTCCCTTATCCTAAAAATATCATTTACTTATCTTTGTGTATACACGTGTTTTATTTTTTAATTTATTCAATTTTTATGCGCAACTGAATATAAACATTATTGATATGCAAATGTTTTTTAGTCAAATCCATTTTTAGTTTAATAATACTGAATTTTATTGTTCAGATTACCATCATAATTTGTACATAAAAAAAAAAGAAATAATGAAGCGTTAACTACTGTACGTTTCCCTTTATTAAAGATGTTACTAACAGAATATTAGCCCGTGTTCGTACTTTTGTGTAAAAATTAAGAACTTACTTAAAACGGTAAAATATCTATTTCTTGCGTTATACTTGGCAGATTCATACAGAATTTCTCGTTCGTATAGTCTAACATAGATCAAACAGGAAGACCGATTAATATAAGAATAAAGAAACTTCAGTGGCTGAACGTCATATGAACCTATTCGTTGAATTACGAGAATGATCAGATTGAGGTTAGTGTGATTAGTCGGTCGACTATCAATCAGAATTAGCATTGTACATAATTTATTTAGACTAACGTTATTCCGAGTGTACTGATTTTTTAATTACGAAAAATTTCGCGCCTAAACATACAATTTTTAGCGTTTTAATTTTGTGTTTTTACTTTGTACACATAAATGAGTTGCGTGCGTCCAATTTGATAAGTTAGTGGTATTTCCGAAGAAGGACTATTATATTGTTTCCGAAATGTCAACTTAGGTAAAAATTAGTAACGACGAGATATCGTCGAAAAACAGCGTATAACCATAAATGTGAGATCTTTTTACAGTTTTCGCCTATAATAAATTAATTCGCTAATTAAACTGACAATATATATATATATACATATATATATATTATATATATATATGTATGTGTGTGTATTTATTTATGTGCAGAATATTACGGTGTACACAATAGCAAAACTCAAATTACATACACTGTATGCACTTACAGAATAATTATAAAATAATAATATGAACAAAAATCAAATATACCAATAAAAAAATAATCATGTTTCTAATGAAATGTACTTATTACTAGCACATATCCAAACATAACATTCCCACGCAAACAAGCTCTCCCTCGAGACACGCGCATTAACACACGCTAATTCACAAATCGAAAAAACAGGACTGAATACAGATTATATGCACGTATTCCCATGCGAGGAAACTCTTATTTGAGTCACGTATAACGACATATACCTATTCACAATGACAATAAACATAACATTTTATAACCTAAACTTGTTTTATCACATAAAACAAACTTAATGAAAAGTAAGAACTGAAATAAAAAAGAATATATTAAAACAACAGAGTTAAAAAGAAATATGATATATAAAAATGAATATCTAATTGCGGATGAATGTTTCATACGCTATTATATAGACGCAAGGCGGATAGAAGTAACGAATTGTAACCTCGATTTGTACGAGCGTGTGATTTATGTGCCCTACTACTGACACTGGATCCGTAAATAGGATTATAGATAATAAATAATTGTCATCTATGCGAGCGTTACAAAGATGATACAGGAACCTGAGCTTAATCTTTCTTAAAGTACTTCAGGATTTAGGAAATCACATAAAATATTATAAGT
This sequence comes from Coronaproctus castanopsis, assembly GCA_032883995.1. Taxonomy (NCBI): domain Eukaryota; kingdom Metazoa; phylum Arthropoda; class Insecta; order Hemiptera; family Monophlebidae; genus Coronaproctus; species Coronaproctus castanopsis. The sequence continues at coordinate 122,315,326 of CM065053.1, forward strand.
CAAAAGTGCGTATAGACACACCAGTTTGACGATAAAAACTGAACTTTTTTCATCATAATTTATTGCAGAAAGGATCCCAAACCTCAGATATACATTCTAATGATGATCTTACAAAAGTGTTGAATAGTTATATATACACTGCATATACCAGACATGTAACGTACATTTTCATGATTCATATGCTTCAACATTCTCAATTCCCTATATGTCCTTTTCGCGTGAACAGCTGACTGAAAAGGTCGCGCCAATTTTTTAATGGCCACTTTTACGCCATTCGTGCTATCAACCGCAGAGCTGAAACAAAATTAACATCGAGAATCGTTAATTTTCGATTCTAACACACATGCTGAAAACATTTTTCGATTTAAAAGTGAAAAAAAAAACAACGCGTGTACGTTAGTTACATTAAAATCGTGAAAAATAAATATATATAAACGAAAAATTAAAAAAATCCTATGTAATGAAGTGCTGACAAATAGATATATAAACATATGCAAAAGTACACGTAATAAATGTACATACTAAATACTGGTCTAGTACAATTTTGGCTCATAATTTCCGTTTAGAACCTGAATTCAGTAACAGGATAATAATGAACGATATAGAAAACGTACAAATCAATCAGGACGAAGCTGGAGTTGAAATTTAGAATAAAATTTTTCAACCGTTAAAGCAAGTTTACGCTTTTCACTTTATTATCATTGTAATATAAACTATCATGGCTTAACTAGTCGTTTATATTTGCATTTATTATACTACGTCTTAGTTTCCGTTGAAAAACTTTCCTCCAATTAAATTTTTTGATCAATAATTCCTTATTTTCAACCATAGTTATTGTACCACATTTTCCCGTGGTCGTGTATCCCGTTAAATTAATCCATAGCGTTAACACATGTGTCCGAATTTCTTTTTGGATGCGTCCAGTGGTAGAAAGATTAGTCAACGTTGTTATCTTGAAGTTCCCGCGAAGTTTAAATATATAATATTACTTTTTTATAATTTTTAAAAAAAGAAACCTCTATATAAGTCGATGTATATATATATACATATATCGTGAATGAAATGTCTGACATTGGTTTTCGCTTAATAATTCGTTCTCATGGTTACCTTAATAAACAAATTAATAACGCATTTCTCGTTAAACAAACTTATTGTATAGATAGACATTTTATTAACAATTCGTAACGTAGATGTAAAAAATAGAAAATAAAAAATTATGCATTCGTATTTCATTTAACTATTTATCAAAAACTTATGTAGTAAACAACTGAAATAATGTTAGAAGAAAAATTATGAATCTACTATTTACGAAGAAGTGTATGTTGTGGAAATTCTAAAACGATTTAATTCCCTGAAAATTTTGAATGATTAAAAATCAAATAACGAAAATCTTCATACTGGAAAAAGCTATTATATAGTTTTTCAGATCAAATCCGAACATATTGTTTAATTGCGAATTAGATGCGTTTGTTAACAACAGCACTAATTAACACAGTACTTTAATAATATGTGTTATGGTACAGTTTTTCTTTGATGTATTTAAGTTAGTAATGCAAAAAATTGTAATTAATTTATTCAGATGAACGCAAGTTAAATAATAAGAAAATAATAATTCAGTTGCAACAAGTTCACTAATATAAATTAATTTAAAATTGACGAGTTCGTCAAATTGTTAGTAGGAACCCAAATCCCGTTCATAATAGTCTGTTTATAAAAATACTTGCATAATGCTGTGACAGAACAGCATGTTATATTCATTAAATATAAATTTTTGAAACATCTGGAATACTGCCATTTGGCAATGTAATCAATCCTACATGGTAAACTTTTTTTTTTTTAATATTTAAAAATGAAATCGTGCACATATAAAAAAATTAATTCACAAAACACGGAATTAACATAACAGTAAAATAGTTATATAATTAAAAATTTGTATAACGATTTAAATTAGAGAAGAACGTCAAATTGAACGTCAGCGCAAACAAAATTCTAAATTTAAAAAGTTATTTAAAATTTTTAAGACTAGATAAAACGATTTTTTCACATAGACTAGAAATGATTATTAGTCATACATTTCACATACCACAAAGTTTTGTTGGCGTATATAAACATAAGAGTAAAACCTTTTTTTATTTTCTCAAATTTATGAATATTTCTACATACAATTTTAAACTTTCGTTGTTGATTGTCACACGTTCAGAATTATTTTCGTTGGAAACCAGGTCAATTTTATTACTTTGTGACGTTTCGAAAACACTTTTAGTTTTCATTCTCAAACTCTGGAAAACTGTAAATGTTTCCGAAAGGTCCGAAAGTAATAAAATTTACGTGATTTACACGGAAAAAAATTGTAAAAACACTTTTGAATTTTTTTCCTTCGCAGTTTTAATTAACTGTAAATAATTTCAACCGTACGTCAGATAATTTGCAAACTATATTTAACACTTATTAATAACTCAAAATTATCAAAGGTAAAAATTGCGTCAAACAGTCTAATCAACGGAAATGGAATAATGTATATTCGCAATCATATGTACTGTTAACAATACAAACATATATTTTTAAATATTTTTAGTTCTTTGTTTAATTTATTCAACTTTATAGATATCTATCTATTGTATATGTGGCCAAATGGTACGTTTAATGCCAGACCAAAAAATAAATAAATAAAGATTAATGGCTAATTTGCAATAAATAAATATAACTGTACGTATATAATGAGAACCGCTTTAAATTTTACACCAACTATCCACTAAAAATGGCATCACAAATCGTGTTTTGTCTAAAAAGTTACATAGGAACTTTAATATTTACTAATAAGGTCTAATTTTGACTTATACAACGAATATAATGTGTAAATTTTAAACACAATTTACACATTTATTTTTCATAAAAACGTGTATATTAGATAACAAAATAATAACTTACATATATATATTTAACGCTACACATAAATACGCATTATAACCTCAATTTACAGGAGTCTGATGTCGATAAATTGATTTTGCCAAATAGCAAATGATCTTATAGGATAACGCACTTAAAAAACCGAAATAATTTTTGTACATATTTACGAAATAATTTTTATTTATATTTAAAAATAATAACAAATCAGAATTAACGGACTAATTAACATTTAAATGAAACCGGATTTAAATAGACAGGAACACTTTAGTATGCGACGATATTATTGAATAGTTATTAGAAGAAAGAAACAAATAAAAAGGAACAACAAGAAAAATTGGCGATTTATAATGTAAATGGAGAACATTCTAAAAATGATTATTCAAACGTAACACACATCGAAATTGCTTGTATAGTTACTACCTAACCTAACCTAACCAAGAGACAAAATTAATTCTCATTATGAAAAACCACTTGCTATCGGTAATGACAATACGGAAATAGTACATGGTATTTAATAGAACTGAAGCAATTAAATTTAAAACCTGTATGTTCAACTCCGTTAAGTTCGATTTAGTTTGAAAATAATGAAAACTATCACAAAACCGAATTTTAAAAACTGATTAACAGTGTTAACAAATTTCCATTTAATATCGTTATATTATTGTTACAGATAATAAAAATTTTCGAAATATTTGTGTATCTAACTAAATATCTGCTTACTGATGCAAAAGGAAGTGTCGCACATAAAATTCATAGAAAACAATTGGCACTTAGCTCATAGATCTGAGTACAATATATGACACGATAGACCATAACAGATTATTACGAGAAATTATACTATGATTGCGATGCAAGATTAGTGTATAACCTTAAATTATGAGAGTTCAATAACACATCACAAGGGGAATTTCATTCTTTAAGTTGAAAAATTAGAAGCTCTACTTTTAATAAATGTAAATAAATCGATCGTTAAATATACTTTATTTTTTCGGGCAGAATTAAAATATGTAAATACATTCATTAAATGTATGAATGGAAAACTAGTTTCACTTCATTTATTTTAAAAAGTATAAAAATCTGTTCATCGTCAAAAGAATACGTTTAACCAGAGATAATCGAATTATCCGAATCTAATTTATAATTGGAAATTCAATTTCGTAAATACCACTGGCTTATTGGAAGAAAATTACCATTATTCACACAAAATAAATTAATATTGTACAAAAACTATCTTTAAGCCAATGTGGTCGTACGGTATCCAATTTAAATATTTCTAAACTTGAAAGGTTCCAATCAAAATCTATACGTATCAATAAATGCATCTTGGTATATTAAAAATTATGACATTTATAGAGAGCTAAAAATAAAAACTGTGAAATATGTAATAAGGATATACAGTGAAACATATGCACAGATCAGCTAGCAGTAGGCTTAATTAATGATATCCTTCAACAGACACGTACATTGAAAAGGAAAATACCATTAAACATAATGTAACAATTAAGGTTGAGTCTCATTGGAGTACTTGAAGTACACCTTACTACTAAATGAATAGATATATACTCTGTCATACATGATGTTTTTAATGTTAACTTTAGCAAATTACTTAAAAAAAAATAAGTACATATATTTAGACATCACCTAAACAGATATATTAGCCGGTAAATTTTTAAAATAAAACGTTTAAATTAAGAAATTATTAGAGAATAATTGTTTCACGGGTGGTGGATAGTGGAATGACCAGTGGATATACTGGCCAGCTGCGAATAACCAATAAGCAGTTGCGAATCAAGAGCGACTACTGGTGGAAAGCATTAGGCAGGAGATTCCAGTAAGAGACACGAGGATGCAGATGGTCAGCTTGAGGAACTGGCCATAAAAGTATGCATAAATCTTATGACTCTCCCTCGGCGGGTTAGAGTCGCCGTAAAAACCTTACGCCGTTATCTCCTCAATAACAAACCGCTGCCTTGCGGTTCGGGTCTTTACCCAAAGAATAAGGGAGTAAACCCTGACAGAAAATCATGGCGAAAGGCAACGGGATACCATCGCCATTAATTAACCACTGAATTACATCCGTGAAAATATCACAAAGTCCCTAAATCTCCGTCAGACTGCATCTCATCCGCCGAGACAGTCGAATAGGGTGCGAAAAATGTGCAGAGTTAAAACCGGACGTAACAACATTAATGTCGCTACCTGGAACATAAGGTCGCTATATCACGTAGGAAAATTAGCCAATGTAGTCATGGAAATTAAGAGATTACATGTTGACATATTAGGGGTAAGCGAGACCCGATGGACTCCGAACAGATAAAGACTATGAAGTTATACATTCCGGAGAAGACAGGCACGTATAATAATCCATACTCGACTTAGTCAGAAAATTAGCACGATAATCCCATGTGATAATACAAATGTATGCGCCAACAACAGAAAACAGCGTGAAGGAAATTGATCGGTTCTACAAGGATCTGGAAGAAGTTAAAAGATGTACGAAAAGTAATAATGTTGTGTTTGTAATGAGTGATTTTAATGCGAAAGTTGGATGTGATGGTAGCCAAAAGTAGCTGGGAAGCATGCTCTTGGAAAGCAAAATGAAAATGTGTGGAACTTGCGGAAAGATATGATCTCATTATATGTAATACTTGGTTCGAACAATATAAAAGGAAATTGTACACGTGGATTAGCCCTGGAGATCGGTTTAGAAATCAGATAGATTATATACTTATAAATAAAAGATACAAAAACGCGGTCAAGAACTGCCATACATACCCTGGTAATACCGATAATAAGCTGCTCGTGGCAAAATGCAAAATAATTTTAAAGAACCAGAAGAAAATAAAAGAACGGTACCAACAACTTGATATTACAAAAGTAAAATTAAAAAAGTACAGGAGACACTTCACAAAGAGTTGGAAAAACAAAGTAACAAGAAGCAGAATAATGATCAAAACATCGAAACGATGTTGCAAACATGGAAGGAAAAGGTTAAAACAGCAGCAGAAAATACGATCCCACTCAAAGGGAAGATAATTCACAAAGTGTGGATAAACCAAGACATATTGGATATGATTTTGAAAAGAAGAAAAGTAAACCAAACTAGAACTTTAAGAAGAAGAAGAAGAAGCACTGTATTTCTTATTATTAAGTTACATGCACATAAGCATATTAAATTTTAAAAATGAACAATTTACCCGTACCGAAATATAAAACAAAAATTCTTCCCAGATAAACAAAAAATAGAAAAGCTATAAATATCAAATGTATAATTTACAGGAAGCATTTGTATAAAAAACCTGTTCCAATATATTAGAATAAAATTATAACTTACTCTATCACAATATAATATCTTAAAAATATCTTAGTCTATTTGCTGACACTAGAACTAGAATTTAATAGCCGGCTTACTATAAACAGATATGTTTTATACGTCTGTGCTTGTACCTCTTATATCTGTGTCGCAGAGACTGGTAGTCGTAATCTCCTATCGAATGTATTAGTACATTATTAGATGAGCTGCAGTTGGCGAAAAATTTTTTCGCTGTATTTTTAATGGTTTCCTGTATGTAAGGAAACGTTAAAATATCACGCATAGATTTAATTTTAGTAAATCTTGGTTTACTCAAGATAATTCTTAAACAATGATTTTGTAGTCTTTGCATCTGATTTATACTGCTATTGCTAGCATAACTCCAGACCGGGCTCGCATACAATAATTTTGGTAGAATAACTTTTTTGTAAATGAGGAATTTGTTTTGCGCCGATAATGCAGACTTTTTGTTAAATATTGGAAATAGACAACCCAATTTGCGCATCGTTCTATTTACACAATCATTAATATGCCTCGTAATGTAAGTCGTATATCCATAGTTATGCCTAAATATCTTACATTTTCCTTCCAATCGAGGTAATTGTTTTTGACTCGAACGAAGTGATTAAGTAGAGGCCTACGTCTAGTAAAAATGATTGATTCAGTTTTTTCGTCATTGACTTTAATTTTCCATTTGTAGAAAAATTTTGATATTTCATCAATTGCACTTTGTTAGTCTGTTACTGATTGTGTCAATTCTATAAGAGGATACCATTAAAGAAGTATCATCAGCATAAAGGTTTATGTCTACTCCCGGAATGGTTGGCAAGTCATTCAAATAGAGTATAAAAAGGAAAGGACCTAGGATGCTCCCTTGAGGTACCCCAGCTTTAATAAATTTCATGTTAAATTTATGGTTTTTTATTTTCACGTAAAACTTCCTGTTCATTAAATAAGATTTAATAGTGAATACTAGATAAGGAGGAAATTCATATTTGATTAATTTATAAATAATTCCATCATGCCAGGTTGTGTCAAACGCTTTTTCAATGTCCATCAAGACTACTCCTGTATGTTTATTCTGATTAAAATTATCGGTAATTTTATCGCAAATTTTAGCTAATTGAATTGTGGTACTGAGTTTTGGCCGAAACCCAAATTGTGAGTCAGATATGATAGATCGACTCACGCTGAAATCTCTTAATCTGACCAAGAGTACTTTCTCAAAAATTTTACTTAAATTACTAAGTAAGCTCACTGGCCTTACATTTTGTACCAGAGAGGCATCCTTCCCCGGTTTTGGTATGGGTATCGTTACCGAAAATCTCCACGACAGAGGATAATAACACAGACGTAAACATAAGTTGAACATATTAACTAAGGCAACTATTGCTTTAAATGGTAGATTTTTAATCATTTTTATATTAATTTGGTCATGACCAACTGAGTTGTTTTGTCTAAGAGTACAGATAATTCTTTTGATCTCTTTAGGTGTTGTAAAATTCCTACGTAAAACTGTTGCAGAAGTAAGAAGTGAATAATTGTTTATTGTCTGCTTAATTTTCCTTTCATGATATCTAGTTGACATGTGATCATTTTGGCCATAAATAGTGCTAAAGTGTTCAACTAAGATTTCTACTTTATCTTCAATTGCGTACGCAACCTTGTCTGCACTGGTTGGGATTTTTATAGGGGGCAGTTCGGTTTGACTCTTGCAGAAGTATTTATTTACTCTCCATAGACTATTATCAGCTGGTGATAGGTTTTTGAGGAACTTATCATATTGTTGATTTCTTTCAATGATTAATTATTAAACTGAATACACCATAATAAACAAAGATATCAAGAAAATGTACTCGAAGGCAAAAAGTGAATGGTATGCTAAGAAGTGTCAAGAAATTGATGAGCTCGAAAAGAAATACAATGACCGACGATGGTCGAGACCACAAGGAAATAAAGACACGAATTGGTATGGCGAAAAAGGCATTCAGTGATCTAAGCAAAGTGCTTGGAAATCGAATGATGAATCTTACCCTACGAAAACGGATAATGAGACGCTATGTATTATCCGTTCTAAAATATGCCTGCGAAACGTAGTGCGAAGGGAAACTTTCTGCTTTTGAGTTGTGGTGTTACCGAAGACTACTCCGGATTTCATGGAAAGATTACATAACCAATGTGGCAGGTTTATCCAAAATAGGAGAAAAACGGAAAAACATGGTAGATGATATTAAGAACAGAAAAACGAAATACATAGCACATAAAATCCGTGAAGGTGTTTTTCTGCAAGGCGATACAAAAAAAAATACAGGGAAAAAGCGGATGGAATTGGTAACGAAAAATATACCGGATGGCTCACCAAGCAAAATCCTGACAGAGATCATTAAAGACACCAGGAATCGCAGCATATGAAAAAGGATGTACGCAATCTCCTGTAAAGGGGAAGCGACTACGATGATGATGATGAATATAATTGCAAGTAATATGTTACGAGAAAGAACGATAAATCAATGAACGTTTAAAATACTAAACAAGTTATTAAAATTAAGCATCCTTAACGTTTAGATCACCATTTCTCCTCCCTATACTTAATCTTATCCGACCTAAGTTTTCTCCTCGCATTGAAGCATTCCTCCTTTCAACCTAATTCCAATTATCTTCCCTTGGCAGTGCGATAATTGACTTATTTACTATTCAGCCGCGGCATCTTAATATCATACGTCTGGATTCCCGGTCATTCCGGAATTCATGGCAATGAGGTTGCCGACACTCTGGCCAAGGAAGCCATTTCCTTCGGCTCTCTGGTGCCGGCAATTTTCACCACAGACCTGATATCTCTTACCAACATGGATATATCCTACGAGTGGTCATCGTGGCTAGTTAGTTCTTCCACCCCTAGATATTATCTGGCCACATCACCTACTCCCTGGTACTTTAATTTGTCCAACATACACCTCAACTTCCGAAAATTTATTACAACCATCACCCGTTTACGTTCTGGACACAATCGTCTTCAGGCTCACATGTTTCGTATTGGGATTTCCAGTTTCCCATATTGTTCCCATCCAGCCGATTCACAAATTATCGCCGATGAAAACCACATCCTTTTCAATTGCAGTTTTCACACACCTGACCAACTCGCACTCCTGAATTCCTTAATATCCATCGGTTATCGTCCTCCTTTCTCTATCACTTCCTTAATTTTTTCTAATGACTCCCGTGTTTTCCTCCTTCTTTACAAATTCCTAACCAATTGTAACATCAATATATAATAATTATTTATCAACACGTTAGTGGGTTGTGATTGCTCCTCAGCAGTGCCCCAAAAAAAAAAAAAAAGTTATTAAAATTTCTAATGTAATAAAAAAATGAAGTATGACAATCTTCATCTTCTCTTTAAAAATGCTTATTTTTTATTTTCAAATATGTTGGATTATTACATTTATTATTCAATGCTTTTTCAGTCGTGACAAACAAATTTACTCATATGAATGAAGAATATGATAGTTCTTTCAATAGTGACAAGGAAAAAAATAATCATTCAAGATGTCTACCTGAAACGAAATTCTTACTTACATCAAGTGACTCTATGTGAAGCATCGATAATAAATAGAAAATATTCATTAAGAGTTAAAAGTGATCTCAAATAATAATAAATTAAACGAAACGTTAAACAAGCTATGATGAATAAAATGTTGTGAGAAATATATTTCAAGAATCAAACAATACAATAGAAAAATTACACTGGACACTCAAAGCAAAGCAGCATCAACCAAGAAAATAAAAGATTTAGAAATGTGGCTGTGTCGGCGAATTCTGGAAGCATCTTAGACAGATAAGATTCCGAACGAAAGCATTTTAAAACGAATTAAAAAAAAACATAAGAACATAGAAAGCATCCTGCTTTGGGGAACAGTAAATACGTCATATTGTAGCATGATAGGTCCGAGATGTGAACGATGTAGATAAAGACTGATTTAATATACCTGACACGATCGTATTGGTCCACATGGCACGAGATTAACGGATATATTGACACAGACATAGTCGTCAACAGCCAGCAGAAGACGAACATAATATTTTAACAAGAATTTGAACGAGTGTTAAAAAAAAAAATAATAATAAAAAGTAATTAAACTCACTAAATTTTATATTAAAAGATCACAAAGCTTTTTGGCTATTTCTGTTATTTCACATTACTATTCTTTGTAATATTTGCCCCGCCGCACAAAATAAAAATTGGATGAGAGGGTCACTGACCCGGACATCCGACTTTTCTTAAATAACTATTTACATAATACTTATCAATAATTTCGCGTTCGATTTGTATTCATTCGCTTTCTTCGTTTATATAACTTTTCTCGTAGTTGAGGGATGACTGGCCGCGTGCATGGAATGCGAGAAGGTGTACCGCTTGCTAGTATATACATAGTAGTCCGGCAACATTATCGAATTAAGCTATTCGGATGCGGAACGATCACAATAACCGGTTTTTCTTTTCCTTTCGAACTTTGGTAACCATAGGGAGGTTATCGACCCGTCCCTTGGACAAAAGGACAACCTTTTGGTATATATCGTATCTTCGTTATATAAATATTGCCATCTCCTTTTTATTTTCATCTGGGATTTTTTTTTTCTTTTTTTTTTTTCATTATTATTATTACTATTATTTCGACATTTGGTTGTTACTTCTTCCGGTGACCTAGCATCCCCACATCCTGCACACAAACCAAATCACCCACCCCCTACTGGCGGTTATATTGGTCTGTCGCTAGTTGTCATGCTGGTGATGTCGATGGCGTTTGGGATCATTGACTCATATTACTATAAATAATTTTAATTTTTTAACTTGATATATACATGTTAACTTATATCATCTACCTTAATTTTTTACACATTCAAACGTTTCGTAAAGTTTTAATAGCTCATGCATTTATATGCATAAATTATATCATTGATAACGTAATTAATCCTACCCCAACTTACTATACTCGATATTTACATGTTTACGACTTATACTCCTAGGTGTATTTAAAATCTTTCACACGTACCGTCATTTATACGCATACCAACACATACATCCTCTTATACGTTTCACTTTTAATTTACTTTATATATACATATATATATATAACAACGCGAATTCCTATATCTACTATTTAAACGTACACATATTTTATAAACGTCTTTACAATTATATTTTTTTTTTTTTTTTTTTTTTTTTAAGGTTAGTTTTGAAAACTTTCTTATATAGAAAAAAATGTTAAATGAAAATATATAAACGCGAAACAATTAAAATCGTACATATTCAATATTAGCTTGCACAACGTATAATGTTATATGCTTTACAAATTATTATTTTTTTTTTTTTTTTTTTTATAATTACTTTTAATATTTATATTTACTTATCTTAATTCCTCGTATTTGCACCAAACCAATAACTGATTAAATTTTGTTTATTACCATGATCCATACCACTCTTCTTATTTTATAATTCCCCTGCACCTATCTATATATATATATATTATGGTCGTACATTTTATTCAGCTATTCTAAATTATTCCTATTCCTTACCCTACCTACCTATTTATATACATACATGCTTGTCTATGCATATTCCATGGAATTATTTTACTTTTTGAAATATCTTTAACCGACGTATGTTGTGTGGCCCAAAAATTGTACCTTCTTGATCTCTTAACATGTACGTATTATTATTTCGTACTGTATCTTATTATTTTGTCCCTCTTACTTCTTGCTGAGGATGTGGGACTTGCATCTCTCAGCTCTGCTAAAAAATTTGCGTCTCTATACAATCTCGTATCTTTGCATACCCTAGTGGGCTCAAATGTAGGCTTGTCCTATCGGATCTCTCCATGACTTTATAATCTGCTCGTAAACCACGGTAAAACAAGGCATCTTCTGTGTCTACCACTTTTATATTTCCATTTAATTGTTTTATATACGCATTATATTCCTTGACTGCGTCATTGTATTTGTCTGGTCTCTCTTTATCACTTATTGGAGGAATTGTAATCATTATAATTTCCTCACATCCCTTGTTTTGTAGTACACGGAGCAATTGGTCCAAATCATTCGTGCATTGGTACATTGGTCGTCCTCTGACTATATCATTTGTACCAATCATTATCATAACTTTTTTGCTCAATGGCACTCGATCCCTTTCAATTGTCTCTGTTAATCCATTGATCGTTTGACCTCCCCTACAATAGCCGATCGTCCATTTTCCACTTATAAGTTTCGCCGACTTGTTCAAAATACGTTCACTGAATCGTACCATGTTGGAATCCCCTAGTATTTGATACCCCTTGTATATAGGTCCTGATTGATCCTCCATGTCTGTCTTCGTAACCTGAAATATTCGTCTCTCTGTGTTCTTAGTTGATGAACTTCTTTCCATTGTCTCCTTTGTTGTACTTGTACAACTATTCTCGATTTCGATTATTTTATTTATCTCTCTTAGTAATTGTTCTCTATCTATAATTCTCACATTAATCAACATTCTCCTCATATGTATCGGTAGGTTGTATAACACTTGATCTACAAAATCTTCTTCTCGCATCGGTTGGTCTAGGTTTTTTAGTTTACGACTCCATTTCAATATGAAATCTTCAATTTCTTCACATCGTTTCATTTGACCCCTTAGCCCAGTGAATTCTCTCCTTAGGTCTTCCTGTCGTTCACGACTCCAATATTTTTCTTTGATCTTCCGTTTCGCTAATTCCCACGTTCTACAAACACTGACTATCACACTAGCCCACTCTTTTGGCTTCCCGCTTAATTGGTGGATCATGATGTCTATTTTTTCCTTTTCTGATATATCCATACGGGTGAAGTACATGTCTAGCTCGTTTAAAAATTCTATAATATGTATGCTCTGGCTCGTACCGTCGAATTTATTTATCGTCCGATCTAATTTCGGAACTGTATATATTTCACCAAATTTACTGCACGATTCTCTAGATACGCTGCATCTTTCTCGTGCAAAGTTACTTATTTGTTCATCAACGTGTTCTTTCAACTCATCTATCACCGCCTGATTCTTGTTCCCATTACTTTCTAATTTTTTCTCCACCTCTTTGTTTATCTGATTTACGTTGCTCTGCACCCTTTGTGTTTCCTTGACACAGCTAGATATTTCTTTCGTAAGATCACTGCTTGTAGCTTCCAACTTTTCCTCATACTTTTCGACTTGTTCCATTAATCTCCCCACTTTCTCTTCCCATATTTTCTCTATCTTTTTATTTTCCGTTCCCTTGTTTAATGCTATTACTCGTAGTTCCTCATGTTCCTTTTTACATGTCTCTTCTTGATCACATAACTTATCTTCTAGTTTTCTCTCCACTGAATCTATCTTTTCTTCTAATTGTCTCGCCTTGACCTGAGAGCCCTCTCTCATTTCACTTATAAATCTGTCAAATTCCCTTCTCATTTCTTCTCTTTCTATTTCAAATTCTCTTTTCCTCTCTTCCCTTTCTATTTCCCTTTCTCTTCTTCTTTCCTCTGCGAACTGTTGCATCATCATTTTCATGATGTCCACCATCATTGTCGCATTTCTTTCGTTACCTTCTCCACTCTCTCCGAGAAAACCTCTAAATTCTCCGTCCATCTTTATTTTATATGTATTTATATCTTACGTTACAATTTACAATTTGATACTCGATATTATGATAAAACAAATTATATATATATACCTTTATACTAAAATATTAAATTGAATGAGAAAAAAATTTTTTAAATATATCTTTTTATTTCTAATCCAAAGATCGAGTGCTCGATCCCGAGTAGAAACAATTATAATTAATTGTTCCCCACCAGGGATGCCAATTTATGTGACGACCCGCACGATGTATACATATAAATACATATACACATGCAGATCGCTAACATATATTTATTTTACGTTATATTCTTAAATATAGGATATAAATATTAAAATATAACGTTACCGACTTCTGGTTTTGAGGTGTGCCCGGGATGCCACATGGGAGAGGCCCATGACCGATTATTATAATAAAATAAATTAAATGAAAATAATAAAAATGCGGTTTTTATTTTATTGAAAATTTATTATTTTTTCGGAAGAAATAAAATTACGAATCGAACGCGCGTAATATCCGGCTACGTTTATTTTTAGTATACAATTTTTTTTTTTTTAAAAATATATATATATATTGAAACTTTTCGAACAATTATTAATATAGTATAATACACGGAACCGTCCCTAGCCTAGATGGACCAACTTCACGGTCGAAGTCCCGACGATCCATCCTAACTTCTTCGAAAACTATCCGACTTGACTTTACTCCACCTCGACTAAAATTCAACTGACTGTGTCTTTCGACTGACAAGATTCAACTCACTTAACTCACTCCACTGGCGAATTCGTGAACTAAAACTCCGACAAAACTCGTCTGTTTATTACACTCCAGGACTCTGGAGGCGACACAGGTATCTTAGCATTATTATACTTATTATGTACTTTACTGTCGACGAAATGCCGGTTTCTTTGCAATTATTGTTTTGATCTTTTCTTAAATCTTTTTCTCCTCCATAATGGGTTTTTGTCTGTTTTCGACGAACATAGTTGAACCAAGGACAAGTTCCATTGTCCCTTATACTTAAAGGTTATATACTTATACATATACATACATATATAGTCTTATATATTTACTTATTAGTGCGGCAGCCAGCAGCAGGTAACATATACATATACTCATACACTCCACATACTTGCTTTCTAGGAATTCTACAGATATAGAAATTCCTAAATTGACGGTTTTCGGTGGAACCCTCCGATTTCTCTTTTAGGCTAGCCAATCAGAAAATTCGGAGTTGTTTCTTTTGGTCTTCGACCAAAATACCGACTGAATCCATTTTTATGCTATATTTATTCTTTTTGTTCGCTTTTGCCATGACAATGCTTAATTTATTATATATGTCTCCCTTCAGCATTTTTTTATACTAACTCTGACAGATCTTTTACAATTCTAATCTTATCGGCGCCAGCGTGCTTTCCCCAATACATATATCTCTATATTTATATCAGTCTAACTATTCTATTTTCTTTTTATTATATTTCTTTTTATTATATTTCCTTTGGGAAAGTCACGTTCGCAATGCCGACCGGATGTATAAACACATACCTATATATATATATACAATATTTCTTTTTCTTTCATCACCTTTTACGTACATATTATTAAATTTAATCTTCCAAATATACATTTTAACTCAAATTTCAATTTACCAACTTTAGTCACTCACTACTACTAACAATGTAACAAGCATGGTTGTTACATATTGTACATCTGAATTAAGTATTTTCTTACTTTTTTTGTTATTTTTAATTTTTATTTATGTCCAATCGAAAATGGGTTAATAGCCAAAAAGCTCTGTAAACTTTTAATATAAAATTTATAGATATTAGCTGCTTTTTTAATTGTTTATTTATTAACAAGAAGACTGCGAAAATGAACTGAACCAAACCTTCAAGCGTGCAAAATTATTTAAATATTGCTAATAACGCGACACTTCATGAACATGTATTTTTAAATGATAGTGATATTAAATTGATGGACTATTATTATAAGTTATTAAAAATTCTAAATTATTAAATATTTTAAAAATATAAAATTAACACCAAAATAACGAAGAATAATAACAGTTAAATAGACACAATTATAAAATTCGCCCCACCACCAAAAAAATAGTTTATGCACAAAAAACGATCTAAAGTACGGATTTTTTATATTTTTTCGGTAAAACAATAATTTAGTTTAATCGCTCTCATCTTGTTATGGAGAATAAGATAAAGCTAAATCAAAAATACAATAATGTAAACTATTTGTTAATAAATAAATTATTTTAACTTCACATCGTTTTAAATATTGTCATGTTCCTTTTAAAATAATTCCTTTTCCAGAAGGATATAAATTAACACTGATAAAATGATTTGATTCACTATAATATACTTATATATTTAAAAGCAAACAATTAAATTCTTACCTTACTTGCCCATAGGCACCTGAACCAACGGCAGTTAACATCTGATATCGCTCAGGCACTTCCCATTCGGTCTTGTTAATTTCAATTTTATAAAACGCAGTCATTTTACTTTCATATGTTATACATACCTTTATAAAACAGAAACTGCAAAGTATTTCAAATTTTAAATACACTTAGGTAATCAAAACCCTAGACGAATAAAAACCGGTATAAACTTCGCTTCCATAAATGTCAAACACAAAGAACACCAGAATCCTCGCCAACATTACGGAATACGGAATAGAATATAAATATTTAACCATAGAGTTTATATATTTCTGTTTCTGTGACAGCAGTGCATGAATAGCACAAAACAAAAATACATTATAATATTTTATATATTAAAAAATACAAGCATTTACTTTATTGTTAAACTGTGAACATCATGACAAAATTTTAATAATCAAACACATATATTTTTTAACTCTAAATAAAATAATTAATTAAATACAGCAAAAATTGTTTGTTATAATATTTTCTCGTTTACTAATAACGCTAAATAATAATCGAAGTTTAATGAATATTTAAAGTATTCATTGGCGTGAACACATGTGAGAAAGACAGCTTTAAAATAAAACATGCCTGTACATTCGGCAAAGGAGAATGCATACAGATATATTTTCCAACAAACTATTGCAGATTGGAGGAAATATATTAACGACCATATCTTCCATGTATGCGACTTACATGCCATGTTTCTAATGTGGCAATTTCGTCAGGGGTAACTCTCAGCTGATTTCTAAAACTATGATAATCTAATTTTTGGAAGGTGACCACGTCTATTGATAAAAATTGACAATGTTCAAATAATTTAATGTGTTACATTTTTTGTTTATTTTATTTTACGTAATTTGCTAAAGTTAGCATGAAACTTCATTTATGATAGGCACTGGTTTATTCAATTTCAAGGTCTTCTCCTATGAGAATCAACCTTCAATAATTACAATATTTGTAAAGGTATTTTCCTTTTTAATATTCGTATTTGTTGTGTTTTATGACCAATTAAAAGTACTACTAGTGAATTTGGATGTGTTCTTAAGCACTGTGGATACGTTTCATTGTATCTTCTTATTACATCTGTCACAGTTTCAATATGTAGTATGTCAAAATTTCCAATATACCATAGTGCACTGATCGTGCCATGTATTGACTTCAACTAGAACCTTTCGATTTTAGGTACACTTGAATAGGATGCCATACCCCACAGTTGTTTAGTTTTCGAATTCCTATTATCGTTTACCTACATAAAGGATAATATTGTTTCGTGCTGGTGTTTGTATATCAGATCAATCATTGAACCCATAGGTTCGTTTTCTCCATTCGGCCCTATTCCATGCTATTGTTTTTAATTGGTTGTACGTTGTACATTTCATGTCTTTTACTATTTGCGATATATAACTGTTCCTCGGTCTTCCTCGGTATCTGGTATTTTCCCTTCTATTATGATTTCTATGATTTTCGTTATCATTTCATCATTCCTTATTATATGCCCCATCATTATAGCTCTTCTTTTCTTAATGGTATTCAATAAACTACGAGTTTACGCTACTTTTTTCAAAACGTCTTCATTTCTGATCTTTTCCACCCATTTTAATTTTAACATTTTCCTCCAGAACCACATTTCTGCACTTTCCAGTTTCTTCTCATCATTTGCATTTATTGTCCAGATTTCGCACCCGTAAAGCATTACGCTACATGATTAGCCTTTTATTCAAATTCATGTCCGTAGTTTTACTGGTTAGCATCGCATCTGCATGAAAGCACTTTTTGCCAGATTGATCCTACGTTTTATCTCCTCTGTAGTATTTCCATTCTCTGTTATCAGACTTCCCGGCTTTTTTATATAAATGTTAAACAAGGAGGGTGACATGACACAACCCTGTCGAACTCCCTTGTATATTTTTACTTTACCTATACTCTTTCCAATTCTAAATTCCGCTATTTGGTTCTTCTATACATTGTTTTAATTATTCTGGCTCTTTTTTTTAGCGCTGTTTCAAATTCACAAGTAATTATATGAAGCAATTCATTTGTCTGTGCTGGGCTTTCCTCCTCTTGTTGTTCATTATCTTGATATAACTGTTCTAAATATTTTCTTATTCCCGCTTCTTCCGTTACTATTTTTCCATTTTTGTCTCTAATATATAACTTCCTAAATCTTTCTTTTCCTAAAAAACTGTCTTATCAACCCGTAAGCTTTATCTATTTTCTAGTCCTTCAACAGAGTGTCTATTTCCTTGAAAATATCATTTAACTACTAATTCATTTGATTTCTTAATGCTTTATATCTGTGCTTTCCATTTAATTTGATGGTTTTCTCTTTTTATCTCTTTAACTGCTGCTTTTTCAAATGAGTTTTTATCGCATTCGACTTCTTTTCAATGTTATATTCCCTTCTTGGTTTAATGTAACTTCCATTTCCTGTTCCCCTTTTCCATTAAATTTCCTAGCTTTCTCATTATCTTGCAATAACTCTCTATCATAACAGCCTTTATGTATATATCTTATATTTCTTCTTTTCTTTTAATTTATCTTGCATTTCATGATCACTAGATTATGATCACCGTCGCAATCTGCTTCTGGGTATGTCTTACTATTGTACACCTGTCTCCGGAAGTTCTGCTTGACAATAATATAGCCCAGTTGGTACCTTCCAGTGTCACGCAGTTTTGTCTATGTATATCGTCTACGCCTGTGATGTTAAAATAGCGTACTGTTAATTTTATATACTGTGTTATATCCCTTGATCTTGTCTCACTTAGACCGAGTATGTCAATGTTCGATCTTCTCATCTCTGCTTTAATGTTTGCTAACTTTCCTATCTTCATTAGTGATGTGACATTCCATGTTCCGATAGTTATTTCTTCAGATATATCCTTTCTCCTATGTTCCATCTGTGATAAACATCCGGGTATTATTCGCACCTTTTATCTACAACTGACTCTATTAATTTTTCTGAATTTTTACTCAGTAATGACTTAGTCATTAAGAATAATAAAACAGCCACTTTTTCAAATTATAATGGTAAGAGCCTTATTTATTATCTGGTAGTTCATAGCAGGATCCACCAAACGGTATTTCTATAAATAATTTTGATCTTACTTTCCATGAGGATATATCATCTATATTGTCAAGACAAATTAAATTAGTTCAGGTAAATATGGTTATGAAACTTGATTTTGTTAAATTTTCACGCAATTTAAACCATAATTATATTCATGTCCAAAATATTATTTCTAGCTGCTCAGAATCAGATAAGTTGAAGAATATCGTTTGTAAATTTAATGATTATTTGCCTAAGATCGTCAGATTATCACAAGTTGCAGCTTTTGACAGTTCCAGATGGTCATCCATTGTTGACATTCTTGTCTCAAATAATTTTAATCCATTTACTATTAACGTAGTTATTAATTATTTCAAAAAATAGATTTTCATATCTTGGAATTGCAGACTCCATTTGTAGTAGGAAGCTAAAGTGTAGAGTTCCTCAAATCTAGGGTCCCACTTTTTGGAATATTCTATTCAGAGGTTCATCGTCTTATGGACAAGTATATTCAACACACAAATAAAACAATTGAGTTGGTATCTTATACAGATAACCTCTGCATTTTATACAAAATAGATAAAAATTATGATCCTTATTTGATTGAGGTTGTAGGTAAACTCCTTGAGGATACAATCTCGAGACTGGGTCTGTGTTTTGCTGCCGACAAATGTCAATTTATTGTGTTTGGTAGGCAGCGGTTCGCAGAATCTATTAAACCTTTGAGATTGGTCTCTGATCAGCCAATTTCCCATACATTTAAATTAAAATACTTAGGTGTTATAATTAATCATAGGCTCCTTCCTTTCCTCCTTCACATTGAATTTATTCCTAAGAAATGTGAGGTAATATATCATAAACTATGGAGATTACAATCAAATACATATAGTTTAAAGTACAGGGAGAAGCTCATCTTATATAAAGGACTTGTTCAGTCTCTTCATAGGTACTGCTCGCATTAATAATAAGACGTTTTCTGTTTTTAATAAACAATAGACAAAGTTTCTTTTAGGTGTATCATCCACGTATATAACGTGTCCCACGTCTGCTGCGAACGTCATTTCTAATATAATCCCTCTGAATTTATTTGTAATTGGTGCTTCAATCATCTCTAAATTCCAGATGGTTAGAGATTTCACAAAGGTTTCTAAATGTCGGTTTCTCAATTCTGACTTTTCTAGTCTGAATGATCAAACTAGTATGAAATTTGTTTTAAAAAAATGTAAACAAATCTATTATAAAGACGTGGCAGGAGAGGTGAGATAGTTGTTCAATAGGAGCAAGATCTACCCTTTTCCCCCTAATATTTCTAGTCGTTCTAAACTGAAGAATTTAACTATTAATTTTTACAATGCCCAGGTGTAATTCGGTTCATGGTAAATTTGGTTCCTTCCATAGGTTCCATCTTGCTGATAGGCTGTAATTGCATCTTTTAAGATGACATCAATCATCTTATATAAATTTTGAGGACCTTGTTTCATATTACTAATGATACTTCATCATTACTTGGTAAGAATAACTCTAAAAAACTATTAGCATATATGGAGTCTTCCATGCGTAGGAAAATCCAGTGTAGTAATTAGTTTTCGTATATATATATAATTAAATCGACCGTTATACCTTGCCGCATCTGTTTGAGGTTTTCACCTGCACTGGTGTCATTTGTTTGTTATTTATAATTTATAACTATTATATATAATCGTATTTTATAATCTAGGTTAAGGATAATTTCTAAATTTTTATTCACGTTTTGTACATATTGCATATTAAACTTAATAGATTTTTAAATGTTGGTGTTTTATTAATTATCATTTTATTTACTCTTGATTTTAATGCGTTTACATTATTTTCGACAATTTTTTTCTTTTATTACTTTAGTATATTATGTTTTTTATTTCTATATTATTATAATAATATTATTTTTAAATTTTTCTTTAAATATCTAATATTCTTAATAATCAGAAATAAGTTTTAAAAATTTGTAATTACATACACTCCCATTTGAATTTTTAATTTGGCGATTATCGGATAAACCCCGCTATTCTATATATTTTACATATTTTGTGACAATATTTGAAATTAATATATTTTTAAAAAAAAAATTAAATAACTTCGTACGTTACCGAATAAAAATATTTCAAGTAAAAAATATTTTTTTCATTTCAAATTATCGTAATATTTTAAAGTTTTATTAATAAAATGTGATTATTCGTTAATTAATTTTCATAACTCATACCATGTCTGCGATATTTATATATGTGTAAAATTATTTTACATGTTGTTACAACAGGGTGAAAACCAAAAAATAAAACTATGTTCGAGATTTGAGAACATGAGATTGCAAGTGTAATTCATAAGTTAGTTCTTGTCGCGGTTATTCTTGTACTCAATTCGAAAATGCCGATTTACACAGGTAATAAATTTGCTCTTAATACCGGCTACAATCATGTATTTTACTTGTGGCATTTTTTAATTCCAACTGCGCGTGCGGATATTAAATTTTAAAATAACATTTATTTTTCTTGTAGTTAAAGTAAAATGGGGAAAGGAGATATACAAGGAGGTAGAATTGAACACGGACGAGCCTCCAGTGCTGTTCAAAGCTCAGATATACGCGTTAACCGGTGTCGAGCCCCAACGACAGAAAGTTTTATATAAAGGGGTGATTTTAAATGATGAATGGGGTAATCAAAAAATTGTAGATGTAAGTATGATAAGTCTTTACGTTATTACCTCAATAATTGTTCACTCACTAATGGTTACGTTATTTATTAGGGCGCGATGTTCCTAATGATGGGAAGTAAAGATGAAGTGCCGTCCGAACCCGATGTCAAACCTGTGTTCGTAGAAGATATGAGTGAAAAGGAACTTGCGTTTTCAGTAAGTTTTAAATTTAATAACGTTCTTCCGAAGTGAAAATTCAAGTATAAGTATTAAAATAAATATTTAAATATGTAAATAGTGTTATATTAAACAATTATAAAACTAAAATATAACCCAATTAGCCGGCGTGCTTGTGTGATTTTATAATAGACAACATTATAATTATTTAAACTTTCTTTTACTGAATAACTATTTTATGTATACTTATTTTAGTTAGATTTACCAGCTGGTCTTGAAAACTTGGGGAACACATGTTACATGAATGCTACCCTTCAGTGCTTAAAATCCGTTCCGGAATTAAGGAATTCTTTAAATCAGTATTCAGGACGTTAGTATTCTACGTAAACTTTATGATTAATATATTAAAATTTTTAGTTTTATACGCTCTAGTTAGTTTTAATAATTTACGCAATTAATAACATTTTAATTTTTAGTTGTTAAAGTTGCCAATGGACAACATCCTCAATATATTACTGCAGCTATGCGTGATTTGTTCACTCATTTGGATCAGGGAAATAATGTGACGCCATACGTATTTTTACAGTTATTACACACAGCTTTTCCTAGGTTCGCTGAAGAAGTCAGAGGATCTTACGTTCAACAGGTCCGTCAATCACGAGTATTAGAATAACAAATCACTAAGTGATGATAAGTTGTTTTGTTCTACGTTTTAATTTTATTTTATGTAAATGAAATATATCTACAAAATAAAACAGGTACACAGTTTTCTATTTTAATTGACGATGCTTTTAAGTACTGTAATGATTTATAAGTGTTATTTATTTATAAATAATTTCAATGTTTTATTTTTTACCGTATTATTAATTTTGTATTATTTTCCGTTTTCAATCTTTTGCGACTCAGGATGCTAACGAATGTTGGGTTGAACTAGTTCGTATACTGCAGCAAAAACTACCACCCGTCGAAGATCCAGATTTTCCAAATTCTGTGAAAGCAAAGTATGAACTATTATGTATTGTTTTAAAGTTTATAATTAAATCTGATTAGACATTTCTTTTACATGAATTTATACATTTAAACATTTTAATTCATTAATTATTTCGTAAAATGGAAAAACGATAGTTCAATAAATGCGTCGTCCTATATTATCGAATTATTCGAATATACGTTGTTGATTATGTACGAATACTCTGTTAAAGTCGATTTAAAATCGCCAATTTCAGTTATGTTTAAATATTCGGAAACTAAAGGAGTGTTTGAAATTTAATGAACGTTTTTCATTAACATCGTCTGTAGGTCGTTTATCATCTCCCGAAAGGTTGATATTATTATGACAATTTAATTCTTTGCATATAATCTACATTAAAATATTTAAACGCACTTAACTTCGAACGTTTAAAACATATTATGTAAATTTTTTTCAATAAACTTAAAAAATTATTTTGAATAACGAAAAGTATTACAAATGAATTGTTTTTAAGGTCTTTCATAGATCAATTTTTCGCCGGTAAGTTTAACGTAGAGCTGAAATGCGCAGAAAGTGATGAAGAACCGATATCAAAATCGACTGAAGAGTTCTTACAGTTAAGTTGTTTTATTTCGCAAGATGTGAAATATATGATCAACGGTTTAAAAAATGTACGTAAGTTGGTATTAAGTTCGAAATATATCTGCGTTACTGTTTATATTGTAGTAATTAATCGATACAAGCATATATTATTACGTAGTTAATCGGCGTATGGATTTAAACATTTAGAATGTGTTTTGTTTTCTAATTTAACAATATTAATTGAAATAATATAAGCCACCTCACAGAGTAGCTACAAATTTCATAGCAGAGAGTTTTGATGCGGTCGTAACCTGGAAGAAAGAAACCAATAGAACCCAGATAGAAACAGAACGGTAGGTACACCGGATAGCAGGCTACTAGGCTTTGATCTAGAACGAAAAAGCTGGATGCGCCTAAAACACATTCGTACGATCCATGGTCGTACATATGCTCGCAAAGTGAGGTTTCTTACCTGATCTTGTGACTGCCAACAAGGAAATCAGACAATGGATACGAATGCCCATGTGGAGCTCTTCGCGGTGGTTGGGAGGCTATTCGAACAGTATCAAGCACGGCCATAGCACGGTTACAGAATTTGAATGTGGACATACGACATCATCATCATACAAGTTATTTGTACGATAATCGGGTATTTATAATATATAACGCTTGAATAATTTTGTATTTTAAAGCAAAAATATTAGGAAAATGATTTATTACTAATTTGTTTTATAATTCACTTTTATCGTTTACTTTACAGAAAATTCAAGAACAGATTACTAAGCATTCCACTGTTTTAGGAAAGGATGCCACATTTACGAAAACGGTTTGTATTTTTTATAAATATATCTGTAATTAAAGTAAATAACCCGCTTGCGCGTACTGTATAAATTATAATAATAATAATATACTTAAGTATTATTTAATGGAAGCTTAACGTACAGACTGAACTCGCAACTATAAGAAACTTGATTTACGAACAATGATTAAAGTTGATTGTCTACGTGAAAGTTTGTTGTTATCGTTATAGCTAAAAATTTTCAATTCGTTATAAAATGTTTACAACCTTCATTATTAATCGCAATGATAAAAGAGACGTTATTCATAAACACGTTATCTCTAATTTGTGAAATATAAATTATATACGCTAGGTAGATCGTATTAAAATAATATAGACGTTTTACATATTTACCAAAGGCTACAATTAGTCGACTTCCAGCCTATATGACCATCCAGTTTGTTCGATTTTATTATAAAGAGAAGGAAAAGATCAACGCTAAAATTTTAAAAGACATTCAGTTCCCGTTAGAGTTTGATGCTTATAGTTTATGTTCGGAAGAATTACAAGAAAAATTACAACCGATGAGGAAAAAATTTAAGGTAAGTAGAGTAACAGGTGATTATTTTTTTTTTTTTAGTGTTTTATTTTTTAAAAAAAAAGAATATTAAACAATGTTGTAACTAAATTTCCGATTGTAAAAATTCACGTGAAATTGTCGAATCGTAATTTTAAATGTATAGGTAAAATATTTTTAAAACCCTAAAAGAGGAATTTAAAATTACACGTTAGATAATTACGTAATTAAATTACGACTTACGTAGAATAGTCGTAGCTCGCATTGTCATAATTATAACGATTACATCGTTTGATAACGCGAATTAGATTATTGTACGTACGTCTAAGCATTCATCGCTTTATTTAGAGTATTAAATGAGTTCTGGATAATGTCCAGTTAAGGTATCGTATATTTGCGTATGTGTAATTAGTTATATTGATACAGTTATTCGTGTACGTTTTGATTTGGCCCAGATCTGCGTCTAACAATATAAAATTTTACTTTTTACAAAATAATTTTTTAACATACTTCTCTCAACGTATTATTAAAGGGAAATTTTTAAATTTAAAAAAAAAAAAAACGTTAACAATATTATAAATTTTCGTGCTACATTCGGGATTGTCAATCTGTTATTTTATCGAAATTATGAGAACTGAATATATCGAAAAAACGATGTATTTTGCTGTATATATATATTATATATATATATATATATATATATATATATATATATATATATATATATATATATATATATAGTGGGTATACAGTCAATAAAATTTTGGAAATTTAGATTTTTTTCCCTGTCGTCATTTTCTAGATGCTTATCTGACATGAAACGAAATTCTACACGATCAAAAATATTTATATATGTATCGTATCTAAATGTATTTTCTGAAAAAACGGATTTTGCAAAAAAAAAAAATACCGTGCAATAGCTTGGTCGGCAGGTTATGTATACATATATATTTATATATTTATTCGCCATATTTTATATATATATGCAAAGAAATATTAAACTTTTACAAATGTTAGAACGTTGCGAAATTTGTCGGGCTAGTTAATTTGCTAAAAATAGAACGCATCAAATTGCCTTATTTGTACAACGTTAAGAATTACATCACCCGTTTAAAAAAAAATAAATCGATAATTATGCGAAATAAAAACTGAATTTTATAAACACCAGTTCGCTGATATCTCATTATTTTTATTACAAAAACTAATTTAGAATTTTCATAATTCTGATTTATGTTCTTTACGTCAAGTATGTTCAAATAGAATGTTTATCGGTAATAATGTTCAGCGATTTCAATTTATTACTGACAGGATTTAGAAGAAGCGGAAGTGGCTAAGTCTTTATCATCGACTGAAAAATCGGATTCGAAGAACGAGAAGAAAAAGGAACAAAAATATAAAACGGAACCGTATGCATTTCCGGACGGTACGTGTTTTGTATAATTTTCGATTATTTAAATTCGTTGTATCATATACTTAAAAAAAATTATTCCGAAATTATTTTATCTAATTAATATATATATATATATATTTGAAGAAATACTGAACAAATTGAAAGGAGGTGCTAATGCGACATAAAGTAAATAAATATTAGATATGCGGATGATACGATCCGAATAGCGAATAATTTAAAAGAATTACAACGATTCCTGGATGTAGTTATTGTCGTATGCGATGGTTACGTATTGCGACTAAATGTTTCAAAAACAGAATGTGTGGTAATTGGAAAGTCAAACACAAAGAGTCACCTACAGAGGGGCTTATGATAAAAAAATGGAGAAAATTAAAAGACCAATTACTTCCAACATAAATGACACGCGAAGAGAGATAAAAATTCGAATTGGAAAAGCTAGAAACGCATTCCTAAAACTAAATCAAATATTATGCTGTAGAAATATAAAATTATAAAATAAGTTAAATAAAATGCTCTACATATTCTCTTTATTGTTTTACGTTTCTTTAAACGTGAGTAATTATAAAGGCGATGGAGCAAAAACGGAATGTTCTTAAAATGTGGTTGTATCATAGAATACTTCGCATAAAGTGGACAGATAATGTACGCAACACGGAAGTACTGCAACGTATGATTAAATGCGAGACAGGTGTAAAAGAAGTAAAGCATCGTGAAGTATTTTGCTCGTGTAATACGACGCCTAATACAGCCTGCTGCGTGTGTTAATGCAAGGAAAAATTACAAGAAGTATACAACGGGAAAGAAAAAAGAGAAAACACGACACGTTTAACGAACTCGTTCACATGTATATTTTCAGTCTATAACCCGTCTATTTTGCTCTTTTATGTATCAGGTCGTGTCATGGAGAATAACGTATTCGCTATTCAGTTTTATTTATCTGGTTTATTTCTTTATGGTTTTTACATTAAAATCCTGTAACAACAACTTGTTATAGATTTAAATATTTTCAACGGACATTTATCGGTTTTTTTAATTACTATTATTATGTTCGAACTTATATTTTAAAATGTAGGATATTTTTATACTTTATTTATTCGAGTCTACGCTCTAGATTACGTTAATATGTTCATTTGTATTTATTTTTCAGACATAGGATCGAATAATTCTGGTTATTACGAATTACAAGCCGTATTAACTCATAAAGGTCGTTCTAGTTCTAGCGGACATTACGTAGCCTGGATACGTTATAAAGATGATGTATGGGTTAAATGCGACGATAATCAAATTACACCTATTACGTCGGCAGAAGTTTTGAAGCTTTCCGGAGGAGGTAATAGAGTTCTATACTGTATTTTTAGATTCTAAATATAGGTTTTTTTTTTTCCATAATGTGCACCTGTAGAAATAGACAATAAGTACACGAGTTCGGTTAAACATGTGAAAAAGTACGACGATATGCAGCCTCTGATTCAATAAACAGCCTGTCGGTTTTGAATATGTCTTGATCTGTACCACCTTAGATCATTTTGCAGACACGCAGAGTTTGAGAGTTTGTAAGTACGTCTCGGAGCATTCGTCGATTTAGTCTTCGGACATTATCTAGCAGTGTCAATACGTAAATTCGCCGAGTTTGAGGGTTTGAATGGTTAGAGCATTCGCCAAAAAATGTTTAGTATTTATTCTGATAAACCTGCGTGACTATGGGCACTTGCGGGTTATGACGTATCATTGCTGACGTAGTAAGGAGCGTCACATATTTTGCTCTCAGCACTTTGTACTGAAATTGTTGGATACGTTTGAAGTTACTACTTGCTACTGACCCCCTTAATTTGATTCCATATTTCCATTTCGCCGCCAGAACCGCATTGTAGAACAGCAGCTTGTTTGTTTTAGCTTTTCTTCCTACGATCCAATATAATAACCGGAATAAAGTAGCTACTTTTTCCTAAACTGCAGTATATGCGGTAGCTAAGTAAGTTTTTTATCCATAATAAGATCAAGATACTTTACGGTATCTAAATAATTGATTGCTGAGGACACCTCCGTAATGTAAAAGTTTCATTTGCCGATTTATCTGTGTTGATCTTAATTGTATATTTCGTGCATCACTTTCCCATTGCTTGTAGATGAAGTTGAATAGATCGAGATGCAACTTCCGGACTTCCGTCAGCAGCTATAATCAAAGTGTCATCTATTATTATGGTCATTATTGATACTATTATTATTTATTAACGGAGGAAAATTTCGGCGGTCCATCTTGTTATACTCGTGTCTTCTACTCCTTATTAAAACTGAGTTTAGAAACGATAATTCTTCTTTGTAAGCCACCATAGTTTGATGTGTAAGAACCAAGGCACATTTCACTGGTACATTGTCTTGTTACAATTTACTGAGTCGTCGTGATTTAACACGAAGAAACGGAAGGTTACAATATCGCTTAGTATGTCCATAATTTTGACACCTTGTACACTGAGATAGTTGTCTAGGTTTTCCCTGATTCCTCTACCGAAATTACCGAACGTCGTAATGAAGTTACTTTAAATATTTGTTTATTTATTGGTAACTGGTTTAAATCGACGAAAAACATGGAAAGATATTTTTTTTTTTTTGTAAGATATTGGTTACAGATGTCACCGAGTATCCTAATTTTTCTAATTCTATCTTTATTCCGTTAGGAGGTGTAAGTAACGTACTACTACTACTCGAAATGATCGATCTTCGGGTAACTATATTCTGTTCCGTTTATAAACGATTTTCGTGCCATCGACGCCTGAATAACCAGATAACTATTATTATAAGACCGGCCAGTTATCACGCCATGATTAAAGAAACGATGGAATCGTATATCTGATTAAGAAAACAAATTTTAAAAATTCGTATTTTTATAAATAGCTGATTACGCGTAGAAGATAGTCTTAATAAAATATTGAGTTAATCTGAGAACTCGGAATAATACAATAAATAGAATAGATTAATTATAAAATTCCGATCAAAACTCAAAATTATCGCGACACCTAACTTCCAGAATTGGAGAGTGTAATGACAATACTATATAGTTGTTGGTTTTTACTTTTTTTTTTCTGATTCAAATTTTCGTATAAATAGGAAGAATCCGAAATTACTTGACAAGATTTTTTTTAAGTGTTAAAAGAAATTAATGTCTATCGAGAACAAAGTAATTTAATAATAGTAAGTAGTTGATATTAGATCGAATATAAAATTGATAAGAACTTAATTAAAAAAACGAGGTAATATATTCGAACTTTCTATATATATATATTATTGCATTCGTATAAATTAATTAAAATAGCAACAAAGTAAATTTAGAAATTACATTAATAGATAGAACAATCTAACCACGTACAGTAGTATCGCGTAAAAGAGAACACGATACATGCGGAGACGTCAGTGCATCAGTATATGAAAGCAGCGTTTTATTTAAAAAAAGAAGTATATAATAAGAAATAGATCTATATTAGTAATAAGATAGTATACCCCTGCAATCAGACCAGAGGTATTATACGCAGCGAAGCGTGCAATAATAATAATAGAAAAATATATATTAAAAACATCGACAAAAAATTTCAGAAAAAAAGGTGCACGAAATGCCAGCATATGGAAAAAATACGATCCGGAAAAGTAATTCGATTCTATGATCATATATGCAAAGAATGAGCGTAGCAGTTTCGTCTGAAGATTGTTTAATTACATGTGGAAAGTAAACAGTAAACGTCATATGGTACACACAGACCAAAAATGACGTGTAGGGACAGAAGATTACGTCTAAAAGTATCATAGTACATTAGTGTTAGATTCGAAATAATATTATATATAGTAGCATTCTAAACAGAGTTATTCAGTGAATACATATTTATTTTTTAATATCGGCGAGAAAATATCACATACGAATATGCACTTATCATTTATTATAAGTTCGAATATCGTAATACACAGGGAAAAAAAAGAGCTAACGGAATTATTTAATAATCTGTTGCAGGGGATTGGCATTGCGCTTACGTTTTATTGTATGGGCCCAAGAAATTAAAAATTCCGATCGAAAATGAATCTTGATTTTTTACTAGACGTAATTTTGGTTTATTTTATATTTTTTCACCAACACGAAACGAGAAAAAGAAAATTATGTTATATTAGGCGCTTTTGTTAAAATATTTTCGTAAAAACGAATAAATAAACGAATTGACTGTCGTGATTACCATTACTGTTATTTCATATCGAATTTGAACACATCTATTACTTATACGAAATATATATATATATATATATATATGTGTGTCTTTAGTTTATATATATTTTTCTTTTAAATTATAATCCTACTATTCAGGCTTCATTGCACATTTACAGACACTTGTAATTACAGAAACATTAAATATACTAATTGTAATATTATGTAAACAACGATAAATTTAATTTGAATTTGACCAGCTGCGGGCACTTAAACGTTACACACATAATTTCATTTTTATCGCTTAATATTCTTTCATTCCTTTGAAATTCTTTCGCCTAATTTCACGTGTCCATATTTTTCTAATCGTCTTCTCCGCATTTTCAATGAATCCTTGAAACTAATTAATCCTTTGTTTCCTCTTTGAGGATCTTCATGCGCCTATATCTTTCTTCACTCATATACGAGAAATCAAAATTTTTTCGTAAGCCCACGCTATACCATTTGTTGAACATGACCGTAAAATGCGAATTATTGATATTAATTGGCTACAATATCTTAAATTTGAAAATTAAATAATCGTCGTTTTCCAACATTACTTTATAATTTTGTAAAAGTGGTTCGATCTTGATGGATTATTCGTGCAACATTATCACGGTGTTTGTTGATGTGCATCTGCTTACTGTATGATCCATGGTCTAGCATTGATCAACTTGTTTTTTACTCTGTCCTAGACTTTCCATTCTTCGAACGTAAATTTAAATAACTTCGATCGATACCTTCATCTAAAATAGATGGGTGTCAGTTACATACTTTATAGAACTTGTTTCTTCGCTTGTTTCATCATTGTAGTGTCTTTTCGATTTTCAGTGGTGTATATGCGAACGCTCGCTATATATACAATTTCAAGTAGTAGAACTAATTTCTCCGTATATTTACTAGTAACATGATGCTTTTATATTTATTGTACTTAATTCTGTGTCACGTTTGATTTTAATGTAATTTCTTATTTTCCCATTTTTATTATTTTAGTAACGGAAAAAGAAATATTTAGTCTTTGCAAAAAGAAAAAATAGCGAAGTGATGACTCGTGAACACTAAAGCATTAATTCAGCCGGTTTAAAATAAACAAAAGAAATTTAATATGAGTTACACCGTTTATAATGCTTTAAAAACATCAAACAACGGAAGAAGACTTATTAAAAAAAAAAATAATTCTTCAAACGAAGTTCATGAAAGATTATATGGTCAAAACATCCAATAAATATTAGCTACACATGTCGTAAACTTCGTCTAGATTCAAAAATATTACGAAAGAAAATATAACATCGTCATTATTATCTTTACTTTGCTATAGTCTAAGAGAGAATAGTAAAAATAAAATGATTTCGAAAGAACGCCTATAGGTTGATAAGTGCTAGACATTAATAAGCAGATACACATCACCAAACACCGTGATCATGTTGCACGAATAATCCGTCAAAAGATAGAACCTCTTTCACAAAATTATAAATACTTCCTGGCGGCAGTCCTGGAAAATGACGATTACAAAATTTTTAATTTTCAAATTTGAGATATTTTAACTTAGTAAATAATTCGCGCTTTATGGTCATGTTCAATAAATAATTTAAAAAAAAAACGAACATTTCTTCGAAGTAAAAAGATTATATGAGTGAAGAAAGATATGTGGGAGCGCATAAAAATCTCGGAAGAAGAAACAAAAGGATTAATTTGTTTGAAGGATTCGTGGAAAATGCGGTAAAGGAAACGGGCACAGGTTAACTTTACTGCAACAAGAAATGAAATAATTATTTAATGAAATGAACAATGAAAACTACCCGATAATTTTTCAACTATTAGGTCTTTTAAAAGAGTAATGCTAAATGAATATTTCGAATATTCAGTAGAGAGAAGTTTAGTCTTATGTTTATTATAAATATATCCATTAATATTCGACTCATAAAGAGGTGGAGGGACAGCGTTTCATCAACTAAACCATTTACAAACTCTCCACAGACTATTTTCAGACGGGAATGAAATTTAGCATTTTTGTATGCACGCCGAATTTTTGATTAAAAAATACGTGTTTTTTTTTGTATATATTCTCCTAACATAATTTTTAAGTTTTGCACTAACGAGAATACATGGCAAAAAGAAATTTTTATAAAAATAATACATTTTCTAGGCATCAGTGGCTGATTGTATCAACTGTGTAAGTTTTTCTGAATGACTTTCTATGTATAATTTACTATTAATCG
The DNA here is from genome assembly GCA_032883995.1 of Coronaproctus castanopsis. Lineage (NCBI taxonomy): Eukaryota > Metazoa > Arthropoda > Insecta > Hemiptera > Monophlebidae > Coronaproctus > Coronaproctus castanopsis. Next base: position 122,348,257 of record CM065053.1, read on the forward strand.
GTATATTCAAGTTGATGTGTTGAGATATAAAGTTTTTAAATTCAGACCAATTTGCATTTAATCAATAATTTAATTGGGCTCTATTTGTTGCTTGTTGGCTAGGAGAGTAGTGAATACAAGATTATGGTCGAAATTATGGTGATTGGTTGAAATAGGGAACGAGATAGATACATTTTTTACAATCCCTGTATCTAAAACACTATTCTTTCACGCAATACAGGAGAAGTAGGTTGGCTCTAGGTGCGCGAATATTACAACACATGAATATTTCATACAAAATATTGGCATTTCTTAAAATAAGTCATAGATTTAGAAGGTTTATATGCAGTAAAGATACTAATAGGGTCTAATTTACAGGTTGAGGATGGATTACGAACGTGATTATTGTTGCATGTAAATATATTTATTTATTTCTTGTATACAGTGTGTGCGAGATACTGGTAAAAGTTCAAAGTTCAATTTCTTATTAATAAGCAATGCAACTCCACCACTCCTACGACTTACATCTCTTCTGTATACCAAGTAGCCGGGAAAACTCAAAATGTATCATCCAAATTGGTTTTTGACAGTGCTAAAATATTAATAAAATTTCCAACTCTAAACTGGTACAGTTCATCACACTTTATGAAATTACAATAACTGGCTACGAATATTAAAATGGATAGGCAATTAATTCAGCTACTGCTTCTAATATAAGTTTCAACATATCCTTATGCTTAATACATTTTGATTTATTATAAATAGTATTCGTAATGTTAAAAATATAACTAACATTAATTTATTTGAGTAATGATATTAACAATTTCAAAGAAAAGTCGTTACTATTAACTTCAGAATTCACCCGATTTTCTTACTATACCAGAGTAACTGCTTTGTGTTACATCGATGACTCCAGATTATGTGAATTAAAAACATGTGGTCGTTCACTACCGGTCAATTAGTAATTGATTTCTTAAGGCAAGCATTTATTACTCATTAGGACACAACGCATTCTTCAGAATTAGCGGGATGATGCCCCTTATGCACATTTAAATGTACTTCCTTATTATTACACGACGTAGTAGGGTGATATTCTCCAAATTTAAGACATCATTCAGGTAGATGACAATTACGAGACAGACAGTAGCTTTTTCTAGTGTACTTTTCTCATTTGAAAAATATAGGAAAATAATGTTTTTACATTCACAACTTCCTGCCTTAAAGTTCCAGGAGGACTATTAACCATATAAACTAACAAATTACATGGTTGGACATTATTATTTTTTATAATATACCCATTCTTAAATATAGGTTTATTTCTTATATATGTATATACATGCTTATCGACTATATATTTAATAAAAAACATTATTTGAATTGAGCTATGTCGATAATGTAAAGTTCCGATTTAGGTTTTTTTTTCCCATAACGAATTTACTCAGTGAGGCAAGTTTATTTGAAACTGTGGTTATACAGGAGCAATGGGGAATATATAAAATCAATAATTAAAAAAATACTATTAAAAGTTTAAAATCATTACCTAAATATATCTACATATAACACATATAAAGAATGTGTGTAAACCTCATTGACAGTGTACTTAAAAAATAAAGGCGCATAAAGGGATCATGTCACAAGATTTAGTCATCCACTCCATAATATAAGACAGAGATGAATTTGGACAACTTACATCGTAATGTAAAAATATAAATTAGAATAATGTAATAAGAAATAAATCAGGGACTTTAAAATTATAGATTTTAAAGGGACAAACCAAACTGCAGAAGATTTAAATAATTGCCAATTTGAACTTATGCATCAGCATATTCCATATACTTAGTATAATTAGTAGAATTATTTTTTACTGATTAGAAGACAACAATCTTTTATTTTGTATTTCTCTCTAAGATCTAGCAATACCGGGCAGACTAACATAACATGCTGGGTGTATCTACCTCAGAGGAGTCGCAAAGATGACACTCAGCAGTACTTGCAAGATGAAACCTATGCAGATACTCCCCAAGTTTACCATGCCTGGTAAATACCTAAGAGGAATAAAAATTAGTGGAAAAATGATAAAGTTCAAAACGTGATTCAACACAGGAGTTTTCATTCCAGTGTTAAAACTATCCCAATGTAACTGCCACATAGCAACTACCTCAGAATGAACTGAAAATTTGTATAGGAATATGTTCATCCAAGGAAGATAGGAAAGAGTTTTTTAAATATTTAAGACAAGAAACTTGCTTTGTGTTCTGAACAATTCGATATTCAGATATAATAGCATTTTTAATAATAAACAAATCTGAAGGTAGTACATTACAAATTGAATTGATAGCAGAGGTTGAAACATAAAAGGAACCAATATTCAATAAAAACTTATGTTTTTTTTTTTTTGTTTTTTTTTTTTAATGGGCACAGGATTTTTCACCCAGATTGATATAAAATTATTAAAATGGATATGTTAAACATTAATATTAGTTGATGTAATATAATTATAAATAGCTAAATATACATGAATGCGATTAATAGTAAGTAAGTAAGACATATTTATTGGCAATGGTACTTTGAGAGATATAATTTGATTATATAATAAAGATTGTTGAGAGCTGTAGTAAGAACATTCAAAAAATACATGATCCGCATCTGCTATTTTGTTGTCATCGGAAGGATGAGGGCAAAAAGGAGAATTTATAAGATTGCATCGGTATAGGGACGATGGAAGACGATTTTTTCCAAAACGTAATCTACATAAAGTAGTAATGAAACATCGAAGTATGTTACTTGGTACTTTTATATCAGTAAACCATGATTTTATGGGTATTAGAGGTTGAATCGATCTGTAATATGGAGCTAGATAAGGATTGGACCAAATATTATTCCAATATTCTTCGTGAGCAAATTTAATGAGACACAAAAGATCTGTTAAAGGTGTATAAGGAATAAGCACACCGCTATTCGAAGCGGACTTGGCTTCCGCATCAGCAACAGTATTGCCAAATATGCCAGAATGTCCAGGAATCCAGGAGAACCTAACAGAAATACCAGATTCTAACAGTGAGGAAACCAAAATTCGGATTTTATATAAATAAGGCGATGCACGGGGATTAAATGAGAGAGATTTTAGAGCGGTTAAACAGGTTTTCGAATCGGTAAGAATAAGAACTGATGAAGCTGGACGTTGTTGATAAACGTATCTTAACGCTTGGTATATTGCCATAGCTTCAGCTGTAAAAATCGAAGAAAAACGTAATAAAACGAATTTCTTAATAATGTTTAAAGAAGGAACTACGAATGCTGCACCAACTTTATTATTAGCCTTGGAACCATCTGTAGCCCGTCCAGTGAGTTGTCAGTAAATTATTTAAAATAGAAGTATTAAAACCAGTAGGAGGATATTTAGACCTATGAAAGGTTTCTAAATTTATTTCTAATTTTATATTATTAATAGAGAATGGATCGGAAAAATAAGGAGAGGGTGACAACTTATGTTGTTGCTTGTTAATAGTGTTCAAAATTTTAAAATTTATATATATATATATATGTGTGTGTGTGTGTATATATACGAAGAGTAACTATATAAAGACTAAATTAATCCTTTATATAAAATAATTTTTTCTTTAAATGTTAGTCCATAAGTATTAGGTTGTAGACGTTTAAATCTTTCATATAACCCGGTTGCTTTATTATTAATATACTTAATATGGTAATCAAAAGTGAAGCCTACAATCAATATAACCATCTAGATATTTAAGATTTTTAGTATCTAAAATTGTCTTGTCAGAAATGAGTTTAAGTGTTCTACTATTGGCACTAGTTTTTAATCACCAAAAACAGTGAAATAAGATTCGGTAATAGATAACTCTAAGCTAATTTCACAAAGCAGAAATTCTAGATGTTAACATTCAACGACACAATATGATTGAGATATGAAAGTATTTATTTAGATAAAAATGAAGACAAAGATCATCAGCGTAGGAAATGGTTTTACAGTTGAAGTTACATCTTGAAAAAAGTTTATCCATTTAATAGCGTAGAGTAGAAAATATTCCACAGGCTAGGTCCTAAGACGGAACCCTGACGGACACCACAAGTTTATTTGGAAGTAGATTTAAAATTATTAATATTGATTGAAGCATATCTGTGTGTAAGATAAGTAATAATAAGATTTATTAAATGAGGATTTATATTTTTACTTTTACGTATACTAATAAAGGAGGATCACCTACGATTGTCAAAAACACCCTTTATATCAGATGAAGACGATAACCGAGGAACTTCTAGAACTAATAGAATGTCTAATACTAGATACAAGATTATAGATAGCTTCTTCAGCAGAAAGCTTTTTCCTAAAACCAAATTGAAATGGATGAATAGCGTTTTTTAGATTGATTTTAATAAGTTTTGTATTAATCACTTTCTCAAATACTTTTCCTAAAGAGTTAAGAAGAGATATAAGTCCGTCCGTGACGAAATGTGTTAATATAATTTGTAGCAAATCTACAAAGATCAAGCTTAGTTTGTGTAACCTAGAAACATCAAAATGTATAATAGAACTTATATTTTTGTGCGAAGCAAGTTCAAATGTGTAAATTTTAATGGAAACAAGTAGATAAAGAACCATTATAATTAACAAATGTAGGTTCAGAAGCGTTTTTTATTATTAAATCATTACTTGATATTATGTCCATAAACATAGTACATTCCTTAGTATTAACACACTTATTTTCAATATGAGGGAAATGAATATTACAAACACTAATCACAAAAGGGTGATATTGTTTATTAGACTCAATTAGACTATCAATAATTGTGATTAAATTTAGATTTCTCTCTCTCTGTGAATCGTATCGTCCCTAGCAGGGACATCGTGACATAGAAATGCATTCTTTATGAACTAGTTTGCGCCACTTAACTATATTATAGGCTGCGTGTATGCATTCACTGAAGCTCTTCTCCACGAATTTTGTTAATCCATTCGACCATCTTAAGGACACAACGGCCACGACATCTTTTTCCGTCCAATTTTCCTTCTATGACAACCTTTTTCAATCCGTTTGCTCGAACTATATGGCCGAAAAATCGTCCCATTCTGATAAATACTTCCGTTAGTAATCGTTTAGGTTCGCCGAAATCTTCTAGTATAGATTCGTGGGTTCTCTTGGCCATCCACGAAACGCGTAACATTCGTCTCCAGCACCACAATTCAAAAGATTCTTTGCGTCTGTGTTCAGTTTGGTGTAATGTCCAAGTTTCCGCACCATAAAAAATATCGGAAATATTAATGTCTTGACCAGCTTAACTTTAACGTTTCTATTTATTGCTTAATCACGCCAGATTTTTACTAAGCGACCCATCGCGCTTTTGGCTATTTGTATGCGGTGCTGCAGTTCCAACTTACATCCGCCAGTATTCTCTATAATTGAACCTAGATATATGAACTTATCTACCACTTCTATTCCATCTATGTGCTTTTTGTTTAGGCAGTTATTTTTATCCCGATTGATTATCATCATTTTGGTCTTCTTTCGATTAATTAGTAATGTGATAAATAAGTGACAATGAAGATAAACTTGTCCATTTTAAGTGCAATAATATTATTAGTAGATACTAGTCAAATTAATTTAAAATAAATTAATTTGATTTAATTTTAAAATTTTGATGATTGATGACCGTTTGCAGTTATCAAATGGTCTATATTGAATGAGATTACGGCCGCACTTTCTTCAGAAGCTATACAATTTTTTAAATAAGTAATAATATTATTAGTAGATATTTCAAATTAATTAAAAATAAATTAACTTGATTTAATTTTAAAATTTTGATGATTGATGACCATTTGCAGTTGTCATTGAATGAAATTACGGCCGCACTTTCTTCAGAAGCTATACAATTTTTAATATTAAGACCGTTTCTTCAATGTGCCGTTCTAAAACACACATTAATTATTCCAATATAAGTATTTAACGTTAATTTCCTTGACTTTTAGACTGAGTAAAAACATATCACTTTTTTCTTTTACATATGTCTACAAACATTGGTGTATGTTGTATTCTGGGAAAATCTGGGAGCATAACTACATAATTTGGACTACTCATAATTAGATTGGAGATAATGTCTAGGTCTGAAGTCTAGTCCTTGTCCCATCTTGCTTAGTGAAAAGTTGCGTCAAATACAAGATTCATATTGTTAATATCCATCCAATCCGACAGTAATTCATCATTTTTATCTGCTGTAACCTTATGCCTAACGGTGATTGTTAAAACCACTTATGTATACAGCCAAGTGAGAGAAAATTACAAAATTTGGAGGCTGGTACACTGTTGTCGGTTCATACGCATGTACTATATAAATATTGTTAATTTATATGAGTGTAGTGAGGACATTGTTATGATTATGCTCAGTTTTATATGCTGGTTTTAATATATGTTGCTATATCATATTTCGTGTGATGAATAGCTGCAACAACCTCGAAACGTTTGTTTATTCATCTTTATCGCTTTCTATGTGTCTTTTGTATGACAATCACTTTCGGGTTGATTGATTCGGCAAGTTCGCTTATACACTCAGATTTATTCCAGGAGATACCTTCTAAGTTTAATTGCAAAATCTTACAATTTCCAAGTTCCATAATCCTGAGAAGGTATTTTTCGGGACTGTGATATTACTTTTCCACAAAATGTGCCATTTAAGTACGACTGTATTCAGGGGCACCACGAATATGTTGCTATACTGCATGCACTGTACGTAATTATCACCTATTTGTTAAATTTTGTTTTTCATTGTCTTATGACTACGACGATTAATAAGTATATACATACATTCATATGTATACATATATAACAAAGTAAATTTCAATTCAACACTTTAATTTAATCCTTATGTAATATTTTTTTCGTTGTAATCTAGTCTAGATAGATCAATAAACAAGTTAACTTTAACCAATAATAAATAAATAATAATACCAAAATTTCCATAACGAAATTTCGGAACTTCATTTTAAAAACGCTGTATAACATCCTTATTGATTTGTTTAGTGCATCCCCATAACTGTATACCGTATGTCTCGACGGGTTTCAAAATTTGCTTGTATATTAATATTTTATTGTAAATTGATAACGGAGAATGCCTACCAATCATCCGATATAGTTTCTTATATCTGATTTCTGACACCTTTTCTTTTGAGCTTTTCAACGAATTTTAGCGTGTAATGTCATACATAGGTTAAGTAGGGAAAATTATGTAAAAAAATAAATTATTGATTTGTTATAATTGTTTTTTTCGATACGGTAAATAAATACATTTCTTTCACATGATATACGCGGTACGGTAAACAACGCGAATTATCGGATTTCTTTTTTAAAAAATTTAAAAATTTTGAAAATCACAAACGGAGAAAGTGGTTTCGCTATTGAAGTTTGGGAAACATTTATTCGTAGTATAGTGTACTACATAAGTACATACTTATGCATCATTCGTCGACGGAACTCTTCACTTGCTTTCAGGAAGATTACCCTCGTTACAAAAAAAATGTATTTTTCTCCATTGAAGCGTGTAGATAGTTGAATGCAGTTTTTCATAGTTATCTACTGTGTCTAGTGAATGACGTCGATGTGGTTATAATTTATATATATATATATATATATATATATATATATATATATGTTTGTGTGTGTGTGCATTTATGTTTGTGGAAGTAGACAGCGGTATTGGGTCGTTTATTAATGCATTGCGAAAACGAATTTATGGTATGGTTATATTATATATATATATCTCACAGGAAACTAACATATCGTACGATCGCGCATGCATATTCAAGCTACACATAATGCGCTCACGCACGAACACTAAGTACTCGAAGTGAGTATTCAACCTCTTATAGACTGTGACTGGCTAAACGTGCTCGTAAAAGTAAAGTTGGCAACAGGGCACATCGTGTTACATGGACCCGCTCGTTTTGTCGCGCAGGCGCTCAGGTAATTTCAAGGTTCATTCGTGGCAACGTCGGATTTATTTTGTTATAACGAAACAGCTGCTCGTGTTTTCGTTCTTAGTAGCGCGGCGGTGTTCCGTTCCGTGTGTCGCTGGTTGAGTGTTGCTGTTATTTTTCGGAGTGGTGGTGATGGTTAATTTTTGACCGGATTGTCTCGTAATTTTTGTAACTTTTTCCCACTTTTTTTGCGTGAATCACCCGTTCGTTAAATGTACAACATTATATATTAATTAATTGTATAATGAAAAGTATTTATCACTTTATTTTCTGTGGAGTGTCGTTTTATTAATACAAATATATCTGGAACGTGTTTTGCGCGCGTAAGGCTATTTATATTAACGAACCAGTGTTCGTTTATGCTGCGCGGTAAATTATCGTACGCACGTCGATAATGTACATGTTATAATAAAAATGAACGAGTGAATGAAAAATTTTTACGAATTAACGGAAAATATCGTCGTCCAGCCTTCAAGCCGGACCGTCCGGAAAATGATGGAATTACGATTGCATAGTCCGGTTGGAGCGGAACCCGTTTCTTACGATTGGGCTCAAGTAATTGCTAGAGGCTCGGTAAGGAATAACCATTTGTAATTTTTTCGAATTATATTATGGTCTCGTGTAATTTAAATTCATCGTATCGCAGACGTACCACCCTTGATGTGATTTACTCCATCGTTACCGTATTTACTAATTGTATCTTACCCTTTTGTATTGTCCTAGAAATAGTTAATCCAAAAATCCGTATATTTGTAAACGTCGTTGTTCGGATATTCCACCATAATGTAAACATTTTTAAATTTACAAAGATTTGACTAAATAGGAAAAGTCTATTAAAAAAAAAATTCCTTTAAGAATCTGAGCAAACAGCGTTGCCGTAGTGAATTGTTAAAACAATTTGTACAAAATTACTTTCATTGTTCTTGCCTAAAATATACGTGGTTTTAACGTCGGACATTAATTCTAGAACAAAAATTACACATAATTAGTGAAAAATTGAAACGCTAGTTTCTCAAACTTTTATCGTTAGTCTAGCCATGACATGATTTAGTCAAATTATCTGGTTACATTCGAATTGAAGGTATTTTAAATAAATTTTATCTACTTTAACGAGCACCGAATAGAAAAATTTTCATTGTGTAACCATTCTTAATTATATTAAAATCGTTTTAACTATTTAACGTACGTTTCAGTAAAGCGGATTCAAAAGTAATGAATATTTACAATTTTAACTAATACATTATTATCGAATAAAATATAATATATTGTGATTTTATTTTGAAGTAAATATTGTTCATGTATACTTTATTGCCAATATTTGCTTTTATAACGTTGGAGGGTTTATTATTACGAACTAATTTCTTCTTAAAATGCCACAACTTTTAATGTATGCACATCATCAAATGATTTTTCAAAATGTTGGCGAAAATTAATTTTTTTAGGTTTTGCTGTTCATATAATGGTTGATATATGTCATTTTTATATTTATCTAACATTACGATTAAATTAATTTTCAAATTTAAATTCATTTATGAAAATGATTTATTACAATTGTTTCGGTAACTTCATTAACTTCTCGTAATAATTTATATAAACGTTTTATTCTGTCCATACTAGTGATAACAATTTTGGATGAAATTTTATATTTAATAAATGATACTATACATAGTGCGTTCATATTACTAACTTTTGTTTTGGCACACTATTATATAACTGAAAACCTATTTAATTCAAAATTGTTTCATTAAAAAAAGTGATGGGTTAACTTAAATCGGTGATCAAATATGTAATTCAGAATGAACTGTGATCTTAAAACTAGTAGATTAATTCGATTTTTAAAAGTCCTAAATTTGATTTTACGTATACAGTTATGAATAATTTTTATATTATCAATATTGTGAAAGTTCAGAAACTGAGAGGTTTAATCTTTAAATTTGTTATCTAATTACACATATTTAGGAATTTAAAAGGGATAATTTAGTTATATTAGTTTTATTATTAACTTACTTTGACCCCGAGATGGAAAGCAATTTAACGTGATGGAAATTCACTTCGCACTATCTTATACAGTTTTATTATTTGAATTATTATTATACAAGTATTATAAAATTTGCTGATTTAAAATTGTTGCTTTACTATTCTATATTTTTTGAATTTATTACAGGATAAACATGATGGAGCTATGGAAATTGTTGAAACAATCAGGTATATATTTTACCGTTTTATTAACTGATTCAGAAATTTCATTTTGAATTGAGTCATATTATTTGCGCATATTTAAAAACAAATTATATCGAATGTTGTTTTAAATGATTATTATATGTGTTTTTACGTGTAAATTCTCACTCTTTATTAAAATAAACTCGATATTTTTTATTTTTTCAATTAAAAACTGAATTTCAAGCTTTTGAAGTTTTTATATTTAATTCGTGTTCAACCAACTCGAACAGACGTAAATTTTCTTACAATGTAATAAATTATAAATATTGGTGTTTTTAGCTTTATTCGTTCGAAATAATGTGACGATGCTACTTTTTACATTATTTTAAATCGAATCAGTATTTTAACGTGACTAGTAACTGTATTTTTTTTTTATATAACATGAATGAAATACATTCGATTTAATTTTCGTCGTTCTGAAATGAAGTGTTTGAACTTTTCTCCCTGTTACTTGGAGTAAATATTTGAAATATTTTTTGGTGGTCGTTTTTTTTTCTCTTCTCTTCTTTTTTGTAATAATAATTTAGGTTTTTAAGGACGTCTGAAAAAATTTTTAACGTGCGCCGAAAGAACGGCAAATATTTATTTATAGAATTTGTTTCTCGGCTCAGTTCGACTCACTTCACCATTATTATTATTGTGTCTACATATGTACATACGTATTACGTAGCGATGCATAAAAGGTGGAACTGGTGTATTGGAATCGAAGCCAGAATCATCTTTTTTCTTTTCAGTTTCAGTTTATTTCTTACACGTCGTTTCACTGGTTACTTTTGTTGCTGCGGCCTTCAACTGTTTCCCGCGCATGTTCTCATTCTGATAGTAGTTGCTTCACTAATATCATAAGTGGGGTCAACGTTCCGTCTGTAAACGGGCCAGTCTTCATTCGTAAAGACATTGACCACATCTCTACTGCGACATGCGATGTTCCATTACTAATTTAAAATAATTTTATCAGTCTCGTCTTTATGTACGTAAAATGTACAGAAATAACAAGAAGCCACATGTTTATTACAATTGTTGTTACCCGTATTTTTTTCTTTTTAAACATTAGGCAACTTTTAGAATTATTTTAATTTCATCTGTTTACATAAGTTTTAGATTAACATGTTAATTCTTTGGACGATTATTCTTCCCCGTAAATTGATAAGTTTTATGTCCTTTACGGTGAACAATTTATGCGGGAATTAAGTTCAATGTAATCGAATGTATATGAAAATTATATAAAAGTGATTTTACGAAAAGGCGATATTCTCAATTATTTTATCTAATATGCACTATTTGAATAGTGAGTATAACGTTCAAACATAAAACATAAGCGCGAGTGTTTGAATTTATTATTGCTAGTTCATTTTTTAGTAGAAAGAAAAAGTGAATTTTTTACAATTTATATTTTTATACCATAAAACTTCAACGATAGATAGCTGCGAATATAGGCAACATTTTGGACTGTTATAGATCAAATTTTTTATATAATATATATACATATTATACGCATCTATACATGTAACATATATATACTTATACACACATGCACATGTACACTTGTTAGGTAGATTATACATACGTACATATGCATATACACGTATATATATATATATACGTGCGTACATATGCACACACACACACACGCATATATATATATATACACACTTCTGTGTGTGTTTATATGTGTGTGCGAGAGAAATCTAGGGATTTTTATTTTATTTTTTTGTGGAATGATGGTGAAAAATATAAATTCTTTCGCTTGAAACAATTTAATGACGCTGCACTTGTAATAATAGAATCATGTTAATGGGAATTGATGTTATGGGGAAGGTCGTTGATCCCCTTCGAGGCAGGAGAATCATGTTTTTTATTACATTACCACTAAGAAAATGTGTATCTATGTACATAAGCATATATATATATATATATATATATATATATATATATTTAAGTTGATGATACACATTGTAACTATTTGGAAGTATTGCTTGTTTTGATAGAAGTGAGTACTACTAGCGACGATAGTATATAGAGATCGTTCTTATTCATCGTAATAAACTGGATTAGTGAAACTTTATTATTCCTCCAGATGTACACACGGCGAGGAACGGGCACTACGATATAATTGTAAAAGAATAGCTTAAGGTTACCTGCTGTCGCTATATTTCGTTCTATTGCAGCAGTTATACCAACTCGGAGAACTGGTTCTTTATTTGTAATTATTCGTGCATCATGAAGAATTCGTTCGTTGGTCCGTTTTTGATCTGCTCTTTAGTACAGTTTGTTCTATAGCGTATAAATAGCTATCTTACTACCGAAGATAATAAGTTACGCCGGAATTTAATTTAGAGAGGAATAGAATGTATGAGGATCGTTCAGTTCTTCATCTCAAAATTAGAATAGTTGTTCGTTCCATCTTTTGATTTTTTTTCTCTGTTGTATATTTTTCCACCTCTTTTAATCTAACAAGAATTTTCTTCATGTTTTATTTTCTCATACGGTTTGGTCGTTTTCGTACGTTATTGACAATAGCTGCTATTCTTTCAATGTCGTCTTATACGAAATACCGCGTAACTATTCATTTTTAACCTTCACCGCTCTACAAAACTCGTATTTTCTTAAAATTCCTAAATTTATACACAGTGTTATTGTGAGCTATATACAAAACAAACATATATATATATATAAATATATATATATATATATATATACGTTTATTTGCAGAGAATAGCGATATTCACACATATATAATATCGTGTGCAAACGAGCCTACGTATTTGTATGTGTACGATAAGTGGGAAATGTGGGTGTTATTTGATGCCAAGAAAAAATGGTAAAGTAACATTTCGATCGTTGGTTACGGTCGTTAACCTCTTATTGTTATCATTAAGTTCAATCGTTGTTATTGATTAAACATCCTATTGTACGTATTTTTATTTCAAGGTCGAGTCGGCGAGTTCATAGAATATAAGAATAATGTTTTTATTAAACGATCTTCAAAATATATTTTTTTTTATTCATTTTTTTCATTAATAGCAAATTAATAACTTGCTTTTCTTGTAAGCTGCACAATTATCCATTTTATAAATTCATATATTAAATATATATACAGGGTGTTTTAGGAGGAAAGGGATATACTTTAGGATATAGTAGTAGTATAGACAAATGTCATATAACATAGGGGTCCGGTTACTGAGTTAGAACAATTTTAAGAATTTTTTGAAAATTCCGGACTTTTGATTAAAAAAAAAATTGCAGTTGACAACATACTTAATGCGGAACAATCAATTGATGTTTTTTTAAAAACTAATTACCTGTTTAATACATTTGAAAACAGTACATTCCCAGAATTATCATAACCTGCGAAATAGAACTATATCAAACTTATTATTCGAAAAACGTGTATCATGTGCAAGTTATAGGAAAAAGTTACCCATTTCATTAGTTTTCTAAAAAAGTAACATGTCATCAGTTCGTGCACGTGCATACAAAAGAAATCACAATAAACCGAGCAAATCTTTAAATTTCAAGAAACACGCCCTTATCAATTGTTTCGCACTTGTGACGGGAATAACGTTCAATTCGTTATTAGGCACATTTTCGGGAACGATTTTCTGTAAATGTGTGATGTGGTTTGATAGGCATAATTAGACCTGTTGTGTTACCGCATCGCCTTAAAGTATCCTGTTATCTACACTTTCGGGAACATTATTGCAAGAGATTCCTTCGGCTACAAGACTGCGTACGTAGCACGATGGGGCTTCTGCACATTCTAATCGTCGGGTGACATATCACTTGAAGGTAATATTTTCCGGAAGATAGATCGGTAGATATGGGCGTGTTTCTTGGCCACCAAGGTCTCCGTACCTTACCTCCTTCGGAGAGATGATTTAAAAGCGAACCAAGAACAAAGTCGACCTCAGAAGAGAAAAGTCGAAAGTGCATTGAAGTTGATGGTGGACTTTTTGAAAATCAACTTTTAACGATCTCATTTGCTTTTGCAGTAAGTTTATTTAACAGCATGTCTACTATTTTTACATACTAACAGCTGCCTCTGTGCTCAATAAAAATTAGACACTATTTTTTATTACAATTTGTCTTCTGCCATCTCCTTCCGAGATCTGCCGGTGTTACTTTCTTTTATGTTATGCCTTTTTAGAAAGCTAATGAAACTGGGAACTTTGTTCTGTAACTTGCACATCAAATGTCATAGTCTTTTTTTGAATAATAATAGTTTAATTAGGAACAAAAATTAGAAAATAAATTTATCACTGCTATTTAAATAGTTCTATTTCGCAGATTATAATAATTCTGGACAAATTCTTTTCCAATATATTATTAACTAATTAAACATCAGTTGATCGTTCCGAATTATGTATTTTCCAACTGCAATTTGTTTTTTATCAAAAGTCTGGAATTTTCGAAAAATTCTTAAAATTGTTATAACTCGGTAACCGTTCATTTTTGACCCCCCCCTATGTTATATGGGAATTTTTTATTGCAATTTGTCTATACTATCATATTCAAAAATATTTTCATTTCCTCCTGAAACACCCTGTTATATTGCGGTAGTAATATACAATTCTCGCGCGCGTTTTTAAATATTTGCAAATTGTTGTTTTTATATTTATACAAGCGGAGAAAAAGGTTGAAAATGGTATTTAATCAAAACTCGTGTATAGAAAAAGTAAAACATTCGATCGCGCCATATTTTTGAAAATAAAAAGTTTGGAAACGAGAAGAAAACGATATTTCAGTTTGATACATTTTTATATTCGCGAAAGTAAACATTTATTTATAAATTCAAAAGGAATTTATTAATAGGTACGAGAAAAATAATAAAACAAATTATATAAAAAAATGTATAATTAAAACACTAAACTATACGTGAAATAATATTTCCATGAAGCCCGTTTATAATTATCGATGTAACTTTGGCTACGTTTATCGTTTTGCTGATTATCATTTATCTAATTTTGATAACGACGGTAAAATTGTTAAATTTAGTATTTGTCGGAAAATAAATTACGAAATGCGAACATTGTATATATTACACTGTAGACCTTCATTATGTTCGTCATGCGCGTAATTGATATGGAAAATATTATATTTTAACGCGGTTAATAAAGTAGTAGGATTTTAAATTGATGTACATAAATTCTCCACTGCATGTAATCATCAATGTGATACCCGTTTGCAGTTAAATTTCAGACAATTAGAACGTGTAGGTGCGGAAATTTACTATAGATGTTACCGTTTATTATCGGCTGCAATTTATATATTTAGAAAAAAAAAACAATTGACGACCAAAATGTGGTTATACTTCCAAATCTGCTTTATAGAAGCGAAACCTTACGGAAGACAAATAAGAAATATAAAACCCTTTTAACATCGATTTCTGCGGCGACTTATGGAAAAATAATCGAGGCGATTTTTTTTATTAAATCGCGAATTTTGCGACGTAGCCCATCTGGAACCGTAGAACAATTGTTGTCTGGGACGCAATTACACTTTTATCGTGGAAGACTGTACGCTTTCGAAAATTATGTGGAAAATTTAAGATAAACGCACGCAAGCCACATCACGCAATAGATATGTATAAAGATCAAAGATTAAAAGTCTCGAAAATATCCGCAAGTAGCTGCCTTCTGTCAAACACGTATTGGACTTATCGCACGCAACAACTGTTTTTTCTTCCCTATTTGTTTCTCTTTAATTCAGATGACCATATTCGATCACGAGTTTCCGCGTTGTTGTTATTATTATTGTTGTGTAACTTGTTTTAACTTAATTATATATATATAAATTGCCGCATACAAGTTGCTTTGGTTCTTGTTGCATACGTAATATATGTACTTTGTTGGTTACGCGTCGATATAACGATAAAGTTTCAACGATTTGAATTCTTTTTTATTTTAATCTGTTTATTATATATTCCTATTAGAAAATTCTGTTTAAATTTAATTACCATTTATTTAAAAATAATTATTTGTAGCGTATGCGCACGCCTCTATTCTATCTCTTAAATAATTAACTACAAGAGGGAGTGTGATTTTAGTGCCGATGTGTGTAAGTGGGAACTATGTAGTGACTATTTTGTTGTCTTTACTTGTTTCATGTTTCGGTATCGCAGCAACGGTTTGTCAATATAAAAATTCGAAATAACTTTTTATACCGGTGGAGGGGAGATTTCCCCCCCCGTAAATCCACGTGATTTGTTATAAAGTGTAGATTTGGAATTTTTTCTTTAGTAATTTTTAATATTCGTTTCGTAATATTTTTCGAAACGAACAAGACGGGACAGTTAAATATTTTCATTAAAAATGCCATAGCCTTTTTAATCAATAAAACAGTCATTCAATGAGACATTCTGAACATTTGAAATTCTGTTTCTATTGTTAGTGACTTACGAGACTTCGTTTGTTCTCTATATCTTATATTGTGACGATGTAACAATTTTAAAGAAGTCTAAATGTGATATATTAAGATTTGTCTTTAATTTTGTGTATATATATATATATATTTCCTCTCATTAACGTGTATTCAATATGGTCTTTTTTTCGATAATTATTAAGAAAGTCTACGATAATTTTACAATTCCGTTTGTAGCTGCACGTGGAAAATTATAGTCGAATATTTTTTTCATCGGTACTTAAATACATTTGTTGTGTTTGTGTATAGGCACCATAATAGGCCAACGTTGTATGCCTGGCTATATGTTATGTGTGCGCGTAATTCGAATATGATTTTTTTTAAATGTTTTATTTTAGAAGTTGAATTTGAAACAAAAAGTTATTTTTCTGGTAATTTTTTTGCGTGAATCGGTAGAATGTTGCTGTTTTCGATTTTATTTCATAATTTTGGTGTCCGCATATTGCGCTTATGTTGGGCATTAAACTTTGCTAGTCAATTTATTTATGATAACTGTAATTCGCGTAATACAGCGTTCATTAGTTTTATTGCTTAGTAATTTTAAAAATTCTAATTCGTATAATCAGCCGCGATATAAACATATCTTGTGTGTGTGTGTATGTGCAAAACTTTAGTGTAATAATTGCACTTAATTTGTTCATACTTTTGAGTTAAAAAAAAAAATTAAAAATGGAATAATGTGTGTCAAGATATTGTTTTATGACGAATATATATGTGTGTGTGCGTTTGTGTGCTGTATTTGATAAATACTAAGGTCGACATTGTTTTAATTTGTAACGCTTTTAACGCCAGGAAGTGTAAACTTCGTAATAAATTAGGGCGATAAAATTATCGCGAAAAAGCAGTAAAATTTTTATCTTAAGAACAAGTGAGTATTTTGTTTTTGATCCTGTTATTTTATTATCCGGTTTTTTTTTTTTTGGTAAATGGTCAATTTGAAGAAATTGAATCTGTCTATCATACAAGCATGTTTACGAAAAAATATATCTGGTCAACGATGGTCGAATTAATCGGGGTTGTCACGTCGTGAACGTCTAGGTGGGCATAAGAAGTTTACTATTAACTTCTTTATAATTAATAACAACCAACTCCGATAATAAATTATAACCGTGTTTTGGTCATTTAGCGGAATAATAAAAGAGGTTTTATAATTTCCATTGTTCGGATAGTTGTATTCTGAACAAGGTCGGTAATTATTTTTGAAGGTTTCCCAGGATTATTAGTTGTTATTATTAATCTGGTAGTAATTTATTTTCTGCAAAGTGGTGACACATTTCCCTATAATAAAAAACCGACTTTTCCACCGTTGGTAATCGAGTTGAAAGCAAATACGAAATTTTGAGTAAACACGTGTGATTAATATTTAAATCGTACGGAGTATTGAAATTTCGATAAATGAAATTTGAATGATATACTTTATTTTAATAAATATAAATATATATAATCAAAATGGTATTATTTAATGAAAGACATAATTTAAATCATTAACATTTCGGGATATTTACCTTACCATTATTGGTGACGTGGTTGCTTATATCGATATGAAAACTCATGTATTTTAATAATCATTTTTAATTTCAGTAGTTACGCATATTTCTCGATGGTTTTGTTTAAGTTTACCCGCAATATATTTGTACGGTGCTTGTCATCTTTTAAATTCGTTAAATAATTAGTTTTATCTGTATTTTTTCGTTGTAATTATTCATTGTATTATTTAATAATTATAAGCCTACACTATAATTGATTTTTTTTTAACAGTTGTGTGGGCTCTATTACAGTAGTAAATAAATAAATAAGAATTTATATTAATCTTAGCTATTATTTAATTATCAATTGCTGGTTAGGATATGAAAAGAAATTATAATTTTTGAATGCAAACGTGACATCTCTACTAAAGATAAGGATGTGAGAAGACGACTCGACAGATCCAATATCTGTACCATCTATATGTGGTTATAGGAAATTAGTAATGATTCAATTCAAATTAAAATATATATTTTTATTAAATTCGATTTATAAACTTACATTTATGCAACATATGTTGATATATTTAAATCTCAATTCCCATGGTAGTACAATGGTACAGATACAAACTTGATCAAATTTCGAAGATAGATGTACTAGTTTGAAGTAAATCGCATTGTAATTGTAATTTTACGTGAATACGTAAATTCCATTCGGCTATGCACAAATTTACGCGAACGCAGACTTTATACATTTTTTATTTTTTTTTATTTTATTTAAAACGTATATTTGTGATAAATGTTATAATGATATATACACTCATAATCACACCTCATGTATACACACAACAACACAACAACACTCATACGACATAATACAATTATTTTAATACTACTTATCCCGTCAAGCTTTCGCTTGTCGACGGGTAATTACATTTCTTATGATTTAATATTATACATTTACGCTTAATATAAATTTTTATTTTGATTACATTTATTATATTGATTTCTTTAATTACCGTTTATTTATATAAATTATAACTCATTTACACTCTCTAATTTAACTGCCAAAGTGAGCTTAAGTACTGATCAGTACCATGCTCACAAGACCGCTAAATCTTCCACGATAAATTATGACCTGGTGCCAGGTTATTTTGGAGGCTCTACGGGTTAGTTCCAATTGCGATCTTCAATAATTGCTCTCTCATATATATTAATTGTTCTATCGGTACAGAGGTTCTATTCGGGAAACTCTTCCTAGAGTTTAGTCGACTTCTTGGAACAGCGTGACCATAAAGCGCCTGTCGTCCAGCATTTTCGAGGCTTGTTCTTTATTTGCTGCTACTTCTCTTCTTAAAAGTAGGTACCTCTTTCCTATTTTTGTAGGCTTCAGACAGCCTGCTATTATCCTTACTGTATTATTCAGCGCGATGTCCACTTGTTTCGTATGACATGAATTTTCCATATCGGCGCTTCATATTCAGCTACTGAAACGCCCAGGGCCATCTCAATGTGTGCGGCTAGATCCGATTAGCTTTCTGATATATTATTCCTCTCGGTGACTTCTTTCCTTGTAGCTACATAGTGTTGTTTAAATGTTAATGAACGATCCAAGAACATGCCTAGGTATTTTGGTGTCTCACAGTGCTCAAACCGGATTCATTTCCAGTTTACAGTCAATTTACGTTTTGTGCATTTCTGTTACACAGATGGAACGTGCATACTTGCGTTTTATCTGTATTAGGTCTTAGCTGGTATCTTCATAGTACTTCCCCCTTAACATTGAGCGCAGTCTGCAATCGCGTTTCTACTTCTTTAATGCTATTTTCTTGGACTGCGATTGAAGTATTATCAGCATAAATAAATTCTCTTATGTATATGCTGATTGGTTGATCGTTCGTATATATATTGTAGAGAATGAGTGCCATTACACTTCCTTGAGGCAGACCATTCTTCTGAATCCTCCATCGGCTCTTTTTCCCTTGTAGTGTTACAAAATGTGCCATCATTTCCACTATTTTTGACGGCGATAATCTTTGGTTAGTTTATGTACCATATATATTATATATATATATATATATAATATGAGGTGGTCAGATCTCATTACACCTTACATATATTTGTTAATTATAACCGTGCTCTGAATCGTTACTAAATATGTAGGACACTAATATCTTCCTCAGCTTCTTATAGTTCCTTAAATCAACTTTAACAATTTAAAGCAGTTACAGTACCCATATGTCGTGCTTGCGTTCGTGTATTATATTTATTAAATTTAGGAATTTTAGTTTAACTAGATCCAGTATACCCTTCACGCGTAGAGATGTTGAAACTAGATTTAAGAAAATTTAATAGTTGTGTATAAATCTTCAAGTCTTAACAAATTAATAGTAATAATGATAATAATAAAATATTGAAAATAATAATGGGAATAATAAGAAAAATGATTATAGTGAAAGTTAGTATTATTATTATTAGTTTTTTTTTTCTTTTTTTTTTTTTGTTCATAGCATGCAAAAGCTGTACCCAAGTGATCGCTATTTTATTTATTATATTTTATATTGTGTGTTATTACTTTTGATCACGATTATATATGTATTTTAACAAAGTATTTGTTTGTACACATCTGTATATATATATATATATATATATATATATATATATATTTGTATGTTCATTTATATCGTGACTGATAGGTGTATTTTGGAAACTTGTGTTAGTTAATCACGTTATTTAGTTAAATATTTAATTATTTATAGTATTTATCGTTTAAAATGTTCTTACCAATTTAAAATGGCGTATTTCATTTTACATTAACTGTGTTATTATGTAGATTTTGCAATATAAAAGTATAATATTGAAATAAATTGAAATTGAATTTAAATTATTATTATATTTGTTATATTGCCGTTATGAATAGAGAATTAAGTAATGGTAATAAAATAATGAATAAATCGAAAAGGGCAATGTGTGTAACGTCTGTGCGAATACTAATAATTCATAATTCTGAAATATTGTATATGTGACGTAAATTGCGATCTCAACATTTGTCGAATTTTGTTTAGGTTTTATACTTTTTCTCGAAACTGATGTGTTTCCGTTGTTGCCGTCGAATATGAACAATGCGTAATTAATTTTTGTCATATTCGTACGGTTGTAACAATATTCTACTATTCGCTTAATTATTCTTTAACGTTATTGAAATGCCTACATTTATTTAATTACACCGTGTTATACGACGCTACGTGTAGTTGTAAGAACTACGCACAATATACAATAATTAACGAATTGTCTACTACGACGTATCGTCCTTACGTGTTCATTCGAATTATATGACAGTCGTCGATCATGACTTATAGAGTCGTGTATAATCTATTTTTATTTTTTATATTTTTATATATTTTTTTTTGGGCGTTTATATTTCTTTTTTCTGTTCCAAATAGATTTAATAATTAATCGCACATGTTTTTTTTTTCAATCTCAGATTTTTCTTCCTAATTTCAGATATTTGTTTACGCTGTTGTAAACCTCTTTCTTCTTAAATATCTGAAACTTATATACATGTTCTTATTAACTAGAAAAAAAAATGAATGCCATTAAACATAATGGATTATTTCTAATCTACTATCATTCTCTTAAATACCTTTAACCATTGAGATAAGATAAACATCGTACAACCCGGGAAATAATTAATCGAATAAATATTCGTGTGATTTACCTAGAACACCGGAAATCAATACTCGTCAAGCCTACCATTGTGAGGTAATCCCAATTACTCCCCCCCATTTGTAACTTATTTTATTTCTAATAATAACAGTGTGCGTGTAGGGGGAGTTTTATAAATTTAGATCAAGATCGTATATTTCAATATAAGTAGTTAAAATCATAAAAATTTGCAATCTTTTTATATAAAAGTTTAGTGATTATAACTATTCCTTTGTTGTTTATTTTTTAAACCCCCCCCGTATATTCCGTAACTTTTTAAATTATTTGGATGTCAGCGAAAATCATTGTAGATTTCCAGACGATCGAAATCATTGATCGTGATCCGTGTCCCCGGCGATATTTCATTCTTCTCGAGAAGAAATCAGAAACATCCATCACAACATCGAAAACATATTAACGACACACCACAAATACCCGAACCACTGGTGAAACTTCACTCAGTCTTCGCCTTCCTTGTCACGTCAAACGAGAAATTTTTGACAACTTGACCAATATAAGCGCCCAACAAATGCCCGAAACAATAATAGGAGTTTTGGACAGAATAGCGTGGGAGTACCAGACCACTGTACGCATAAATCCAACAAATCGATCGAAAGGAATCAACACACACATATCGGACTCCGACGACGGAAGAAGTAATAACAATCGGAATTAACTCATTATCTGACAGACCCGGACTCAGCCATATTCTTGATGGACTGGGAAACGAGGATTTTCACGGAGCGAAGAATTGGACGGACCCAACAAAAGTACATACTGTACGCGGAAGAGGATATATGTTTTCGACTTAAATTTTGACACGCTTTTTGCAGCCTTCCACGTTGTAAATTACGGTTTATCATCACTTCGTCACATTTTATTATTATTATCTTTTTATTCGTGAAAATACATAGGATGGGGTAAGTGTATTTATAAATGTGACACAAGTAAATTGAGAATTATGACTGAACAGAGCCCATCCAATTAAGTATACGGTGCACTAGCCAGATCACTTCATCACATTTGTGGAAGAAAAATACTTAGGCTTTCCACTTATTATGACATTGGTACGAATATGAATGAAACGCTATACTTGCCGTCTAAAGAAGCCGGTTTAAAATTTGAAAATAAATATTTATTCCCTCGCCACATCTTTCAGAACCGTGGTCCTATATAAATCTACTTTTGGCCTTTGATATTGTACACAATTCTGAAACATATTTTTTTCTACGTTTCATTTATACTTATGCGGTTCGAATCACTATCGGTTTGATCTAAATACGGAATAAGTAGTAATAATTTACTTCAAACTGTTTGAAGTTTATAATTAATTTTTTTTAATATTATTTTTTACAGAAATGAGAGAGCATCTTTCAACAGTGCGCCCGACGTAGGCGTATCGATATGTGTATGTGTGTGTATGTATATATTTGTACATGTATGTATTTTTTATTTATATATATATATACATGTATGTATAAAGTTTGTTAAAATTCGCCAGAATGCTATTTGTCATACATAAAACATGGTTGAATATATATACATACATACATACATATATATATATATATATATATATATATATATAAAAATAAATGTTTATAAGATTGACTAGGTGGTATTCAGTTAGCTTGGGAATGTCACCTATTAGAATCTGTATATTGCGTATCAAATAGATATAGTTTTTTTTTTTTATACTTAAGTGAAAAATTATGTTTAAATAGTTTCACTTCGGTAATATACGCGTCACCACATTTGTGCTTATGACGTGTTTAATATTTATACCTGTTACATCTGAATGTGTGCGTGACGCAGTTTTCTTATTTACACAGAACTGAAAAAATGTTATACTGCAATTAGCATATTGCTGTACGTGGTTTAAAATTTTATTTTATATAATTTTTTTATTAATACTAAATTTAACGGAGTGCATAATATAACACGTATAATAAATATCTCGTTCTACTAATTGGCTTATTATATTGATTAATCGATTCCTTATTACTCGAGGCGTCCTAATCGAACTGTGTGTGAGTTAACTTCTTGGAATATTTTTGATTATATATAATTTGAAAATTGCGTCTTTCGCCTTGCACATTCAATGTCTAAATGTCTGATTCTACGAATTAATTATGGATGATTTTCTTATTTGGACTTCTTACTTTTTTAGTCTGTAAAGATTAAAAAAAAAAACGATAAGAATTATTTTAGTAAATAGATAAACTTTGAAAATTGTATACGCAATGTGTAATGTGTATATATATATTTTTTAATACAACCTAGATTGACTTCGTGTCTGATTCAAATTTGTTTAAATCTTAAAGGCATTTTAACAGAAAAATGTCTTTAAATAACCCACATTGTCGAAAATCTTAATGCACTGTCTCTTAACAGATTTCGCTGTTTCATTTTCATATATATATATATATATATATATATATATATATATATATATATATATATATATATATATATAACCATAAATAACTTTTATTTATAATTGTTACAAATTTTGAATTTGTTAATTCCTTTTCCCGCTTTTCCAAAACACTCTATAGAACATTTCCTTCGAATATGTATATATTATCGTAGTTCGTTTTGAAAATCTGTTATATTCACAACTAGAAAAATCCTCTAGATTAGCTACTAGGAACTAGAAAATTAAATCAAAAATATTCTATATTGCGTAAGATAAATTTGATAATAAACGCAGTAGATTATTATTTTTTTAAATAAGATTATTTTACAGAAGAACAAATATTTTCGAAAATATAGATCTAGTCTTCAACGTCTACTGTCATTGTCACGTGGTTCGTTAACTTAACCGTTGCCGATGGTGTATATAACGGAATTTCGAGCTGGCAACAATGTCCTTTACATTGTAGCTGGGCGTTATCATCATCATTATCATTTACCCACACATATATATATATATAAATAATGCATCGGTGTGTATGCGCGCGTGCATACCGATCATTAAGAGTGGGTTAACGCTGGTATAATAAATGTGAATACGACTCTACATAACCGCCATCTACCTTTAATATCTTATCGTGTAGTAGTAAATTATTATTATTTGTTCCTTTTACTAGTGTATTAAGAATGTTTGTAGTAGAATGTGACTATAATTGTGTGCGATATTTACCTGTTATTATTACGATTATTATAATGGCGAAGCGGTGTAAATGTTCTCCGGGACTGTGTACGTCGCGTAAATTGTACACCGTAATACACCTGGATATAAGGTAAATAGTCTGGAGAAAAGGCAACACTGATACAACTGAAACCTGTTTCTTCTCACGTCCGTATGCATAAACCGATGCTTCCCTCTTTATTTATTAAATCGAAGGGTTTTTCACAGTACGTCAGAAACGCCATTTTGATTTGTGGGGCTAAATTTATCCTTCTCGGTTACCCATATTTTGTTTCATTAGCGAAAATTTGATTTTCCTTTGTTATATACATCGCTGTCAGTTATATCCGTTAACAAAAGTCATTTTTTATCAGGAAGAAGATATAAACTCGTTTTAATGGTAGGTCCAAGTTTTATCATTATTTTTTGTTCAATGTACGTTTCAGCGATGCTTGATCCGTCCTTCCCCATTTCTTTTCTATATTCCTCAATTTTATTTACACAATGTGTCATTTGGACACGGTCCAATAAAATACCTTGCAATATCTTTCGTAGCATATTGTGTATCGTAATTTATGCTACAGATAGTCTCGTAGACAGACAGTGGAGTAGACAGACATTAGTGGAGTAGACAGACGTGATTTCAAAAAGTGGGTTCAATTCGATTGAAGACTTAAACCTACGTATATTACCGTATAAACTTTGCTGACTCGTATTATTTCTTAAATAAGTATTTAAACACTTCGAATTCGTTTTTTGTACCTATTTGAAATTTGCAGACAACCTTCAATGATGTACACATTTTGATATAAATCAACGTCACACGGTTGCAAAAATCCGTGGGCTACCTTTATCGCTTTTTCGCGCAGTTGGCATACATGTTGCCTATTGTCGCGTTCAGTATAATTCAGTTTTTACTTTAATTTCAACAGACCTTTTCAAGTCATTCTTATACATTTCTATCCATTTTTTCAAGGCAGTTTTCCGATAGGAAACAATTTTTTAATGATATTACGGTGCGAAACATTTTAACAATGTATATATGTATGGATAACTTTTTCTTTCGTCTAAGCTATAACTGTCCAAAAATGGAATGAAAATATTAAAAAAAAAAAATTATTTTAAGCCTAAATCACTTTGGCTACACCATTCTAGGCAGGTGAAAAATTTGCTCGATGATTCAACCTTGCAAATTAAAGTCTTAACGCGACCGATGAAGGTGTGTGTGTGTGTATGTAGTTGCAAGTAGACTCGAATTTGTTTTATATTTCTTTATCGATTTAGTTATGCGCGTGAAGTATACTTAGCAACTAATATCAACTATAACGGGAACATTGATAAATAGAGAGAACAAATGTATAACAGTGATGAAGGAAAATGCTTGAATACGTAATACATATATATATATATAAAAGAAAATATATCAAATATATCTGTAGTTGTTTCTTGATGATAACAATAAATGAAAATCTTCATATCGTGTCATAATTATCTATATTTGTAAACTCAGTTGACCAGCTTCGTTTGCTCGATGCTGTATCCAGCGAAACTAGAGTCAAGTCTGTTTATATATATATATATATATATATATATATATATATATATATATAAACAATTGTCGTACTGAATAAATATTGTTTTTATTTTTAAATAATAATAAAAATATTGAACTATTAGTATTATCTTATTTCGATACTATTTTGTTGGCTTACTGCTATTCTCATAAAAATTATGCTCCATCGCGCATTATATATAAGTTATATTAAAATTTGTACGTGTTGAACTTTAAATTTTACACAAGCAATTTTTTCCCGATTTGTTGAAAATAATTTTAAGTAATGTAATTTTCGTTACAAAATTATATCAGTTTTAATAAATGTCTCTGGGCGTTCAAAATTTATTCGAATACTCACGTTCACTGTTCAATTTTATTCGTTTAAAGTTCTTGAACTGATATTGATCTGTAAGTGAATTTTTCAATACTTCCGAATCTCCGTCATCCCATATTTTAAACTTTTATATAAGGATGGTGAAATGTTTCCACGTAATGCTAGTGTGGTTTCAAGATATATATTATTTGTTTATTTTTGTGTGATTTCAAGATATATATTATTTGTTCATTTTTTGTCTTCATAATATCGTTGTTTATGTATATATATATATATATAATATGAGGTCTCGCGTCGTAGAGGTAATGCTTTAGCGTTCTGCTCTCTCGATTTAAGTTCGAATTCTGTGAGCATGAGAATTACTAATAGCGAGGATATCTTTTAACTAACTCAGCTTACGTCCAATTTTAGTCACTAAATAAGTATCATCTTGATGGGACTTCAGATATATATATATATATATATATATATATATATATATATATATATATATGCACGCAATATCCGAATTATTTTATTGTAAATGTTAATTCATGATAGAGCTATTAACAAACCTGTCCAATTGTTATAGGTTTTAGATATTTTTTACTATAAAAATCAAGGTTTAATAATGTTGTTTTTCGAATCCGGGTAAATATCGTTATAATATTCAAGCGATCAAAAAGTAATTTAAATTTATTCGCTCCTGTTGTGTTAAATTTATTAATTTTAAAGTAAATAAGTAAGTTGTTGAGGTAAAAAGGACGTTGCTTTTTTCAGTTTTAAATCTCGTATATATAAATGAAACGCGATTTATTCACTTTAATTTTATCAGTCGACGTATAGTTTGCGGTATATACATTTTTGAAACTTATTGTGGAATAAATTCAAAACTTGTTCGTTATTAATAATTTATATTATTTAATTTGTACTTTTCATCATTGAAACGTAATCTTGACACAAACATGCGATTTTGATCGATTTTCTAATGTATATATATATATGAAAGATGAAAGAGCAACATATATATATATATATATATATGTCTGTATGTATGTGTACTTCCTGTTCCTTTATGTAATTTATTTTTTGGCAGATAATAAAATGCCAGTTTTCACTTTCCTGTTTTTCTGCGTTCATGCACGCCTGACACGTATATATATATATATATATATATATATATATATATATATATATATATATATATATATATATATATATATATATATATATATATATATATATATATATATATATATATAGACAGATGTTTTTGTTGATTTCCAGTTTCATTTACTTCCTTTTAACATCTGGATGAACCTTTTCTTATTTCATCCTAGTATCTCGTGTGTGTATATATATTATTCTATATATATTATTCTATATATATATATTTATTTTATTCTAGAGATTATATCGCAGGTGGAGAATAAGGTTATACGAATAATACTACCGGTTTTTCGTACATTTATTGTCACTGACAGTTTAAAGAAGTTTTCAATTTTTTACTGAACCTATGTTCATTAGATCCTCGCCAGGACGTAATGGTTTTAATCAAGTAGAAGAAGATGAATGTACGAGTTTACGAGGACTCCAGTTCATAATAGAATAAATTTTAATGATTAACGCATCAGTACTAGACATTATAATAAAACATAAACATTCTTCGATTGTCTATTTGAAAAATTTGAAAATTAATGTGCTGAAATTGTGTTTTTTATTAACTGTTAGTCCATTATGTTGTTGAGATATTTTTTTGTTAGTTCTTAATTATTATTATATATATATATATATATATATATATATATATATATATATATATATATATATATATTTAATTCTTTAAGTATGATTTAATCGACAGTGGGATTGTAGACCACCGAATAGTTCGAAGGAATCGAGTACTTTTGAGAATCAATTACTTGAATGAGTACTGTGTATTTTATGGTACGAGTGCGAGTATACTAACGAATATTCACTAAATATATCTATATTAGCTGAAATATATAACGGCAATTTGAAGACTAAATAACTGCAACGCACGTATGCGATCATTTTGAAATTAAGAAAAAACTGAATTTTATATAAATTTTAATTTTTTATTTCCGTGTACAAATAAAAAAATCCATAATTCTTGTTCACCGTTAAGAAAGAACACGAGATTACATACATAATATGTATAGTGAAAAAATTAAGCGCTAAAATAAAAAACGCATAGAAATAAAAACGTAAAACGTTACAATACGTTAGAAATATTTAATTAATAAAAAGCTTTAAGGGGAGGAATGTTTAATCGTTGCACTACACACTGATGATGAATAAAAAAGTATTCTAAGAAAATCATTTGATCGCAGTGACTGATATATTCGTCGAATGTCCTAGAATGTATTAATTAAATACAAGGACAATTTTAAATTTATATAAGTATACCATCAATTTAAAATGTATAGAATGACAAAATTTAATTTTAATGCATATATATATATAAAATGCCATCGTCATCATTATTACAATTCCAAGACTGGTCCATTGCACGATAGTATACATCCATCATTCCCGATTTTCTGTACCTCTTTATAATTCAGCGTAGTTCTTTAATTCGGTGTCTTTTAACAGGGTTGTTATGCGTTTCTCGGTCTTCCGCCGGTTCTTTTTCCTCAGATTTTACCTCTAAGAATATTTTAAAATAACCCCCCCCCCTAACAATGCTGAAGTGCACAAATCTATTCTTGTAGTGTTTTACCTTTTCTCTTCAATTTGTGGTAATACCTGTTCATTTCGTTTTTTCCTACCCAGCTTTTCCTTTCCATTTTCCTTAATGCCCGCATCTCGAATGCTTGTAACTTATTCGTGTTCTTCTTGTTTCATGTTCAGGTTTCATCATCATAAATGTCTATGGAGATCACATGTACAATTTTCTTTTTCGGAGCTTCAATAATATTAATATGCCTTGTTTTTCCACGCTCAAACGCACATTATATATATATATATATATATATATATATATATATATATATATATATATATATATATATAACTATAAATATAAATATAAATATTAACATTAACTAAGGGAACTTTGTCACTTCAGCCATTGTGTGCTGTTGGTAGCCGATGTCCGAAGTTCTTGATATTTATTTATATTCAAGAGATCGTATACACTATCCATTGTAGATGTTCTTAGGCTTCCCCTTGGTCTTTTGCTTGTAGGTTTATCAACTATTATATTTTTTGTAAAATTATATGTTTTATTGCACGTTTTAACAGTTTCATTTTTCGCTGTTCTATATGATTTATTAAAATTAATTTTTCATGTACGTTTCTTTCTTTTCATTTCCTTTAAAGACGTTTTCGTCATTCTATGCCCGATCGCCATCTCCTTTGCATTTGGTTTATTTCCTGCGCTGTTAAACATCAATTTTCACAACCGTAATTGAGCACTTATCTATCTATCTATCTATCTATATATATATATATAAAATTTTTAGGAATAACAACAAACAATAATAATAGTGATTATAATATCATAATGAGACGGAGTAAGCGATTTTTTCTTTTGTATCGATTATAACTCACGTGTTGCTGTAATAAGTCATGTTTGTAAATAACGTCGGTTATGAGTATATAGTTTTGATTTAATATGTTCTTATATAAGCCTCTCTCTCTCTCTATATATATATAATGTGTGTGTGTGTGTGTGTGTTTACAAACGAAATTTGTTGTACAAACTGGGTCTCGTAGACCGGGTTGTTTGGAAAATGAAATCGCGAGTATTCGAATTACATTATTAATATCACGTTAACATTGATTTCTCTGTTTTGAATTTTTTTAATAAAGGAAACGTTTTCTTTTATTGTATCGATAGCAGAGTACCATAAACAACGATTATTACACGAGGTAAAATAAACATGCGATTTAATGCATGCAATGTGAAAATTAGGTTGTTTAAGTGATAAACAGTGGCCTTTTACAGTTGTAATTCAGAATGAAGAAATTGGTTTTATACCTATCGCTATGAGCATAGGTGTTTGACGTTTTAATCGTATAATTCAATTCCATATTTCCAGATTGAGGCTAGTACAGTTAAAGAGAAAAATTACGAAGATTAATTAAATAATTGTAAACGATTCGGTTATTTCGGTATTCATATTATTCGTAAAAGTAAATATGTTTAAATAGTTGAACTGAACAGAGTTAGTTTGAACGAGAGAAACTGTCACGGTTTGAATTTGCAAATTTAGCTCGATTTTCTAGATTAAGAAAATAGATCGCGTGTCGTTCTTTTAGTTGAATAATTGATTACTTACTTGGAGTTACAGTGCACTATCTATAAACGGCTTAAAATGAACTACATTCCCGGGCGATAAGTTCTATGTAGAAATAATAATAAATCGTACGTAGGACCAGGAACTGTTAACCATAATTAAAAAAGAGGAAGATATTGCATATCTGGGTCATATGATGAGAGCGGATAAATACGAACTAATATAGCTAATATTATAAGGAAAAATAGAAGGAGTACGAAAACGCGAGTGACCGAGAATATCTTGGTTAGACAATATAAAAAGCTGAATAGGCGTTGAAAATATAAGAGAACTAACGAACGCATCACGCTACAGAAGATTATTGAACACAGTACAAGACAAAACAAGGAGGGGAAATAATAATTTTAAGTACGTTTGTATTGTCTACATTTGCCCAGGCGTATCAAACATACGTACATGTCAGCTCGATATACGCACTGACAATGTACAAATTAAAAAAAAAAAAACCATATGTTAACACAACAATGGAAATTGCTAGTAATAATATATAAGTGACTAAATTTACGAAGAATGCAACGATCGAGATCGGAACATAAAAAATTGAAAACGTAAATGAATTCACTGTGGCGATTGTAAGATTATGAAGAAATAAGGATGAGAATCAAATTTGTCTTCAATAATCTTAAGTAAAGTGTTTGGAAATCAAAAGATAAATACATACGAACCTCTGAACAAGAATAACGAAATGCTACGTACGGTCTTCTGTATTGAAATACATCTACGAAGACTATGCTCGGTGCTCGGTGAACAAAAAAATTATCCGCTTTTGAGATGTAGTATTATCGAAGATTAGATTAATCAAACAAGTGGTCTTAAGCAACATAGGAAAAAATAATATAGCGGATGATGTTAAAAAAAGGAAACGAAATATATAGCCTCTGTAATCTGAGAAGGTGACCAATAAAGAAGATTACGAGGAAATCAACAAGAAGAAGATGACGACTGGAATTGATAACAATAAATCCATCGAACAAAAGGAACTATTAGGACGACAGAAACCGACTTATGTAAATGGAAATAGATTTACTAAATCTCATATAAGGAGGAAGCGATGATGATTTCACACACATATATATATATATATATATATATATATATGTATGTATATACGCTGCTGAATTTCTTATCTAATCAATTCGTATCGATTAAAAGTAGAAATATCTATAGCTGGTTTTTTCTATAGGGTGACCCTGAGAAGACGGACGATTTTCTCTTGCGAATAGCGCAGTTAGTAAAGCGCACGTTTTAAATGGAACGTTATTTTCGGCGCGAATCGATCAGCTCCAATATATTCAACATTTTTTACGTTACTTTCGACGACGGTCGTATGTCTGAAACTCCCCCAAATATATTCAATATTTTTTACTCTACTTTCGACGATGTCATAGGCCTGGAAACGATTTCGAAACGTTTTATGAGAAAATACAAATTTTTAAAATTTGAAATGTAAAACAAATCTTTATATTAGTTTATTAGGGTGAACTTGAAATATGGAAAGATTATAGCGTGTAAATTTGGCTTCGTTCATAGCTTACGAGAGTCGTTTATAAATTTATAAATTACTAACACTGTTCGGTTTCACCTTAACACATGACCAGTTTCCTTCCCACCTTGTTCGGAGTCTACGTTTTATGCGTATGTCGATGAAACGTTTTCAACTTGTCGTTGCCTTCCAGATTCCATTTTACTGTTTGTTTTCTTCTTTATGTAATTTACCTAACGGCGATACTACTACTCGCCGTGGTCCAGTTGTTGCCCAGTGTAGTCCAGATTATGTATTCCCTAATAACATTTTTATTTTTTTATTTTTAAATCGTCCGAGAGTGTACTACTCTTTTTGTTTTGGCGGCCGGAATCGATGTACTTATAAGGGAAGTTAGCAGCGGTTGGGTTAAACCGGTTACATACACATACAGCAGTGCGTTCGTCGATCGGGTCAAAATTATTTCCTTAATCGAATTATTGAACTTTTAACAGAAACGAGACGTAGTGTTTGTACGATGATTTTTATACGTTGGAATAACTGACCTTTTTCTTACCTTGCAAGCTGAACTTCCAGGCCATTGTACATTATTTTCACGTACAAAATGGGCTAGCGTTCGTCTCACTAATTCTATGCATCACAGTGTGTGTTATAAAATGTACTGAATTCTGAAACTTTTCAATTATGAATAGTCGAACTCGCGACTTATTCGCCATTGCAATTTGAAAATGTCTGTAGGATTTTGAATTGATTTTTATTTAATTTTAAATAGATTTAAAATAATAAACCTATTACATTATTCGAAATAAAACGTGAAGGTCATCCTCTTCATATAATACATATTATATATATATGAATTCTCGCAATAGTCTAATATTATACGTTAATATATAACACGCCGTAATATTATTTAATATTGCGTTAGAAGAATTATATAGAGAGTTAGATTGCAAGGATAAAGGTATAAACATAAATGGAGAAAGGTTAATCTTAGATTTGCAGACGATGTAGTGATGATATCTGAAAATATCAACGAGTTACTATGTTAAACGAACTAAATAACGCGGGGGAGAAAATCTGATTTAAATATAAATCTGAATAAAACGAAAATATTGTCTTCAGAAATGTAACGGGAGTTTTTTTGGATAATAAGAAAATTGAAAGTGTAGAGAGTACAGTTTAACTTAGGACAGTTGATAAACGAATAAAACACACAGAGGAATTACCTGAAAAAAATACTGTTCACTTAAATATATTTTTAAGGGTCCTTACAGTAGTAGACTGAAAGGAGAAATTTTAAATTTATGCGTTCTACCCCGACCCTAGCATATCAATGTCAGACTTGGTCAAGTTCGAATATTATCAGGAATAAGATTTCGACTTGTCAAAATGCAAAAGTTTTTTGTTGGGAGTTAGATTAAGAGATAAAATTAACATGAAAATAATTAAAAGTAAATTAAAGTTCAATTGCAACTTTAACTGAGTAATAAGAAGGAAGAAATGCGATTGGGCAGGGCATGTTGATGGATTCGGCAAAATGGACTAAAAAAATAACAGATTGGATTATATACGAGAAAAGGAAAAGAGAAAGACCGGAAATCAAATGGGATGATGATTTTGCTGGCATAAACAGTACCAAAGGGTGGCTTACGACAGGGTAGAATGGGATCGGTTGAGAGAGGCCTTTGCCCGATTTCAGGGCTAAAACATATTAAAACTTTCGTGGTTGTTTTCCATTCATCTAGAATTATTTTCGGTGAAAACCACGTTCTGATTATTAAAAAAATTTAAGTTTTCACCGAAAATAATTCTAGACGAATAGGTGTTTATACTTACGATATAATATTCTATATACAACCGTAATGCGTATTAGCAATAACAGCGATAAAATAATGTTAAACTTTAATTTTACCCTTACGTAGCGATAGAATGTGAAAATATTACAGACATCGAGAATTTTTTGGCGATTATTATATATTATGTATCGATTAATAAGTAACTCATTAGTTCTTTGCAAAAAGGAAATTACACGATCCTACCATCATCGCGAGTGTCCTAAAATTGTTGGACTTTGTAATATTTTTTATTCCATAACTTTGTGCGTGCGAAATTAATGTTATAGTGTTGTACTGAATATTATTTTATTATATATATATATATATATGTGTGTCGACTATTTAAAAGTACGAGAAATAAGCCAAGTATAAATTCTAATTTTTAAATGCGGCGATTTTAATTAATAGCTTAAATTACACTTGTATACACGACGTATGTAATACGGATGAAAATGTGTGTGTATGTGATACTTAGCGTATTTGCTTTATCGTAATTAATAAATATCGAAAATCGGTTATATAACAAAATTATTTTTATCGTCTTTATGTAATAACTTTCTACATGCATCGCGCCATGTGTAATTAATAGATTTTTTTTATCGGTTTAACGGTTTACACGTTAATAGGTCGTAGGAATTCACATATTCACGGTCGGTCGATTTTTAAAATTGTAATTGATAAATTTTCATCGGTTTCACGGTAAATTTTTATTTCGTTTTTTTTTAAAGGTTAAATCAATAATAAAATCAACCGTGGCTTAAAAACTAAATACCACACCTCTCAAGAATAAGTGCCTCTTCATTAGTATTAGCGATAGAGATTCGTTTTGACTTTTAATAATTATATCATCGCCAATTACATACGCGCTTACATTTATTTTATATGTACATATTTCTGTATGTATCATGTTGGAACCGACGGCAGAAGGAGGGTGTATATTTGACTGTTTTTCGGTATTGACGAAAAAAAATTTATTCGACGTAATTTTTAATTGTTGCTCTCTTCATAGGACATTTTAAGAAATAAAGTAGAAAAAAATACTGAAGAATAAAACACGGAACAAAAAATAATAGAAGTAAAAAAACTTACGTAATGTGGGTTGTTGTGACAGCTTCCAAATGAAAGAAACGATCGATAACAAAACACACGCAACTAATTACAAAACAGTCAACAGGCAGACTGGTTCATAGAGTTTACTTAGGTACTGAAGAGGCCATCACCATAGCCACCTGTTACTTTAATATATCACATTTTTTAAGAGTGTGGTGTTGTCAGCACACCATGTCTCTATTTAAACATTAATCGTCAGATCTGTATTCTTTGTTGTCGATAAATTTAGTTTATTGATATTTTTTCAGCTCCGAGATGATTCTCTGCTTTTTACTCCGGATATGTTGTTTGTTTAATTTTTGAAATCCGAGTTTTCAGGTCTTCCAAATATCGTATTTCGTAAACGCGATTCTTAAGGTATCCCCGTATAAAAAAAAAATCGCTTAACTTTGAATTCTTTTCGAAACTCTCTTTGCACTGTCGTAATCGATTCACGCCGAAAATAACGTTCCACCTAAAACGCGAGCTCCTTCTCGTTATGGGATGCCATGATAACTGAAACTGGAACACACTCGTGTGTATACTAAACGTGGAGCACGCGATTTGTGTTGTATTACCAACTACGCTATTTAAAAAAAAAACGAAATCGTCCTCTGGGTCACCCTGTATAATAATATTTATGAGTTTCGTTTCTTATCTGATTCAAATTATACTACGTTTGTTTATAAAATATTCAATATTACAATATCTTTCGAGATGTTTGTAATTTTTTCCGATTTTATTTATAATTTCACTTGTAAACATCCAAGTTTCTGTTCCGCATGGAAAACCCAGTAGAATGTATCGATCCTATATTTTCTTCTTTAAGTTGATATCTTCGTTGTAAATACATTATTGCCACATCCTAATAGTGTCACATTTATAGCATTTTTCTTTCGCCCTGCCAATTATTATCATTTTTACACACACACACATATATATATATATACACATATATGTAATATTTTTAAAATAGTTAAAATAAGATACATTTTGCTTATTGCGATGTTGTTAATTTACGTAATTAACTGTGAAAAATTTGCGTAATAATAGGCAACAAATCGAGCGTTTTAAATTTCTTCATTATGTACATTGGAATGTTGTGTTGTAATTTATAATTCGATTTCGTGTGTATGTATGCGTGCGGACGTCAAAGACGTTATCAAATATTAGTTTTAATAATTTTGTAACGATGGTTCGCATCTTCACACACACACATATATATATATATATATATATATATATATATATATATACATAAGCTCGTCGTATGTATTTCAACTATAAAATTAATTTATAAAACAAAAAAAACTAATTTAGAATTTTTATGCGATAATTCATTATTGAAGCGTTAATTTTATTCATTAAACTTTTGAGAATATTTATATATACGGATATGTGTGTATGTTAAATATCGAATATACAGCGCGTAAGACATTGTCGTAGTTATGATAGTAGTGAATTAGAATAAAGTTATATACAGAGTTCTTGCAAAATGACGAGAATATTATATTTCGATATGGGTTCTGTTCCATTGATCGTTTATATATATATCGCGAATGCTAAGAAAATAATGTACATTATAGTGATGTTAATTTCTTCTGACATCCCCTGTTTTGACATTTTTCCTAAATATTAAATGGACCGCATACTAGTTGAATCGTTAATTGATAATTTAATCCTGAGCGTAATAACCTATTTGAGTCCTCGGTATTTAGTGTATTTATTTGACTTTCCTACCATTTACCAGCTAACGGTCGCCCTTAGGTACTACTCCTTCGGAATACGATTAATTATTTATGATTTAAAGTCGTATCATATTAAGTCCTAATTTTTTAAAATTATTTTGGTCTTTAACAGGTTTAATTTTGTACTTTACTTAAATTATCTAAATCAAAGGGCATCTTCGTTTTTAAAGCAGTTGACGACTTTATTTTATTCGCGTGTATTTTTTCTGTATTTACATTTTCTTTTAGTTAGTTTTTTCATACGCTACGAATTAGCATACAAAAATGGATAATCGATTTTTCGTAAAATAAAAAATTCATCTCGTGTTCAATTTTTAGATTGTTTTTTTTTTTTTTTTTAATATAAATTTCTCTTTTAAATCGACGCACAAAAAATTGGTGTCGCCTTCTAATGCGCTCTGTCAAGGTTACATAAGGGCGTCAAGTTTACAGCCCTACATATACAAATGTACCGTGTTCTAGTATATTGACCGAAATAGTGGAAGTTGTGTCTGCGCCATGGTTACGTTTTATTTTACCGTATTCTCTTGTTTGATTTATAGGCTGACCTCATTCGTGGTGGTGATAGAGTAATAGAGTTGTAATATTATAAATTAGGACATAATACGTTTCATGGCCAAGAGTTCATTGTCAGTCGGCAAGATGATAATTTACCGTTACGGATAGGAATAAATTTCACATTTTGCAACGTTAAATTCTAACAATAACGGTAATTTTAATATGAATTTCAGTTTATTTCGAATTAAACTTCAATTATTACAACATACGTAAAAAATGACGTAAAGTACACGAATATCGGTAATTAGCGGCTATGTGCGCATTTATCCGTATTAATTATAAATAATAATATATATAATAAATCCTATTGTTACAGTCTCGATGGTTAACTCGACCCTTAATATAATCAAAACTGTCTCTTTATCTTAAATTACCCACACGTCAGCAAAGTAAAACTGTTTTTAATGATAATATAAAGAATAATTAACTTGCAAAAAGTAATACGCAATCATTTAAAACTAGAACTGGCGTACTCACGTCTAACAATGAGGTAACAAACATTTTATGTATAGAATTCTTACTAATTTCCAAATACAAAAAAACCCACATGTTTTCTAATCTAACTACTACTACTCTTAATAATAATAATAATAATAATAATAGTTGTATAGAAATGTTTATAAAAGATAGTTTAAAACTTTTACGCTTTAAACTAATCGAATGGATAGAGTAACGGTAGATTATTAGCGGCAAGTTTTTCTGCGAGCAGTCCACAATTCTATGTACAATGTTATTTACGCCTTATTATGTATCGAACTACACACTGCATGCGGACTTGAACGTTCCATATGTCAGCGATGTCTATATATGGAACGATGCCGAACGTTTTATGAGAAACTTAAACCAAAATTTACTGGTACACATCGAATGTTCACCCATCGATTTCCAGCCAGATCTAGCAAACGATTGAACACGAGTGATGCCTCCAATTACTTGAGCGAGCTGATCTATGCTCAGAGAATTCATATGTACTGCCAGGATAAACGAATAAAAGATAAATAAATAGTTTTCTTCTTGAAGACCCAAATTAGGCAATTCTTTCGAATTGTCTGATTAATATACATTTCATTCCTATTCCGCTCCAATCTTCTCTCCTTTTTCCTTTATTTTTTCCTTTTTATGATCGATATTGTTTATGACAGGAAAGTGAAGACAACGGTTTCTACAGTGACGATTTTCGACATTACGGATGCATCTTTGGTATTTTCTCGCTGCATCGGTCCATTGCGCTTGTTCATATAATTAAATTCATTTGAGCGTAATTATCGTTCTTTCAATTCAGTTAAGCTGTACTGTGTAAAAAATTCTCGTTAATATGCTGGTTACGCTCTAAAATACGCTTTCTGTGAAATTTTATGCTGACCATCAAAATAGGAATACGTCGAGACGGCTCGAACTAATAATGTTAATCACCGACGAAGGTAATAAGCGATTGTCGTTTATTCGGAACAGATAATAAGAAATAAAGGTGTAGTTCGAATGATAATAATCCGTTGCGAAATATCTAACAAACATCCGAAAGGAAAATGCGTTACTGAGCTATATAGATTCGATAATAAACAGGTTGTACGTAGGTAGAAGCATCTTCCAGTAGTAGTAATATCGAGAAAGATATGGCGTAATGTACATCGTTATATACTTAATAGATTCCGGTTGTGTCATTTGATTTTCTAAATTTTTAATTCCTAGGATTGTATGACTGGTTTTTATTTTGTATTGACGAGGTTATGGACTAGCCGAAGGAAATAAATATTAGCTTGCTTAAGAAACAATATATATAATATATATATATATAAAAGAAAATATCCCTAAATATATTTAAAGTGAAAGTTAAAAGATATATTTCGGTTGAAGAGTTAACTAACATATAATCTGGAATTGTGTGAACTTTGTAAAGTAAAACAAGTAATCGTGCAGAATTGAGAATTCCATTAATAGATTTAATATATTTTAATATATCACGAGTATATATAACGGTTGTTTTACAAAATCAATAATTTATTCTAGTAAAAATATAACCATGAATATTCAAAATACGACTAATAAAATTTGCTAATATCCGATAATCTAGAATTGTTTAAAATGTTGTGAAATAAATCGCGTAATCATACAAATTTTATAACCCTACTAATTCGAATATATTACGTGAATATATGTAATTGGTGTTTTACAAATGATTTATTCTAGTAAAAATAAGAATCACCGTTTACAAAATTCAACTAATTTTCAATCGGTTCTAACAAAACCTAGTAATGTCGATATTTTCTGCTTTCCATATATTTAAATTGTTCAAATAAAATTACAAATATACTTACTGTTAAACTCCTATTTATTAAATCCGAAGTAAACGTTGTTAAACATAGTAAAAAAACACGCAATGAAATATTTCAGCCTAAAGATTATATTTTAATCGAACTATAATAACGGAATAATGGAAGCTGGTGGTTTCGGATTTACGTCATCCGATTTAAATTTGTTTATTCTAAAGCACACCACACGCATTTCTTAGCATATGGTGCACTAATTAAATAAAACATTAAATTGACTTATAGAGACAAAAAAAAAATAATAACATCCTGACTGGTTTTATAAATATATGTAAAAACATCGTATATATAAAATCAATTGCTCGAGTTAATAAACAGATTAAAAAAGAAAATATTTTCAAAAAAACGAGAAAAAACGAATTTTATGCCCATCACAGATATTACTTTATCATTGTGTCGGCCGAGACTATGTAATTTTTTTTATAAAAAATTTTCGGTTTGTGTAATATTATAAGGTCGTTGTGTGTAAATTATAAATTCTTTTAGTTTTATTTCCTAGTTTTACACGGACAGAATTAAATATGTACATTCTTTGTTACGGATTTTAACATCGTCATCGTAATAGTCTGTCTCGGAACGTCCTGACCTTTTATCGAACCGTTATTTTACGCTACTTTGCCCTGCCTATCGTGATCTTCATCTACTTCTCAGTACTGGTTATAATTTTTATTTAGTCGATATACCAGTTCGGACATCGTCCTTTTTGTCGTCTTCCATTCATTTTTTCTTAAATAATGAGCGTTTCGATCCGATCCGATCGAATGATACGACCAAAGAATTTCAGCGTGTATATTCTCCGCAGTAATCGTTCACCATCCTTGGTTTAACTCGTTGAGAATTGATACGTTGCTTTTTTTTTTTTGCTACCCATGTGATTCTAACATTCGGCGATATCGTATCATTTTAAAAGTTATTGATCCGCGTTAATTATAATCCAAACGTTGTTATAGAGAAAAATCAACGTTTAAAATTCTCTACCGTTTATTTGGTAATGCGATGGTTTTTTCAAATTCTGGTAAGTCTGTTTTCTGGCTGCGTAATTCTTGTTTTAATTTCTACATCACAACGACCTTTGTTATCAATATGCCAATAGATATATCACTTTTGAAGTGAAACTGTAACCGGTAAATCTCGCAGGAAAATAAAGTCCGATATCCGGATATGTGGCTTGATCGCAGCTTGACCTGGAAGCAACACATCAGGATCAAAGTTAAAGAGATAAAACTTAAACTTACTGGCTCCTGGGCAAAACTTCCGAATTACCTCTAAAATCGAAATTATTGCTTTACAGGGCAATTATTAAGCCCGGTGTGGACATATGTCATATCACTTTGGGGGATATCAAACATCAAAATGGTGCAGCGATCTCAGTCAAAAATACTAAGGTTAATAGCCGGTGCACCCTGGTATATACGAAATGAAAATTTACATAAAGAACTAAAAATACTAAATGTGCACGAAGTAGTTCGGGATTGCAGTAGAGATTACTTGCACAGGTTAGTCTTCACTCTAACCAGCTGGCGGTAGATTTATTAGATCATGCTAATGGGCCTCGCAGACTGAATTATCGCGCACCTCTAGACCCACCGGTTTAAATGATTGGAGAGTTAGTTCGGGGTGTAATTGTTATCTCCCATCCTGTCATAACTCACATATCAGTTGCTTATTGGCTACATCAGCCAGTTTGCAATTTTTATATATATATATATATATATATAATTTTAAAATTATTCAATTAAATCGTGACTTTTGGGAAGCATATATCTGTGTGCATTTAAAGGTACACGGACATATTACTTTATGAACATGTAAAATTGCAAATAATGAAATGTAACAAAAATCTAGGTACATAAAGAAATGTCTCAACTGCAATTTCATTAATTTGTTCCTCTTTTTTCGTGTCGGTATTTTTGTTTCCGTCAGTTGTTGTTTTACTGGACTTGTTCTTGTTCAGCTTCTTAATTCTGATAAATGTTCGTGTTCTATAACGTAACACGAAATGGTGAATTCATCGACAACTTTCGATTTCAATGCGTTTATCAGATGCTACATGGTGATTGTTTTCCATATGGTATATAATGTTTATCCATTGTTCGGTTGGATTCATTAAAGCACCCCTCGATATTGTAGCTAGCCAGTCAATTTGTTTAGATGGATTGAATTCTGTTGGATGGCCATATTCAAAAACGTTTTTTCATTCGATATGCAACATAACCGGCTAGCATTTTTAACAAATCTTTCTTTTCACCATGTATGTGGTCCGATTTTTCATTATCATCCGAGTCTAGTTCGAACACTCCAGCAAAATCGTTTTTAAATTTACCTAGGTTTCTGATTAAAGAAAAATATGATTCAACAATATCTCGGTTCCATCTCGCTGACATTTATAAGAGCATACCTCAAAATGTAATTCATCATACATCTGATGAAGACTATGAATAGAAATCTAAAAAGCAGTCTGAAATGGTAAGAAATTTATATATCCTTCGTGGTACCGCGCTACCAACACCCGTCGTGCAATCACGTTTATACATAGATAGGCATATACATATATGTATGTGTGTGTGTGTGAGTGAAAGAGAGAGAGAGACAACACGCGTAAAAAATTAAAAAAAAAACTGTGTATCGAATTTAATTAAAGGGAGGCACAGATGTTTTTCTCATTTTTTATCACTCATGATTTTGAATGGCGGAGGTACTATTTCTTGTGTTACAATTAGAAAACATTTTAATATATTTCGCATTAAACCAGCTTCTTTACTGAAAGTTTAATTTTAACGGAGAATAGATTTTGCGTACCGATGAATTTAACACGTGTTTATATTTTTATGAAACTGATGTCTCATATATTTTTCTATAGTTACGATTAACACGTTTGCTGCGGGGCCACGTGTGTCGATGATGCGATTTCGCGTCATTGGATTTGTACGGTTTTTTGCGAGTAGTTTATATAAGTACCGTAAATTTTAAAATTTATTCTGTTTCGAGTTGGTGTTGAATTGTGATAGTGTAGGACCATCAGATTAAAAAAAAAAAAAACCTGGAGATTGCACTTTGGAATGTGAAAGACACACACTGAAATCAAAATGAGTTGAAAGCATGTTTA
The DNA here is from genome assembly GCA_032883995.1 of Coronaproctus castanopsis. Classification (NCBI taxonomy): domain Eukaryota; kingdom Metazoa; phylum Arthropoda; class Insecta; order Hemiptera; family Monophlebidae; genus Coronaproctus; species Coronaproctus castanopsis. The sequence continues at coordinate 122,391,506 of CM065053.1, forward strand.
CTGGATTTTGAAGAGTATATTGACGATTCTAATTATACGGATTCTGAATTAGATTATTTCAACAGCAATGACTACGACATTAAGAAGATGATGTTACATAGATTCCCATAAACAATCGTAAATATATTGCTTGAATCTATAAAGTTTTAGTAAATATTCGGTAACATAATTTCATATACATTAAAATACGTGTTTTTTTTTTCGGTTTATTCATTTATTATCAATATTTCCGTTTGTTCGTATTTTCCTTGAAATGTGTGACTTAGATCATTCGAGTAAAAAAGTATTCATATTTTAAATAACTCAGCGAATACAACCGGATAGTACAAACACACATGCGTGTACAAAACGTATGCTAAATATTTCGCTTCAAACTACTGTTTCGTCTGTTTGAGAAATGGTATTTTTTAAAAAAAGAAATTTATATATATTTATATATTTGTGATGTGTGTGTGTTGTATTTTGTATGAACACAACCGCGTGTCTGCAAATAAATTAGTTTAAAAAATTAAAAAATAGCATTTCTTTTTTTATTACCACGCCAGAATAAATAGCGATATTTCACACAAGACGCGAAAATGCGTCATCGGCATCTAGCGAAGAATTCCTCGTGACGTAAAAATATGCTCCTTTGGCCGTAAATTTTGTAATCAGCGATTTTTTCTTATCGACATCATTTTATACACCACCTTCGCAAGGTTGTATTTAAATAAAATATGGAAATTAATCACCCCCTGGTGCTGTCGCCATATTTTGGTGAGCAGAGAATGTGTTAAAACGCAGACAATCGAGATAGGAACAGTTGAATAGATGTAAGAATACGTTTAAAAATTTTTATCGTACAAACGACTAACCGAAGTGGAATTAATGGAGGTTCATAATTAATTCGTCGTTCAAAAGTTTTCTGGTGGTACGAAGGTGGTTTAGTTTTTAGTGTTAATTTTATATTTGTCAAATTTTCTTTTTACGTCACGTTGCAATTTAAGTTGTAATTACTCCATGTTCTATAAATATTTTTTTCCGACGTATAATTATATTTAAATGCTTTATTGTATGCAATCGTGGTTAACTCAAAACACTTCTCACCTTTTCGATGGAGATGAAAACCGGTAGAAATGTTAATTTACGGCGGATACAAATTTAATCGATAATTGCCTTAAAATTATGAAGACGGCTAAGGTTTATCGAACGACAATTTAGAACGATTGTTCATCTTTAAAATTTGGTCCGCTTTCCCTGAACGCCTAGTAATGTTACTTCTATCTTAAGTGTTACCAATAATTATGATTTTCATCCTGCCATGTTGCTTGTATTGTTAACTTCTTAGTTAATATTGTTATTTGATCTTTCCAACACGTCGGATATCACTATTGCGATCTTTCATTCTCCAATTTCCCATCTAGAAACATATATATATATTAAAGATCTAATTTTGTATAAAATTCCACGGAGCGATGTATAATGGTGTGCTTTTAATCTTAACACGCTATTTACTATGAAAAGAAGTAAAAAGGTGCCGTCAACTCGAAATTCAGTAGAAGCGTCTTTGAAACGGTTCTCGCTAACAAAAAAAAAAAAAAAAAAAACAGGACTGCCTAAGACATTCTGGACAAGTCAAAACGACGAGATGGTTTTACATATTGCCCTCCCCGGCTTTTTCTTTACTTAGCAAGGTTAATATTAATTTACGGATGAATGGATGGATGCTGAGTTCGCTAAAAGGCCTTTTACCTTAAACATTTTTTGTTCATCCCTAATAAGTGTAATATTGAAATAAATTGAAATTAAAGTTGAAATTATTATTATTATTATAGTTGGTTATGCCGGAATAATTGGAATGAGTATTGTCTCATAAAACTAAGCGTTGTAAATGAAATTAAAACTTGGGAATTCAGTTGGACTGTAAATAATTGTGGACAAGCCAATCGTTATACTTGTCTAAAAAACGAAGAAAATTAAATTACCTTTTTCGTTATTTTTTTTACGTCATTCCAGCATTAATTGCTGCGAACAACAGTGATCACATACGTAGAAAATTAGTATTAGTCTAGTGACTCCAGTGAAACACTCGACTATGAGGAAGAGAAAGGAATAACTCGATGAGAATGAAATATGTGTAGTAATAGTATAGGAATGATCAAATACAGTAATTAGAAAGGGAAAAACATGTTATTTTTTAATAAGACCAGATTTATTAAGTGATTGGAATTACATTGGCACCACTTCCTTCGCAAACGCCTTGGAGAATTATCTGGAAGACCGTCTGAGTTCATTCTACGAACATTAGAATTGCTACTGACTTCAAATTTATCGAATAACCTCTTATACTGCGTGACGTGTGTATCGCTGACATACGGAATCTTGATATCGTTATGCAGTGTCGAATTAGAAACATAGTATGGAGCAGACGTCATAGTACGGAGTATCTTAGACTGTTGTTGCTGTATTCTTCGAATATTACTCTTGCAAGTACTCCGTAGACCGAATATAAAAGAGGCTCGAGTAGATTACCTTGCGATACAGATGATAATATATTGTGTTCTTCTGAAAAATATCCGTTAATTTTAACAACGAATGTTCTGCCAGATAAATATGAATAAAGTAATGCATATGAATCGAAGGTGAGAAACTGTCCCAGCTTATAAAGTAATCCAGGATGCCAAACCCTATCAAACGCCTGTGCTTCATCTAGGAAAACTGCAGAACATACTTACTTTTTTCCAGCGTTGAAGAAATCGCATCAACCAATCGATGGCACTGCTGCACCGTAGAATGTTCAATGCGACATCCGAATTGAATCGGCTGGATACGACTTAAAATTAGTTTTTATAATATCTTCGATAAGGAGCAGAGTAAACTAATAGCCCTATAGGATGATACACCTGTTTGCGGCTTGCCCGGTTTATGTATCATTACTATAACCGATTTTTTCCACGCTTTAGGAAAATATTCAATTCTTAGTATTCCATTGAATATGTAGCATAATAGAGTAGCTGACTTTGTTGGAAGCCGTGAAATGATTTCACCAGCGATGTTATCTGTAAGTTTTTTTTCGTAATGGTATTTTACGTAGGTATTCGAATACCTCTTTTGAAGTAAACATTTTTGTTTTTCTTGGTGAACAGGATTCATTTAAGTTATTTTGTATATATTCGGAGTATTCACGACACATATCAGGATGCGGAGTAAAAACTGAACTCAGGTGTTCTGTAAAAGCGTTTGATTTTTCTTTACTGGCCCAACCATTATTTAATTTTGTGTGAATCCTTTTTCGCGTTTTAATCGTTTCTTAGTGTTATACCACAAGACTGAAGCATCAGTATTCATTGTTGTCAGATGCCTTTGTGTAATTTCATTTTTATATTGATTTATTTTGATTTTCAGTGTATTTTGTAATAATGTGTACTGCTTTTTTAAAGATGGATAAGAATTATGCTGTCTTTTTTCCTAGCGGCTCGTGTTTTTTTTTTTATGAACTGCCTTATTTCAATTGGAATAAATTTGTGTGGTAATTTGCCCGAATTATAACTGGTAGAATTACGACAAGCGTATACTATTAGATCAGTAAAGTTTTTAATAGCTAGGTCTATATCATTTTTACTTTTTATTTTAATTTTTAGGTTAGTCTCGCTTTGAACTATATTTGAAAAAAAAAAAAAAACAGATCCCAGTTTGTAGACTTGTTAACCAGTCCATGTTGGATAGGTATACACCTTGGACGTATGTTTAAGGTAGCAATAACAGGAACATGATCCGAAGATAGATCAATAGCTGTTTTACATTCTATGCTATACTTTTGTAAGCCACGGGTTATAAAGAAATTCAATATGACTGGAAGTCTTATATCGTGTGCAGGCCAGTATGTACGTGTCATTGGTGTAAGGATGGCAAGTGAATTATTCCGTATGCACTTTTCCAGCCTTCTTCCAAACTGATTAGTTAGTCGCGAACCACACTTGGTGTTTTTTGCGTTATAATCACCACCGCGCGTATGAAGTTATTTCCTAAGTTTTTAAAGATGGTTTTAAACTCGATGTCTGGTATTATGAATCCACCGTGGCAGTAAATAGCTGCTACTCTAATTTCATTTGCGAGTGTATCGATATTCACTGTAACAACTTGATAAGCGTCTGTGCTACGTGAAAAGTTCTTATATTTATTTTTAAATCACTTCTTTTCATTTGTACATTTAACAGAATTATATTTGGCATTCTACCAACCGATGTTAATAGATGGAATACTTCACTGGCATAGAAATTATATAGAATATTTTAAGTGTAGAAAATTGATATAATTTGCATATTTTGTGACTTGTATCGAAAAATAGAAACAGATTTAACGTGTCTTATTACGAAAACACGTCTGAGTAGTGAGAGTCAAGCAGTCGTTAAAAAAAGAAGCATGCTACCTAAATAAGAATGTATCTTATGAATTATAAACGAACACTTAGAAAGTTGTTAATAAATTATCCTTTAATTTAACCGAGAAATCTCGTTAAAATCTGACGATACTTATACGACTGTAATATGAGTGTTCATGGTGATAGCTGTACTGGTTTTAATTATGCAATTCTATTTATTTATAAATATTTGGTGTAAATAGAGTTATAATTAAAAAATAATAATAAAACGCAGTGTTATTAACGATGACGGTATTATATTATTTAATATTAATTCCTTACGAATGTGTGTTTGTGTATGCTGTTGCCGGTTAGGTCGGTATGTGTATAATACGAATGTAAGTACAATATTTAGAAACATTTTAATTAATGTGGACAATCGTATAGTACTGGCAATTTTGTAAAAAACCTGGTACATGTGCGGAATTATAATTAATAAGTTTTTTATTTATGCTAATTACTTAAGTTATTATTATTTATTATACGGGTTTGACCAAATATTCTCGTGTTTTTGTCCGAATTTTGTTTACTAAATTAATAATTATCGATCGTTCGTCTATATTGATACTATCAATTGCAGCCTTCTCTTCCTAGATTTGCGTGGTTCTACTTTTTTAAAAACATTAAGCGGAGAGGAATTGTACTAATTAGCAGATTGCGGTTTGGGCATTGCTTGTTGCCGGACCGACTGTTCCTTATGCAGCTTAGAGAAACTCTTTACTGCCCTCTACACGCTGGACGTGCAGTTTGCAATCCTGATCACGTGTTTTTCGAGTGCCCTTCTTTAATAACATTACGCTCAGAACTGTACCTTAAATTACTGCGCGCGTCCTGTAATGGTGTCCTCCCTATAACGTTTTGTCCCTTCTTCACCTATATAATTTATATCAGCTTCCGGACATAGCGATATTTCTAGAGAAGCTGTCCGAATTTATAGAAGTATGAGCGTTACGTTTTCGGGTGATACTATATGTTTCTTATACTATTAATGATCAAGGTATTCAATAGGGAAATTGTGCAACGCGATAAATAAATATTGATAAACGCTTAAAAATGTAATTATATTTAAATCGTTCAATCGTACTCTCGTAATCAATTATTTAAAGATATTATTAACCACTATTATTGTTAATTATATATATATATATATATATATATATGTAACCGTATTATATTTAATTTAAAATTTAACAACAAGCCAGTAATCCGTACCGACTCTATTGTCCAGATACGTCGAGATAATGCACAAATGAGGAGATAGATGTTGCCAGGATATCCCCCTCCCCCAACAAATGAAAAAAACACCTAAAATATATCCCATAAATTTTCAAATATTATCACAGATAAAAATGATTACCTAAAAATAAAGTGCAATTACAAAATCACATTATTAAAGAAAAAATATTTACCAAGTTAATCATCGATTGTAAAAATTCTCAAGTATTTTTTTTTTTTACACTTGATAATTATTACCTAAAATTAAAGTGCAATTACAAAATCTCATTATTAGAGAAAAAATATTTAAATCTATGGATTGTAAAATATCATCAACATCGTTGTCATTACTCGTCATGCATTTCGCTGGTAAATTGTTTACACGTATTTTCAAAACGATTAAAAATCTTATTACTTAATAGAAATCAGCAAATTACAAACTGCGTCTATTATGCAAAATTAATGTAAGTTTCCGATTAATTAGTAATTATTGTTATTACGAATGTAATAAATATAATATCGGCAAGTATTTAATTTATTTTTTTATACGTCGCTGCACGAAAACGTAGAGTAGCCTTTTTCAACGCGACGAGTGCATTGCACGATATTAATGCAAATTTAAAGATTTTTTAATTTCTACCAATTAATCGATATTATTGCTATTATTTATGTATTGACATTTTTCGACGGATAATACAAACCGATTAATTAAATATTTAATTAATTTTTAAATACGAACAAATAAAAATATTTTTTTATTAAAAGCAGAATAGAACCCAATTTGATTATTGACGGTTCAAGAGATTGACCATACCTATAGTGTGAATCAAGTCTAATAATACATCATTTGCGGGTGTCAATTTAATTGGAAAAGTCTTATACTTTCAAACGATGGAATTTCTCGTCGAATCGGACTCTTAAATTTCTTGGAATATAGAAACGTATTATTATAAAATCGCCGAAAATGCGATTAGTTTTGAGTATGGCAGATTTCGTCCCGTATCATTATAGGTCATTAAGCTATATGTGGTCCTTAATCTGACCACCGCCTGTTGAAAATATTATCCAATGCGAGTAGAGGCGTTACTTTTTTCAAACGTTGTCGAGTGTTTTACAATCATTAACTCAGTTCTCAGCAACAAATTTTGATCATCTATTATTATTTACATATTATATATGTATATGTGTGTATGTGTATGTTTGTGTTACGTATCAGTCGTGATCGTCATTTATTGAAGTACAGATTTTCACATCCTGTTGTGGTTTCTGTTATTGATCAATATCCTCCGGTTCGTATTTTTCGCTTTAAACCGATGACGTAGAGATGAAGAGGAAGTTTCGAAAAATATAACGACCGAAGATTTTTTGTTTAAATTGTATCTGTTCTAATCGGTTATTTAAAAAAATTCATTATTTTTTTTTAAAGTCTTGATTTCAAGAGCAAATTACTTTATCGAAAATATTTATATTTAAATCGTATCTCTTGTAACCGTTTGTTTTAAGAAATTAATAACGGTTATTATAATTTGATGATTTTGTTTTTTTTATTAAAATTTTATAATTGCGTACGTATAATTATATTTTTCGAAATTTTACGGACAACGTATAAAATGTTTTTTCTTTTTAAAAAACAACCTTGTTATCGCTTTTCGAGAATAGTTAAAATATGAAACAAATCAGAGCACACCAATAAATGGACACACACGGTAAAATCGAAACGGTTGAAGTCGAGGAAACCAGCTGGTTCGACAGTTGTCAAGCTTACCGTTGAGAATTTTGACAGAAAAAATAAATGCCGCCAACGATGGAATACTCCGAATCCGGACAAATACGCGCTTATTACATGCCCGGCCGCTGCGGTAAAAAGTTTTGACTTGCCCCCGAAAAATATAGGTACAACTGAATTGGATTCGCGTTGCAACGAGCTGCTCATTGCGGTCATCCACATCAAACTGTCGAACACATAAGAAGAGAAACGTTATTTATCGATAGGATAAAATTTAAAATGTTATTTTCGACCGTAATACGTCTTTCCAGTTTGAAAATAATTGCAGTTTCGAATTTTATTATAGATCTAATTTTCGGACGAACAGATTTTTACCCGGACCTACCGACTATACTTGTTTAATTTTAAATTTTCCTATTTAAATTTTATACAGAGATCTTTCGATGCTTCAGAAAATACAAAATAACGTTACGTTTGCGTCGTGATTAAAATGTTTAATTATCCTTTTCCGTTATCGATAAATGTGATTATCGAATGTGAATTACGCGGAATATTCGCAGTTTCCGCGTACTTAAATTTAAAATAACCGAATTCGTTGTAAAACGTACAATCAACCGCTACAAATTAAAATTTCTCCTTAAATAAAACAGACTAAAGCAAACCATGTTTTATTGTATATTATTACCATTATAATTATTGTTGTACTTTTCGGGTATCGTTCAAATAAATAATTTCGGTGTAAAATTTAAAATTTTTTTAATAAGATTATAAATGTAAAATTTAAGAAAAATCTAACAATAATAATAGTTAATAATTTCTTTTTAAATAACTGATTACGAGAGACACGATAGAACGATTTAAATACAAGTACTTCTATAATTTGTTCTTGAAATCAAGACGACTTTTGGTTATATTTTTCAAAAGTTCCTATTCGAGTGCAAATTATGGTTGTAATAACGTTAAAACGAAAAATAAGAACCGTAATAAATAACGTAGACCACAACCGGATATACACCTTTACTTTCATTAATTGGCAACACACACATATATTTATATATAATATTCTAATGTAATTAAATATAGATGAGCGAAATTTGTTGCTCAAAATTGAGTCGGTTAAACATTTGGAATCTCTTAATGACGTCTCCGTTTGGATCAAGCATTTCACTGATATCTTCAACGTGTAGTTCAATTTAAAATGACCTTCAACTATATTAGGAAAAATCTGTTATGCTAATTTTAAAAACAATTCCCATTTTCACATTTTTATATAACGATATAAAGAAAATACGAGTACGAATTTTACATCATTTGCTCTTAAAACCGAAGCGATTTTTCAATATTTCCTAACATTTCTCTCCTCATCAGTGTCTATAGTCTATACGTTATCGTCACTCTGGAAAGACATTTAACCTATGTCCCTGTTCATTCGGAAATATAATATTTTCGCATTTATTTATTTTTTCATCCACGTAGACGTGTGTACATAATGTAAATTACGATCTAGAAAATAATATATATATATATATATATATATATATATATATATATATATATATATATATACATATATATATAACTAGTTGAATTCACGAGAGAGGATGTCGTATATGTCTGCGAAGTGGTTCCAACAATATTATAATTAGTTTAATTTCAATAGGCGTAAGAAAGAGAATTGTTTTCGATGTTTTGTCTTTGTCGTGTTATTATTATTATTACGTAAATTTACGGGCTCATGGGTTATATTACGCTAAAGCCGGAAGAATGAAGGAAGAAAGTATTCGGATTAGCGAGTATATAAGGTCGTTTAACCCTCTCAGTCCAATGTCCACTATATGGTACATGGAGTTTTAACACTGACAAAATTTCTTATTTTCTGGTTGATGTGAACTGTCTCAATTTTAAAAATATTTATATAAGTACGTTCAAAAATTATCTACAGTTCACTTAAGAAGCAGTCTTGTGTAATAAACACCATAACTTTGTTATAATATACGACCGAAAGGATTAAGGAATTTTTACCTTTGAATAAAAGTGAAAATGGTGAAGCTTAAAAGAAGATTTTTGCGAAGACGGCAACTAGTGAGAATAAGGAAAACGCACAAGATGTTGTCATAAATGACATATGAGCGTTGCACTTCTTGCTACTATGCGATTGTTTTAAAATATTTTTCTATTTAAGAACACACACACACACATATATATATGTGTGTGTATATATATATATATATACCGATATTAAGGGACAAAAAGTAGAACAACTAAACGAATTTTGTTACTTGGGAAGCGTAGTAACCAAAGATGGTAGGAGTACAAGAGATATAAAAAACAGAATTGCCCAAGCTAAAGCAGCGTTTTATAATAAGAAAAACTTATTTACATCGAAAAACATAGATCTAGCCGTTAGGAAAAGACTGCTGCAAGTATATGTATTTAGTATTGCACTGAATGGGTGCGAAACGTGGGTAATGATCAAAGACGAGAAGCGAAGACTGATGGCATTAGAACTCTGGTGTTACAGAAGATTAGTAAAAATAAAATAGACAGATAAGGTAACCAACGAGGAAGTTTTGAGAAGAATTAATGGAAAACCGACGTTGTTAAAAATGATAGTAAAAAGAAGAACTCAAATGATAGGCACTGCGACACGAAGGTCTAATCTAATAGAAGGGATTCGTCCGGGAAAGAATGTGATTGAAGGCTGCGAATAGATTACATTTCACAGATGTTCGAAGATGTGACGGCTTTATCGTATGAAGAACTGTAAAAAACGGATGGCATAGAATCGGCAGAGATGGAAATCAATGACAAACCAATCTTAGGATTGAGCGCAATATGATCATTTATATACATATATATATATATATATATATATATATATATATATATATATATATATATATATATATAAATGAACAAGTGAACAAATCTTTATCGATTGATAAAAGGAAGATAAAGGACAATAAGTCATAGATAAGTGCGCACGAAATCCGTATCAATTAATATAAAGAATAGTTTAAGAGAGAAAAAAAGAGTTGAAGTGTAAACGTTGTGGGCAAAATTATTAAGATACACAAGGTAGCAGAAAAACTGTACGAGCGCACGTATTTTAACCGTCTGCGCTTATATATCTACGCTTTAGTCTAACTGATAGTCGCAATCCTCGATGCGTTCTTAACATATCCATATCGCAGACTTCGCACGTATTGTATAGTATTGTAGAGTGGGCTTTTTCATAATTTCACGTATATTGTGAAAATTGCAGGATGTCGTCACGCATAGCGGATATTTATCGAGGTTTATTTAATTTATGACCGGGAAACACAGTGTATTTTCTGCGAATTGTCTATATTGGTTTTGCTTACCAAACACCAAACTTGGCTAGCTGTAGGAGTAAGTGAGGCGTTATAAACGAGTTTGTAAATTAATAACTTATTTCGAAGGGATAATTTTAAATATAAGTAGAAGTCGACCTATCTAGTAACGTGCCGGTTTAATTTGTTCACTCCGCTTGATTATATTATTATTTGTGGCGACATATATTTATCAATATTGAACCTACGTCTAGTAAAGAAAATTGATTGTGTTTTTATGTCGTTTATTTTTATTATTTTCCATTTAAAAATATACGGGAAGGGAACTAATTTTAATTATAGGTCTAATTACATAAACTCTCCCAATTTGGGTGAAAAATCCTGTGTTCATTATTTTAAAACAAAAAAACAAAAAAAAACTAGGATTCCGTGTATATAGAGTTCTATTATCGGCGTAGAGACTGATGTGTAAGTTTTTTTTTACTTTGGAACGTCATTTATATAGATAAGGAATAGAAGGGGACCAAGAATACTACCTTGTGGGGCCTCTGTCCTTTAAAAAAGATATATATATATATATATAAGAAATATAAAATAGAATGTACGATTTTACAAAAAAACTGTGTAATCGAGATTAATGGTTAAAACGAATAAAAGGGCAGCAGATGCCCCATTCTCTAATTATTAATTCCTTATAATTAATTATAATACGGTTTAATAATTAAATATAATAAAAATACTTTTATACGTTGTCACTATTAAAAATTAAAACACTTTTAGCCGTTGTCATTATTTTTTTGTTTTTTAACGAGTAGTTATTGCCTATGAGGCTATTATTCGAAATATGAATTAATTAGAGATGATTACACAGTTTAGAATTTATTAGGAAGTTGGTGAGGAGGATGTTTACATCCGGTACATTGTTCATTAGCTGGTTGCACCGATATTGAGCAAATTTCTGGCAGATAACCACGATATGGTAGACTGTTATTGGAGAACAGCACAATTCGCATATTGGTGGTGGTTGGGCACTCAGTAGATAGGAGTGAGTACTCAGCGTGTGACCAATTTACACTCTGTCGACAGCTGTTTCCAACCTCGGTGAACAAAGTTTACCAATTTTTGATGGCCAGCTTGTTATATCCGTCTTTATATTTCCAAGTATACTCGGCCGAAAATGGAAGGACCGATTCCACGCGTCCAGAATTTTCTGGCAATAATATTTTGCGTTGTCTTCTTCCAGTACTGTCGGCAGGTAAACTTGGGTAGGCCCTTGTGCAGCACGGTGTGCCTCATCGTGGCCTATTATACCTCGATGGCTTGGAATCCAGACGAAAGTGATGTCAGTATTAAGTTCACTAAGTTTGTGAGCAATGTACCATATTTGGTCTACCATAGACACACTAGAATTTCTCGCTTCAATGCACTGTAACGCCAAAGCTGAGTCGGTCAGTATAACATACTGGTCAGCAGGTAATTCCGCAACTTGATGATGCTGTAAGCAATGTAGCTGGTAGACTTAAATGCGTATATATTGCGATACGGTATATTATTTAATTTTTAAATTAAAAATATGTATCACCGAGGAAAGCGTTACTTTCTGATAATACGGTTATTCGAAAAAAAAAAGTCTGCGTATGTTTTGTAGTAAATATATTTATTTTCGTAAAAATTAAATCGAATCGATTAACTAAGCAATTAATTATGAAATAAAGCTCTATCGATAAAGATATAATGTTTAACGAAGCAGATTAATAAAGTTTAACGTAGTGATGTGTATCATTTGAAATGTGAGAAGCCATTGATTGACTGATAGATTGATTGGTGTGTCTCACTTTCCGCCGGGTGATTGATAATTCGGATGCTTTTTATTTAGTTATTTATTATATCGCGTAATCCAAATTTTTACCCGGCGAATACGATATAATCGATTTCTGTTATATCGATATGACGTAATAAATTAATATTTATTTTACTTGTACCTTTTAATTATATTTTTTTTATTAATATTTTTTTTTTTTAGATTTGTTTGCGAAGATTTTCCGGATTTAACGTTGCCGCTAAGGAACAATATATTAAGTAATTACGATACGAAAAGGTAAGTTTTAAATTAATTACAAACGAACGTATTTTTTTGTTTGTCAGTGAGGAATACGTACACATACACATATATACACATGCATATGCGTATATATATATATATATATATATATATATATATATATAAAAAGTTGAATATATTGGAGAGTAGTGATTTTATTAATTAATTATAAACGAACAAAATAAAACATAAAAGTGATTGTGTTTTATTTTGTTCGTTTATAATAAATTTTATATATATATATATATATATATATATATATATATATATATATATATATATTCTAAATGTTCCGATAAGCTTTTATAATAATTAATCAATAATAAAATAATTAAACCGGGATATTAAAACCACTCATAAATTGAAATTGTACACGAATCAGAAAAATTTTTGATAATAGATGAACGCATCTTTTATCCTTCCATTTCGACGCTAATATGTCATCAGAATGAAACCAGAGTCACATTCCCCTTGTTTCATTTCATTATCCGGTTTAAATTTTGGCAGATTTTTTCTCGTTTTATTTACAGTAAATACCCATCTCCTTTAGAGCTTTCATTAAATCATAAGATGTAAAATAGCTATCGAAATATATTACACGGTTCTTCCCATTAATATTCTTTGTTAATGACTGCACGACTGATTCTCCCAGATTTTTTTGTACCGAGTTTCCATGCTTTCCTGTGTATGTATCTCGAATTTTAGCATATAACCGGACATATCAGCCATGACCCATACTTTATATCCTCGCTTTCTTCATTGAGCCGTGTATTGTTTGATACTGGTTCGCCCTTTGAATTTAACCATTGATTCATCAATGGCAAGGTATATGAATTCGGTGAGAAATACTTTTCAAATTTATGGCTAATTTCAATTAAGAGTGGACGCAATTTGTACAGTTTGTCATAATTTGCACTCTTACTATCTGACATCATGATATTATCATTAAGGTGAAGATTTGATAATAACCAACCAAAACGATTTACACTCATTAGTTTACTAATAAATGGGTCGTGTAGGTCTGGTGATGAACTCCAGTAATCTCGATAGCTTGGAAGTTTTTTTATCCCCACGAATATATTAATTCCTAAAAACGTTTCAACTTCATCTTTGTTTGTTGGTAACGTTTACCACCTTGCTCAGCATTTAAAAAATTTATCATCAAAAAAACAATTTAAATATATCATAAGGAGACTTAATTAGTAAATTTAAGACATAATCTGTTGGACCACTGATGCTGCTAAAAATTGTTGGCGCTGTATTAATTTCAAACTTATTCCATTCTACATTACACTTATTAGTGTCACTATCTGATGCTAAATTTGTAATATTGGTACTGTCGTACGTGTCAGTAGTTTCCGTCTGAGTCACTTTCAGAGCTAATTTCGGAGTCCCCTGACGGTATCGTTTCACATAATACGTCATAAATTTCATCATCATGAAGACAATCCGTATTAATTCTATAAGGGAATAAAAATGCAAAACCAGCTATATTATAAAAAAATTAAACATTCGAAAATAAATCATTCTACTTGTGTATTTCATGTAATAAACAATAGCCATGACAAATATTAAAAAACAACTGTTCTGTATGGTGGGACGAATTTCGTACCACCGCAAAAAATTATATAAAACGTTTCAACTTACCCCGAAGGAATTTCTTTCACGGAGAATATATTTTTAAGGAACAGTGTAAGATTAAACAGCGAATACCAACGTTGTTAAACAGCAGGAAAAACGGCAAAAAAAAACAACTAGAATAAACCTGAATATTTCCATAAACGTTTAAATTATTTGTGTTTGCGTGATAAGTTGCACAGGATGTAAAATTCCACTACATTAATTATGCCAAAGAAAGAAGCCATTTTTATTGCCGGTTTAATGTTTATACCGATTGATAAGAGAAAATCTGTGGATGGTATATATTTCGTCCCACTATGCAGCTAATGAAATAAAATAGGCGGTACATATTTTGTAGGCTGTGCTTGAAAGAGATAAATAATTATAAGCAGCTAGTAAGAAAATTACAAATTTTGAAATTTTTGTGTCTCGACCCCGAGTACTCCCCTCTATAAAATTGTGTAAATTACGATTTTCTTTCAACATATTTTTCTCGATACTTATCTAAATGTAAATGTACGGTAAAAATTTTATCACATTAACCGTTCGAATGTTATGAAATTTACTTATTACTGCATATATGTTGGTAAATATAATTAGAATTTTTTATATCTCAACACCGTTTCAATTTAAGGTATCGGATATTTTGAAAATATCTTTTAATCTTTAAAAATGAAACAGTTGTTTTAAGAAAAAAAAAACAAATTCCGAAATTCATTTCCAAAAATAAAAAATATATATACGAAAAACGTTGCACCTTCCCCCGATAATTGTCAAAACTAACATGTTCGGTTATAACTTCGGATAGTTACGAAATGAAATTCTACACGATTAAAGTAGCAATAGCTATCACTATTAAATGGTTTTTAATAATATGTGATCGGTGTCTACATATATTTTCTGGAAAACACCATTTTGCAAAACAAAATTATATGCCATAAAGTAAAAATAGAATGTTATATACAATCTCTGTAAATTGAGAATTGAAACAACGAATATATTTATTTATATTTAGCAGGATTTTTGTTTTATTTATTCATAAATGTTTATAGATTTAAATAATTTTAGTTTTATTTGTAGTTAAGTTAATTTCGGTGTTGTAAATCAAAATCTAATAGAATTATATTCCTAAACAAATATTTAATAGAACGCAAGATATCGGAGAAGCTTGACATCTGGTATATAAATGAGGGTGTGACGATGTAAGCGTACAATTGTAGGTGTGAGCTTTACTGTACCCTGGTAATTTATAAACTTTCTTCTTCACTACATATGTATATATATATATATATAAATATTAAAATAAATATGTTGAAGGGATAACGTTCGTGATGGATTCTGAAAAGCAGGATACATATACGCGTATAAAGGTAATTAAAATAAACATGTTAAAGGGATGACGTTCACGGTGGTGGATTCTGAAAAGTAGGTCATTATTGATTTACTTAGTACTTCAGAAGTAAACGTTAAAACCGTGTCCCCCATAAGCTGGATGGTTTCTGTTAGGATTATAAAGAAATTATCTTCCCCTTTTCATGGATGTATGGAAATATGTGTCTGTGTTGCCTGCAATGCGTATGTGTGTCGTATGTGTAACTTTTGTGTGTGTGCAATTTTTTTACAGTATGTCCTTGGCCTAAATTTTAACCATTGCGTATGTACGCATGTTTTTTCCCCTTCTAGGCCTTCGATTATTCTATGACGTATAAAGCACGTCCTTAACTCGTCATTGGCGTACGATGTATCGTCTCTTTTCGAAATATTGTCCTAACCATATTTTTATTTTCAATTTTATTATTATTTATTATTATTATTATTAATTATATTTGTATTAATTACGATTGTAATTTATTTATTATATTAATATATATATATATATATGTATCTGTTATATGTATCATAATATGAATCTTCTTGTATCGCATGTTCTTTCATTACTTTTTATATGAATTTAGATCTCGCTGAACTTGCACCTTCTTTATATAATAAACCTTATTCATAATTTTTTTTTACATGTTTTTATTCGATAAAGCGCTAGTTTTATTGTATTTATATACTCGCTGTATTAAAATATTATGTTTTTGTATATAGGGTTTTCAAGTGTGTATGTATACGAATGTGTGCGATATGCTTGTGACGCGAGTGAGCAAAAATTGTATTTTGCCATTCGCGCATTATTGCGCATAGGTGTTTTTTTATGTATCTAAATTACTATGATTATTATTATTATTTCGTAGTAACATTTGAAATGTCTTAATAATGTGAAATCAATTTGAATTTGAATTTGAATTATTATCGATTAACATTTTATCGTTTGACGGTTTTATTTTTAATCTGACCAGTTACATAAATTCTTGCGGATTACAATGGAATATATGTCAAGTTATTATCAATTTTTAGTGTTTGTTCGTGATGCGATTAATAGGCTTTTCACGACGGCGACTTCATTAATAAAAAAAAAAATTCTAAATTTGCAGCATTTTTTTAACCTTTTTCTTTTTCAGGTATCATACAAATTGCATTATTCGATTTGTTGTTTTTTTTTTTAAGGGGGGATTCATCTTATACAATTTTTTTTTATCTTCTTCTAATCTAGAACTGACGTGTCTAACCCGTCATCTACCAGATGTAATGAATGTGAAAAAAAAATAAACATTTATTTTAGAAGGAGTCGGTCCAGCGATAGAACTCCCAAGTTACGAATGATGGCAGCCCGAAAGCATTATCTGAACTCGGTAATATCTCTTCAGTCTTCTAATCGCCGATTGAACTTGCAAACTTATTGCCAGCAGATTTTCGCGAGATTCCAATCTCGCCAGGTAATGGCGAGCAGCGCGTTGGATTACTTGTTCCACATATTGTATCTGAAGATCTTTATGCAACGTGTAGTTAGTGACGCACCATGGAGCGCCAGCTATCCTTCGTAGTATCTTATTCTGGAACTGCTGTATTTTTTGAATGTTGCTCTTAGAGGAACATCCACATAGTTCGCAGCCATATAGCCAGATTGGTTTTAGTAGATAATAATTATACTCATCATCGTCATTTCTCCTCAACCGCTAGGTTGGTGGGCAACATGACCTGCAGCTAAGAAAATAATTTCCTGGCAAGAGCAACTTCTTTTATCTTCACATAATTCTGTTCTTTTATTACGGCGTCCATAAATCGGGTTGCTGGTCTTCCTCTTCTTAATATTCCGGTTGCTTTTGCTTCTATTAAGTTTTTTTTTAATCATTTACAATGTCTGATTTTATGACCGATCATACTCTTCTTTTATCAATCGACTTTATTACCTCTGGTTGTTCTTCTATTCTTTCGAATACCTCCTTATTTGTGATTTTATCCATCCATGATATTCTCAGCATCCTTCGATAACACCAAACTTCAAAAGCTCGAAGTTTTAATCTTTCTTTTTTATATGAAGTCCATGTTTCGCTGCCGTGTAGTGCAACGCTCCAGACAAAAGTTTTAACGAACAGCTTCCTTATGCGTAATGAAATATTTCTCGATGTAATAAGCGTTTCTTTTCTTTTAATGAAAGCATTTTTAGTCTGGGCTATTCTTTTTCTTACTTATTTTTCTATTTGTCCGTTGGATGTTATTAAACTACCAAGATGAGAAAATTCTTTAAAAAAAAAAATAAGGATTATACTATGATGATAATAATAGTTATAATAAATGATGATAATAATGAATAAATATAAACACGTCATTACACAATACGTTTGTACGTAATTTCTAGATGTTCAGAGGTTGCAAAATGTTGGTTCTTTTTGCGAAAAATTTCACGAATGGAAAAAATCAGTAACATCAACGTAAAACCAGCTGGTGTCGGAAGAAAACTTTTAAAAAATATTAAAAATGAAAAAAAAAACATATGTAGGTCGTATTTAAAGAGCAGAAAACTACAACAAGAATCAACGACTAGGAAAAATTTAAAAAGTAGCATCGAGGGCTTATAAGAGCGCCAACGACGTAATTGATCTAAATTAGTATGGGCGCTACATTGTTCTCGATCATGTACAACAGGAGTAATCTTTGACAATCATCCGCAACGTACTATGAACCAGCCGATTATTCTTTATTTATCGGATATATTAATGGACATAGCGGTGTAATGGTTAAACGTATAATGTTCGTAGGTCTTGAATTTAAATCAGATCGAGAATCGAAAATTTTTCGCAAGGACTCTAGCCAACTCAGTTATTTATTAATTAATCGTTCGGTAAACCAGGATTGTAGACTTTACCAGTTCTCGATCGATCGATAGTTACGCTACGATCCTATTTACTCCTGAAACTCATTTGATCGCTAAAATATCTCTTAAAGATGTGAAAGGAAGAATTTAATTTTTGCAATATTCGATAATTCCCACATGGTTTTCTTTTTAATGTCGAATATTTGACTTTATTAATATTTGATTACGGATTATAATTGAAACGGATTTCTTTTTTTAGACGAATGTTTTATGTTTCATCTGTTTCGTATTCGATTTTCGACCATATGATATTTACGTATATACTTATAAACTAGAAATACGAATATATATGTCGAATGAAATAAAAAACTATTGTATAAAAAGAAAAAAAACAATTACAAAATATATCTGACAGAGTAGATGTAGACGAACATAAAAATATAAAATCCCCGCGAATATATTTTTGATTTTTTATTTCTTCCGCTATGTAAAATGTTTCTTCAATATCGACTAATTTAAATATGAGGATTTTTCCCATTAAATCCCTATAAATGATTTTGTGACACTTACAAATTGATCTTTTGTTTCATTTTTTTTTATTTGTTACCTTTATTTTTATCCTGGGGACATCTGTCCGACACACGCAACAGACACACACACATATATATATATATATATATATATATATATATATATATATATATATATATATATATAATGTTCACGACGAAATAAAATAACAATAAAGTTAGGAAATAAAAATTTTATATATATATATAAATAGATTTATTTCTATATATGTATATAAATTTAAATAATTATATATGTCTAAATTCTATATTAATTCGCAATATATAAAATAAGAAATAATATTTAATCTTAATGTTGATATAGTAACGGATAAAATATTTAATTCATTTATTTGTTTAGAATCGAAATCTAATTCGACCGTCAAGCGCTACGTACGTTACTATATTATGATTCAAACTCGGTTTTAGATGAGCGAGCTATTGTCACAAAAAAATAATAATAATAATAGTTGAAGCTGAAGTGCCCCTATCATTACAAAGTGATAAAATAAAAATTGTGTATGCTCAAGCCACCCGGTCAATTTACGACCGGTCGAGCGAGTACAAAATGGGAAAAAATATGTTCCAGAAAGCTAGTCAAATAGTTAGTAGTTAGTTTTCCAAAGTTAGTAGAAGTTTTAATAAAAGATGAGCTATTTTTTCGATTTTCGGAGGTCAAGAAAAAGATGGTTAGTTAGTTCTATTTTGGGAGCTAAATAGGAAAGAAAGTGATCAGAAAGTTCATTCGTGTGAATGATGAAGCCATCATCAGGGTTAAATCAGGTTAGTTTTCTATTTACTTTAACGTTAATACTTGTTAATCGATTAATCTAAAACGAATCTTATTAGCGAAAGCATAAAAATATATTGTTTCGATTATTCAAAGAAAATTAAATTCAATCGCATTTTATGTGAAATTATTATGTCTATATCTTTATTTAAAAATTAAATTGATTTTTGTATAGAAAAGATTAAATTTTTTTTTTATATTATCATTGTTATTTACGCGATTAGCAAGTATTAAGAACGTAAAAGAACACATGTAACATATTTAATATACGTGGATTCAGAACGAAACATGCATATCTGTTAGGTGAGCGTCAGGGTTTTCGATACATACATTCATACATACATACATACATACATACATACATATATATATATATATATATATATATATATATATATATATATATATATATATATATATATATATATGAAATACCTGTATATACGACAATGAAAATAAATAATATAAATTAAGTTTGTCATTCAAATTCTGCGTAAAAGTGTTTTTTGCGTCGTAAATATAGTCGACTAAAATAAACGTATTGCGTCATTACTGGCTTTTCCCCTCCCTTTGCCTCTTTGATCTCAAAAACATTAGCGTAAATATAACTCAGATAGTGAAGTATAGAGAGGTCTGTTAGTAAAGTTGAACTACAGCATTGTTTTGAACCTATTATATATATATATTTTATATATATATATATATATATATATATATATATATATATATATATATATATAGAGTAATGTATATACATTGTAAATATTCTCTTTTATGGTTGTTTGAAAATTGTAAACTTTACCACACTGGACTTGCCGGCGCACTAGCGTGTTGACCTAATTTCGATTTCTGCGATTGTCAGTTGCGTATGTAGTACGTGCCTAGATAGATACGTACATATATAAATATATTTCCACATTTATATTTTTATATATGTATATATGTATATATGTATATATGTATATATGTATATATGTATATATAGTCAGTGTGCCATCAGGATACCTACATTATTCTAAAAAAAAGAAATAAAAAATGCGAAGTTTTCGTTCTTTCGCGAAAGCTTTTTAGTATCTTCTGTATTGACGTCATCATTACGCCTCGGCTATTCTGTCCGTTCCTGGATAAATTGTCCATTTTCTCTTTCAAAATTTTCCCTCCTAACTAATAACTAGTCGTCCACAGTTCCAGTTGTCTTTGTTTGACCTTTGAAAACAGAACACATTTCTATCGTGGTGGCTGGTTCAATGGCGTTTATCGTCGCGTTATTAAGTCCACGCGCGCCTTTCAAATTTTTAGGGCGAATAGCACTCCCGTCGGTGTAATGTTTTCTGGCCACAGTCTTTATTTACGTAGGATCGATATTCCTTTTAGAACACGTGTAAAATTCTTTTCCACACTATTGTACCGAAGTCGCTTCGCGTGGTATTTATTACGTTTGCATCCGCGCAGAAGAAATAAACCAAAATAGCACGGTCGACTTTTAAAATATGGTAACGTGCGTAATTGTTCAGCGCTTTTTCTCGACGTCACACGAACTGTTTAAACGTGAATAAAATTTCATTAAAATTTTATAATTCGCCAGTTTTATATATGTATGTATGTATATATATATATATATATATATATATATATATATATATATATATATATATATAAATAATGAGCATTACGAAAAAATTCGAGTCTGAACATGCGATTACTGTGAATTATAATTTATAATTCCAAATAATATTACGTAATGATGTTTTGGATATGGATACTGAAGATCCTTTACTACTGATGAGAAAAACGAAGTATTTTTAGTGCACATAACGAACACGATAATTTTTCTTTTAATATTTTTAGTACATCTGAATAACTCCATTTTTTTTCTTTTTTTTTTTTAACGTGCTTTATACTGCTTCCAAGGCTAGAGACACGGAAGGGTAGTTAGATTAAGGGCAGAAGGTTGGATAAATTTAGGAAAGTTATAAGTTTAGATTCAGCAGATGGTGAATACTGTAGGATTTCGGTTAGAGAGGATGCAAGTCCAACAGTAAGACGGTGAGCTGAGTACAAAGGACATGATAGGAGAATATGAGGAATAGTAAGGGGTATGTTACATGACGAGCATAACGGTGCACTCTGGCCTAGAGAGAAATGCTTGTGTGTAAGAAGTACGAACTATTATTTTATATTTTACTAAAAATGGATATCACGTGACGGGAAGAGTTAAGCAACCTACCTAAATTCTTAAGTGGCTGTATCTAGAACAAAACTGTTTGTTCGGGTTTTAGAAATGACGGAATGGAAATGCTTATAATCGCGGTACGAAATAGAACACTACCAACTGATCTCTAATCCGATTGACGGATACTTGGGTTTTTATATTTAACACGGAAACAATTTTTTTTTTTTAATCTCCTTCACATCTAGAACTGACCAGCATAGTCATTTACTAGATATTAATGATGACAGGATCATGATTTTCAAGATCTGCCCATCAGCACGATCTCGATTTTATTCATTGAACCTTGAACCTGTTAAGGACCAAATTTCGAAAAAATAATTACACGTTAAAAAAACTTAGGACATAAAGATAGTAACTATATCACCACTGTGGCTCAGCTGCTAAATAATAGATGGTGTTCCGGATAAGTACAACTCAACACAATGGGTTAGCGGGTGAATGGTAGGAAGTCAAATCAAATGCGTCCGAGGAATGAATGGGAAACCGGAATGTAGAACTATAATAAATAGTTTGGAGACGTACGTTTAAATAAATGAATACTAATAAAGTTCGATCTGTTATGTATTTTATTTATTAACGCTCCGATTTTTATACCCTGTTTCTTCCCCGATACCCGTCAATGCATTTTAAAATTATTATTTTTATATATAGAGTGAACAATTACAGAGGTTATCGCTGTTACCAGTTACCTATAAAATACTCTCTAAGTGAATACAAACTAGAGCAGAAGAGCAGCTGGATACACAAATTGGTGAATATCAGTGTAGATTCAGGAAACATAGATCATGTGTTGAACAGATTTTCAACCTCAAGTCATTAATGTTGTGTCTAAAAAATCCAAAAAATATGTAATAATGTTTATCGATTTTAAAAAAGCATATGATTCAGTAGACAGTATTGTTTAATGTTCTCAAAGAATTTGGTTTGGATGAAAAAACCACAAGCTTGATAAGAAACACATAAAGTGAAATTTAGGGGTGAAATATCCAGACAATTTGAAATAAAAACAGAAGATAGACAGGGGGATGGGTTGTCACATTTACTCTTTAACTGCACACTTGAAAACGTTATAAGAGAATGGAGAAAAGTTATGAGTGATGAAAATATCACTGGGATAATTAGACTAGGATACAAAAAGGACAATTTAGTAATAGACTGTTTAGCTTTTGCAGATGATCTGGAAATAATACCCGAATCTACGGAGACCGCAAAGCGGCAGATAGAATTATTAAAAGAACAAGCGGATAAAGCTGGGCTACAAATTTCCTTCGAAAAAACTAAATTTATAACAAACATTACAGCCGCCCCTGATAAAATAAAAACTAAATTCGGTCAAGTGCTAAGAGTTAATAAATTCAAATATCTGGCGGAGTTAATCGAGCAGAATGCATCACAAAGAGAAGCAATCAAATACAGGATCGATCGAATGAAAGAAGCATTTTATTTAACAAAAGAAGTATATAATAAGAAATGCTAAACTGTGATCAGACCAGCGGCGTTATATGCAGCGGAGGGCCTAAAAATGAACCAAAAAGGAGTAAATGAACAGCTTGAAATTGCAGAAAAATAATAGGACCAGTGAAACAAGATGAAAAATATATAAAACGAAGTAATCAAAAAAAAAATGTCGACATGTGGAAAAAATACTACCGCGATCTGGAAAAGAAGAATTCGATTTTATGGGCGTATGCAAAGGATGGAGGCCAGCTAGCTCACTGGACGATTGTTTAAGTACATGTGAAAACTAAAAATGGATGGTACATGGTACACAGAAACTAAAAATGACATGGCGGAACTAAATATTATGCTTGAAGAAGTAGAACAGCGATTAAAATTAAAGAAAAGACCGTTTGACTCTAAAGGATTCGCTGAAAAACAGGGAGGAAGAACTGGTATTTTGTGGACCGAAGAACGAAAAAAAAAGACACCGTGATGAAAGCAGTATGGAAGGACCAGTTGATAACGTAATCTATCAGGGGTTAATTCGGAATAATAATTTTATATATATATATATATATATATATATATATATATATATATAATGATTATTATTTTTATTCCGCATTATGTCACTAGTTCTATGCTATCTACCAAATTTTTGAAAAAACAGCGATTCCAGTGATAAGGATTTTCGCTAAACGTATTTTAATACTTTGTGTTTATTGCTATAGATCCGTAGGTTTTGTTCGTTTTAATCGTCTGATTTCTGTCGAATTATCCAGCAGAGCAACAGCTAAAGTATTTGTGTGATAATACAGTTTATCGCCATATTTACTAGCTATTTCTTGTATTTTATCTTTTACGGGCGTAACACCTAGGTCCGTGTGCAATGTAAGATTGCTTACATACCACGGCGCATTTGTGATAGTTCTTAATGATTTATTTTGGAAGCGTTGTATTATCCCTATATTACTCTGCTTAACACAGCCCCAAAGTTGACTTCCATAAGCCCATATAGGCTTTAGAATTTGATTGTACAATAATATCTTGTTCACCAGTGATAATTCGGATTTTCTTCCGATAAGCCAAAGCATGTTCCTAAACTTTATATTTAATTCATTACGATTTGCTATTATGGAACTTTTCACATCTATTTGATGATCGAGCAAAACATGTAATTTTCTCTCGTCATTGTTGTTGACTACCATCGGTTTTTTTTTTTTGTAAAAAACTGATTTCACTTATTAATGAAGTCACATTTTAAATCTCTTTTCGTACGAAGTAGTTTATTAATTAGTTAGAAATTTGGTTCGTCAGAAGACATTCTGTCTGCGAGAAATAAAACTGATCGAAACATATATCCAGCAGAAAGTTTGACACTCATCGCGGATTTCGAAAAAGTTCGATGTTAGGAAAACTTACACATATTACATAATATATTATCGACGTTAGGAAAACGTGTTTACGCATATTACATCATACTTTCGAAAATGTCTTTCGTTTATTGATTTTTTCCTTTCAAACATATTGATATAAACGAATTAAAAAAAAATTTGATATCGTCAGTCATTTTTGCAAACTATGTATATTTATTTCTCTAAGTTAATTAAAAATTATGTAAATACCACCGCCTTTACTTACGAATATCGTTCTTCTTTTTTTATCTCCTTCGCATCTAGAACTGATTAGTACATTTTAATATTGACAAAGATCGCGACTTTCAAGATATGCCCATTAGCGGGATCTCAATTTTATTTATTCTGAATCAATAACGTTTTTCCTTTTCAACCTCTTGCGATCCACTTGGTTGCTGTAGAAGGTTCCCTGCAACAACGTTTCCACGTTCTTCCAATCTCGACAAGCGATTGGTGACAGCTAGTTTTATTTCTTCTGTACGTATTTGACTTATAGATCTTGATGTAGTGTATAGTTTGATATATAACTGGGTGCTCCGACTAGCGACTTCAGCATTTTGTTCTGATAGCGCTGTGTTTCATTAATATTACTTTTGGATGCACATCCCCATAAGGTTCGGTTGCGTACAACCATATTGGTTTTAACACCTGCGATATAACAACATTTTATTAGCATCATGTAAATAAAAATGCGGTCCAAGCAACCAATAAAGTTTCCTTGTTTTTAAATTAAGTTCTGTCATTTTGGCATTAATATGTTGAGGCTTTAATTGTGTAAGTAACCTGATAATTTGCCGTTTTTGTTTCGTGGTTAGTACGAATATGCTCTCCTAGGCATCAATTTAAGGTCGCTAAAAGCGCCTGGTCCTATTTTGTATTCCCCCCCCCCTTAAAATTCCTAACGACAGTAATGACTGAATTGTAGTTAAGTTTATGACTACCATGACGATGAGATCATTTTCCCATTATCAGCCCGTTAGCGTAGTACGGTATCTTATTTACATACTTATCAGAGGACAAGGTCGTTTGATATTCAATGTTTGCGTTTTAAATAATATCTAGAGACTATATATTTTTTTTATATATATATATATATATATATATATATATATATATATATATATATATATATATATATATATATATATAATTAATTAATAGTCAAAATTTCGACGAATTTAAATTCCTGGAATTACTGTAACAATTTTTTTTTGGATTACGAATTTTTTAAATAATAGAATTAACTCACGCAAAATTTCCTTGAATTCCTGGTATAATTTCAGAAATTCTTAAAATATAAATTTTTTCAAATAAAACATTCGTTTTCTTTTATTAGATTCGAACAGGTTTTACGCGAAGTTGATACGAAATTAGTAGATGCCGTGATTAATAATTTACGAATACATATACACACAAATACCATATATATATACATATATATCTATACAATATACATACGAGCATATATATATATATATATATATATATATATATATATATATATCAAATCTGGTCTTTCTGATTAATAATTTAGGAATGCACACATTTTATTTATATATATATATATATATATATATATATATATATATACGGATTATTAATTGAACGTTTTGAAAAGAATCATTGTTTTAAAATGTTTCTAACGTTCTCTGTAACTTTGATTTGTGCTATAAATGTGTATTATTTATTTCCTATATATGCCCATATTTTACTTATACGTTCTTGTAGCTTTCATATTTCTACATTTGTATAAATAAATAAATATTTATTTGGATGCTATGTTTTATGTTTCAGCTATGAAAGTATGAAATCGTTGTGCGATCGTTTTAACCGGGCGATAGATAGCATGCTTCAGATGGTGAGTTTTAAAACGATCCATTTTACATTTTATATATATATATGTATGTATGTATGTATGTATGTATATAGTTTACCATTGGAATAGCTTATATCAATTACTGCGCAGTACAATATATGAAAAATAATTTTTGTACGCGTGCAAATAAAATAAAGAAACACACGTTGAGTGCTTCTAATAAATATTCTAATTTGTAATTTTAAATTTCACCTCACTTAGTCTTTAACAATTTTAAAGAATTCTCACTACATCGAATATGAGGTGATGATTTTCTGTAATTAGTTGTATAATATAATTATTTAATCTACGCGCATCCAAGGAGTTAAGATCCGCAATAAGCTTTTCAAGTTGCATTGGCAGTGTATTCCTTGTCATTAGAATTTCAGAAAGAAAGCTATCTCTATTTTTGTATTTGGTACCGGACCAGATCTGATGTTCGACGCTATCTCCAGTATTCCATACTTCACAAGGTCCACTTTGATGATCCCTAACTTAGTAAGATTACTAGGTGTACAGTTATGACCACTTCTTAGTCTGATAAACACAGCGACAAAATCTTCTTTGAGCTGATTTCCATGTTTAACTGAGCCAGCAAAATGTGCTTTATGTGATGAAGATCACCCAGCAAGTTACAGAGGTTGTTCTGTTTATAAGCAGCAGGCACAATTCTACAATAAAATACGTACATCCTTCTCCCGGACGCGAATAAGTAATTATAATTACGCAAATGAAAGCTATCCAAACTCTGGAACAAACGTAAACCATCATCGGTACTCTGATGTAGTAAAAACGAACAATATAAATTATCGAGAAAGTTTATCTCATAGCGGTATCGAAACTAACCATATATGACAGTAATTATAACAAGAGTAATAATACACGTAATATCAATAATACCAATAATGTTAATAACGAGCGCAATAATAATAACGATATTTCAGTGTTACTAAATACATTTTTAAATGAATTCAAATCTTTCATTAATCCATTAATATCACTGTTAACAAAAGTTATTGAAAAAATTCTGCCGCGATGTTACAAAACGTTACAACTGTCACCCAACATTCACTCGTGATAATGTTATGGAACGCGAACGGGATTTCGCAAAAAAGGAACGAACTAGAAATGTTTCTTCATCAAAACGCTATAGACATAGCGCTTATCATAGAAACACATCTTATACATGAGAATAGTTTTAAACTGCACGGGTACAAGGTATATTCAGCATATCATCCTGATGGTACAGCTCATGGAAGAGCTATGGTGATGGTCAAAAGCTCGTTTAAACAGTATAAAAGCTTTTCACACAATGCATACGCGTATCAGATAGTAGCTGTAAATATTGAAACATTTACATTACTGTCATGGACAAATTCATATACCTGAAGTCGAGTATGATACAATATTCAGAAAATTAAGGAATAAATTCATTTGCGGTGGTGACTATAACGCCAAATGCAACGCATGGGGTTTACGATTAACGAACAATTCTGGGAAAAGACTTACGCGGTAATTCACTAGTTATATTGTCTCCGATGACACCAACATACTGACCCACACACGTTAACAGGCTTCCAAATGTTCTAGATTTTTTTTATTATACACGGATTACAAAATTACAACAGAGGATGTAAAACCATCGTTGATCTATCATCCGACCATGTTCCTGTACTCGCGGTATTAGAATTAAACATAGCCGATAGAGTTCTGCCCGATTTCCAAAATGCAAATTGGGCAGGATTTAAGGAGTATATTAACAATAATATTAATTTGCTTCTTAAGCTACATAGTCCTGCTGATATTGACCATCATTTATCAACTCTTACGAAGTTAATTAATTCTTCGTCGGAACTTTTTATTCCGAATAAACCACTTAATAATTATCCGCATATGGCACTACCAACTTGTATCATGGTTCTCATCAAATTTAAAAATTATATTAGAAGATTGTACATTAAGCATCGTTTCTCTAATCGTTCTCAAAATTTGAAAAACATGTTTAATTTTCTTAATAAATTGGTTAGTTTTCTTTTGCGTAAATTTAAAAATTACAATTTCAATTCAACTTTCTCTAAGCTTGAACCTAATGATAGTCGGCTATGGAAAGTTTGCAGACAATACACGAGACAGCATACAGCTCTTCCACCACTCTACGATTCACACTTAAATAACTATGTTTACAAAAATGAAGCGAAAGCTGAGTTTTTAGCATCAGAGTATTCCAAAGTTCATAATCGTAATTCTAACTTTGCATCTGGCTATCAAGTGAGAAAAATTCATTCATGTGTTAAAAAATTCCTCAATGCCAATCTACTGCCCAATATTTTCCCTCTTGTCACCCCAAGTGAAGTCTTTAACAATATTAAAGCTATAAAAGTAAAAGGTTCGTCAGGGGATGACAATATTTCTACTCCCATTATTAAGAAATTGCCGCTAAAAGCTATTATTGAACTTACAAATTTAATTAATGCTATCTTTAGATTCGGTTATTATCCAAATAGTTGGAAGATAGCCAAAAGTATTGCTCTTCCCAAACCCGGAAAGGATGCCTCGTGTGCAAGTAACATACGTCCTATTAGTTTATTGAGCAATCTAAGCAAAATAGCGGAAAAAATTATACTATCTCGTTTAAGACTTCATGCAGATAACCAAAAAATCAAATACACAGTTTGGCTTTCGTCCAGGTTATTCCACCACCCAGCAAGTAGCACGAATCACGGAGTTTATCACACATAATTTTAATCGTAATAAACATACTGGTATGGTTCTCCTGGATGTTGCGAAGGCTTTCGATACTACTTGGCATAAAGGTATTATTTACAAAATGATAAAATATCAGTTTCCTCGTTATGTAATCAACGTTATTAGCAGCTATTTAGCAAACAGACTATTTTACGTTACCATCAATGATTCAAGGTCTACTATGAAAACGTGCTCAGCGGGGGTCCCCCAAGGTAGTATTCTGGGTCCCTTTCTGTTTACTTTGTTTTTATCTGATTTCCCAAACCTATCTGATTTCCCAAACCTACCTGATATTCAGACTGCTCTTTATGCAGACGATACAGCTCTTTTCTGTACTTCTTATATACCTAAAGCAATTACTAATAAATTACAGTCAGGAATAAATTGTGTCTTTCGTTATTATAAAAAATGGCAAATTGATATTAATTGTGATAAAACAGAGGCTATATTTTTCACCCGCAGGCGTCCCACGTTACCTGCTGAAGTTAAGGTCAACTCTACCACTGTAAGTTGGTCAAAACATGTTCGATACCTCCGGGTAGTCTTGGATAACAGACTAAATTTTTCTGAACATGTCAATCATACTACCTTGAAAGCTAGCAGGAGTATATCTACCATATATCCATTAATCAACAGAAAATCATTTCTTAATGTAAATAATAAATTAATTCTGTATAAAACACTTATACGTCCCCTAATGACGTACTGTTGTCCAGCTTGGAGTTTTATTTCAAATACAAATTTTAATAAGTTACAAGTATTTCAAAATAGGTGTCTCAGATGTGTGCTAAATGTCCCTCGATACCACAAAATCGTTGACATGCATGCTACCTTAAACATGCCTTATATTAAGGACTATATCTTAAATTTAACGCGCAAGTTCTGCGATGACTGCTTAGTCCACGATAATAGTTTAATTTCTACCATTGGTAATTACGATTCCAGGCAACTCCAATTTATGTATAGTAAATATAAACATAGGAGGCTCAAACATAACCTGTTGTAATGTTTTTGCGGCGCCTATTTTAGAAATTAATATTCCTTCTTTATTTATTTTTTAATGTCTAACGTGTTTTTTCTTTTGTTTTATTATTACTATCTTAATTTTTTGTTTTTTACTGTACAGTTTTTTTTTCAATTATTCTTTGCTGTCATTATAACTATAAGTATAATTACTTCTTTTATTTATTACGGGTCCTTGTGTTATTATTTCTGATGTACGGCGAGCCATCCTTGGCGTTATGTAATTATTATTTAAAATTTTTGGTTTGTGTATACTCACTGTAAATTATGCTGAAATATACGTTGTTGTTGTTGTTGTTATTTTCTAATTTTAACTTCTGTATCGTTTCTTATTTATCGATTGGTTACTACGAAAGTACCGGAGTAAATTGAAGTAAAATTTTTCCTATACGAACTGCGGGAATTCGCGGATTTTAAATGTCGATCCGGTTAGGTCCCATTTTCTATTCTAACGTTAATTTTGCGACGGAAGTTTTATTTATTTATAACTAAAAATTTAAAAAAAAAATTACGAATGAAGTATTATTTCTTTTTTTAATTTTTGGGAACGGTTTTAGACGAAACAAGGTCATATCCGTGCACACAGTCGATTACGAGAAACTAGAGCATCGTTCTGCGATGAACTTTAACCCTTCAGTTTTGGTTATATTCCGCCATTTTTTTCTTCTTCAAATACGCTTTGACGCCGCTCAACTATAAAGCTTTATCGTAAGAGCGGCGCCCTTTTGAGGGGGTAGAATATTTCGGCCGTGGAGTTTTTGACTTACCCTTTCGAATAAATATTTTCACCCTTGGAAATTTCCAACTTTCCTTTTCTCTAAACCGAATTTCCCTTATCCAACAATAGTGGTTACGGTCGTATCGAATGCAGTATTTTTTGTTGATCGCATTTCCTTACATGCGCGCGCATCCTACGCTAATTTCGACGTATTTTTTTTTTGTTTGGCTTTTTACATTTTACGCGAGCTTATACTAGCGCAGATATGGATAGTACATTTCCTCCTACTAACGGTATTGTTCGGTGGGAGTTATCTTATTTTATTTATATATATATATATATACACATTTTTTTTATTAACGCTCGCGTTATATACAAACATGTGTGCATGTGTATTTTCTTAGGGAACTGAAGGAAGTTAGCGCGAATAAATGGCAAACGTGTGCGTACCCATTTATTCCCCCTTGAACCATTAGTAGAAGAACTTTAGCTCTAATGGCCTTGCTACTACTGTTCCATGTTCTTTTACGTATGCTACTACCTTATATATATATATGTATAATTTTCTTATCATCATCGTTGTCATCATGTATTATCATCATCATCATCATCATCGCGTCTCACACGGCAGCTTTCCTTGTTGTCTGCGTAACTTGCTAGCGTTTTACTACGTTCTTATATCAGTAATACCCGTTATTTTTAGGAATTCCACAGTCGTGTTTTTTAAACTACTTCCGCGTTCTCCGTATCTGGTTATACACACACACAGAGATATATAGTGTGTGTATGTGTGTGTCGCAGGATGTTAATAGACTGTTTACAATCGGACTGCTACGTGACTAATTGTAGGGAAGAATCATCTTATTTGAATTTGAATGAAAAATTTTTGTTTCCATCATTCCGTGAAAGTGGGAGGTGGTAATGCGTTGTGCACTTTACAGCAGAAAGAATCGGAATTAAGGAAATTTTTATAAACATTAATTTATAATTAAGGAATACATTTGCTTTAGAAGTAACGTTATTTTTATATATATACCTATACGACTATACACAACGATTATTAACTTGTCTATTCCCAAGAACTGTGCAATCGTCAAGGATATCTGAATGAGTTAAAATGGGATAATTACAGTCAATTTGGTTCGGTTAATGCCCCCTTTCGACTTGGAGTTAAATAACCGCAGACCATGTGGATGAATAATGATGGTATGTTGAAAAAAAAAGGCAATTTTACGAATGAATCTCTGCTAACCTTCGTGAAGCAACTACTGCGATGTTTATGTGTGTATATTATACCGTACGATTTGTTTTGTTACGGTTACTTCTGATGTGATATTTCAAATATGGCGAACGGACCTTTTAATACGCGATTTTAAGATTACCTTTACGGAAGACAGTTACTTCAATTCGACTTGTACGTTGTATCGGTTGTAGTTTATTGTTATGGAGATGGTTGATTGAAAATAGATCGAAATCGACTTAATTTTTCTGTCAGGTATGTTTTAGTTTAAAAAATATGAATTACATTCGATATTACGTTAGGTACACTAATGTGTTTGATTATAACTATTTATATCTTTATATTCTTCACGTGCCATGTCTAACTAGTGAATTTAATGCAGTGGTTTCCCGTTTCCTTCTGCATGATTTTCTGTTAGGGTTTTTGCCTTTGGACAAAATCCTAACCGCGAGGCAGCGGAGTTTATGCTGTTGGACAGCAAGTGAGAGACACATACAGGCGGTCTCAACTCGCCAAGGTTAAATAGACCATCTCGGTAGTGTGGAGTTTTGTAGGCAGTTCTCAAGCTCTCCACTTCCTCCTGTCGATAAACCTGTCACTATAAATTAGATGCGCTTGAAATATGGTGCTGGTGGCACATGTTAAAAATAAAATGGGCCGATAAAATATTCAACTGCGAGGTATTGTGCAGAGTAAATGAAAAACGTGAAATTTTAACAATGATACAAGGAAGAAGGGATACGGTAATAGGACATATACTCGATATGTATTGTTAACCTGATAGAAGGAAAAACAATCGGGAAAGTTCAAAGAGGAAGACCGCGAAGGAAGTTTATGGATGACATTAAAGGAAATTAAAGCACTAGCCGCAGAACGTGAACATCTTACTCGTCATGCTATCCACCAACCTCCGGGCTGAGGAGAATAAGAAGAAGAATATATATTTTTATTTTTATATATATATATATATATGTGTTGTGTCTATCTACAAATATTTATGTATTTCACTACCTTCTTCTTTAATACGATCAGACTCATGAGTCATACAGGATGCTTAAAACCGACTAAAAGAGATCAATTATACGAACTGGCTGGAATAGCTCCACCAAGCATCCGACGAGATGCCGCACCCAACGTTGAAAGAACTCGACAAATGGAAGAAGAAAAACATCCTATGTATGAGCAGAAGCCTATAGACTGTCGTTTGAAATGTAAAAGTTTTATGAAATGCACAAAAAAGCTACAGAGAGCACCGACAGAAGAAAAACTGTATAAATGGCGGATGAAGATTAGTTCCACTGATAAAAACCTACAAGAGACACTACCAAATGGATCAGAATTCTCATGGGAAATGTGGAAAACGCTTAACAGAATCAGAACAAACATGGGTAGCTGTAATACTAACCTTCGGAAATGGGGCTACTCGGATGTCACTGATAAATGTGAATGTGGAGAAATAAAAAGCATGAATCGCCTTTGGAACTGCCAGCATGTCCGGCAAGTTGCGATGAGACAGATTTACGTTTAGCAATTGAAAAGGCTCAAAGAATGACCGCTTATTGGTGTGGGAAAATATGATTGCATCCGACACGACGAAAAATATATTATTTTGCAGTAACTGTTCACTTTCCAAGCGTTTGCTCATCACGTGGGTGTATTTACATCGCTCTCAGAATCGCTCACACGCACGTCTTGCTTAATATACGTAGTATTTTACTTAGAAAACAACGTACAAAGCTGATTAAAACTTAATTTACGTTAATTAATGTTTTCTCAGTACGTATATTTGCGTCTCGTGTAATTCAACCTTTATATCACAGATTTATTTACGCACTAATTTAAATTGAATTACCGGATGTAACAACAAAAGATGATTCCCAATTAGATAAATATTTTGTTTACAGGGAACAATATGAAAAATACGCAACACAAATACAAAATTATCGAGTAATAATTTTTGTGAGTGTCTTTAACAACAATTCCGTGTAGTTAACCGCATGACTAATCGTATGATGTGTACATATTTTTTGTTTTTCATCTTGCAAGTTCACGGTAACATGGCTAACCTCCTACAAGTTTTAGCTCCCTTCTGTTAGGTTAGAAATCCAATATTCTTTTCTTTCTATTGTCTCATGTATTTCTCGTGTTTCATTAACTTTAGGCAATGCCTGGCAATTCCATATTTTATCGGCTCAATGTGTGTACATCTTTTTCCACCCGGAGGAAATATGAAGGAACTTATATTCACAGGTCCGTTACAAAGGACAACTGGGGTAAATTACTCCGGTCTTCAGATGAAAGAGGCCTAGAAACCTAAAAAGTTAAATTCCTCTTAATTTTACATTTTTAGTCAGAAACCCAAAATGTAAATACATTGCTTATCCACTAACTTATTTATTTTTTCTACATGCGTATACGTTGCATAGCTTATCGGCATAAAAATTAGCACATGCCTGGCCGTTTCCGGAATTTTACTTTTGATAATGTATTAAGTATAATATAGGATGATCCATAGAAGACGGATCTTTTTTTTTTTTAATAGCGCAGTTGGTAACATTGCTACAACGCAAACCGCGTGTTCCACGTTTAGTGTACACACGAGAGATTCGTTTTCGCCATGTTTCAGTTATCATGGCATCCTATAACGAAAAGGAGCGCGCATTTTGCTTAGCACATTATTTTCGGTTGGAATTGATCACGATAGTGTGAAGAGAGTTTCGAAAAAAAGTCATTACCCGATTTTTTTGCGGAGATATCTCACGAGATCTGAAAGAGTTGAAAACTCGGATTTCTCAAATAATTTCAAAAATTCAGTTACCCATGTCGAAAAAGTCTTCGCAAATTTTGTAAAGACTGAATGAATGTATTATTGCAAATGGCGATCGTCTGAACGATATTGATTGTAAACTTATCTCTCGTCATTCTATTTTAAAATAAAATTTCATTCAAAAATTTTGATTTGACATATTTAATAAAACAGCAAAACGGTCCGTTTTCCCTGGGTCACCACCCTATATTATGTCTAATATTTAATCTGTCATACACATCATATATATATTTAACCGAATGATAAGTAATCATTTATCGGTTTATGATTGTTTAAATAATGAAAATGAATATACAATGCGTTTTTCTATTCGGGATTAATGATGACAAATAAATTTCAGGAGAAAGCATTATATATATATATATATATATATATATATATATATATATATATATATATATATATATATATATATATATATATATATATATCTGTAGTGTCTGGATATTATTTGCGAATATTTTCATTATAATCGCTGCATTGGGCTATTTTTATCACACAAACAGAAAATCTATTTTTTTAAATTTTTGTCGGTGTCGGTCTGTCTTCTGCTCTGATTGAACTCAAAAATTGATAACGTAATAGTGATGAAATTCGCACAGCTTATAGAGGCTATATATCGGGTTCGTTCTAAGTTTTGATTCACATTGATATCACGAATTGGACAGGAATTACAATAATTTAAAATTTTAAATATCTCTGTCAAATCGTTTAAAATTAACACGGTTTTCGGTTCGAATGTACCTTAACTACGAACACCCGCCAACAAATACCAGTGGTTTGTTGCGTAAGGGGCATGGCCGAAATAACGGACGAATATATATATTGTTAAAAGAAAGAGACAGCGATATTATATTTAAAAAAATAATTACACGGGCGAGGAGGTTGGTAACTTCTAGTGTGTATATATATATATGCGCGTGTGTGTGTGTGGGCACCGTGTTGTTTTTATATTATGTTGCACATCATTCTATGTGCGACGAAATGATTAATTGGTTTTTCATGCATATCATAAATATTTTAACATTTTGAACTATAATTAACTTTTCCCGCTTTTTTCTTTTTTAATGATTATAATCAATTTTGCAGAAACGAATTATATAAACCGTTTTCTTTTAAAATCTTCCAAATGAATATTTTCAATTGGCCGATTTTACGACGGCCACAAAAACGTGTGTAGCATTTTCGATACCGGCTTTGTTATAGTGCCGACTATAATCAGCTTAGATGATTAGAACGACTATTTTCATCTGACTGATATGTGATGCGAGGGTTAATTCGGTGGTCGAATCGAGTCATTGTCCCTGATGACTCACCATTTCGATTTAAAAAAGGGGCTACTACTTATTACGTAGTTTCGTCATCCCTTATCGACATTTTCTAAAACTTGCTTTTCGATCGTAAGGTTCCGATTCGTTTTTTTTTAATTATTTTTTAAATAAAATATTTCTATCGGTCGATAAATCCCATGCGTTCAAGTTTTAACGTATCCTTTTATTCGTACCAACGTGCGGACGATATAAATTGCCAATTGAAAAATTTCTGTGCCTGACTTTGAAGATGAGTTATTATTTGTTCGACCTAGAATTTTCTTCGTTTGCGAAAATTTGCCGAATTTATTATTCTTATTACATTTAAATTGGAAGTTTATAAAGTGTTCTCTTTCTCATATATATTAACATTAAGCAAATAGATGGTATAGAAGTGGTCAAGTTTATATACTTAGGGTCGATTGTTGAGAACACAGGATGATGTAAAGCAAAACTGCGACACCGCGTGCAGATAACCACAGGCGCGACCAGACACTTAGTAAAACTTTGGAGTGACCAAACGATAAATAGAAAAGTTAAAATTCGACTTGTAAAATCATTAGTATTTTCAATCTTCCTACATGGTGGTG